>CM061554.1:15572500-16172500 GCA_030864225.1 Capsicum baccatum var. pendulum
GAGAAATTATATGGGTAGACTGTACTGAAAAAAAGAACTTATATGGGTAGGATCAAAATGATGGAATGACCTATGCAAATCAGATCTGAGGAATTCCAATAAAGACGCATGGAACTATGGAAATCAGATCTAAGGAGTCACCGAAAAGGCGCACGGTGCTATGCAACTCAGATATGAGAAAGTAGTACGAAAAGATGCATGGTACTACACAAATTAGATATAAGAGAGTAGGAAAAAGAAGTGTGGTGCCCTAACTTTTGATAACATGATCATTGGTCAGACGAGCGGCTGATATGGGTAGTAGCCGCTCCCCGGCAGCAGAATCTCTTTGATTCTCTACCAAAATCATAAAGTCTCTGATACCATGTTAGAAATATAAGAGAAAAATATTATTGAATTGTTGTAACTATATTAATACATTGAGACCCTATTTATAGACACTACATTACAATTCCTTTTCAAATAGAATTTTATACGCCATTCTTATTCCTACTCATATTCTAACAATATCATTGTTATTTTTCATAAAAAAAAATTAATTAGAGAATGATAGAAAATGAAATTTCAGAGGAAAAAAGATATAAGAAGAGGACAGATCAAAACAATTAATGAATCTAAGGAGATGTTGGCAAACACTTACATTTAGATGATTGGTGGACACAACTCTTGAGGAGCTAGTAGTTTCCATCCACTTGGCACCTGATGATAGACCAAGAGCTTCTTCAATAGGTCGGTATCTTGTTTTCCCGGTCTGTACCTCCTTTTCCCTGTTAATAGAATGGCCACCAAGAAATTTACAGTAGTACTTTGGTGGCACAAAACTCTGAAAAACCTTTGTAGGAGCATGTAACTTAGATCCAGAACACTCATTTTCTAGTCCACATGATGAAGACATTACTTGCTTTCCCTTATCAGATTCTTCACGGCAACAATCCTCTTGAGCATCTTCATAATAACCATGTATGTGATATCTTAAAGGAAGACAAAAGACAGAATTTTTAAAAACAAGAAGAGGACTACATATGCATAAAAGATCCAGACAGTATATAAAAGAATTAAATGCTACAATATGCTAATGAAAGAATCAATGTATTCTTTAAGTGGAAACCAGTATCTAATACCATTTAGAATCCGCTTAGAAGAATTCCAGAAATATTAGACAGATCGAAGAGGTCCTAATTTTCCCCTAAGAAGTCTATATCACTTCCATCTAGGCTTCTAGTTTTGTTCCATTTTTCTACCTATATAAGATTACAAAATTAGGGTGTCGAATGAGTTGACAGATTTTGTCATAATTTGCTCCACGGATGACAGGCAGATTTGATTCTAATCTGCTCCACAATTGAGTAGGTAGATATGATTGCAAAATGTTGCTGTAAATATGTGATATCATAATTTGTTATTCTAGGAGAATAGATTAGAGGAAATCCTGAATTCATGTATCTCCTAGGCTAAGTTGCATAGACTCGGATGTGGATACTTGAGATGGGTGCGGATCCGAGAGTTGAATTTGTTAAAATTTAAATTTTAAGATTCGGAAGTACGAATCCGAGTAAGGATATGGTGCAGGAATTTGGCTAAAATACTAAATATTACAAATAAAAAATTATAAAATCTTCTAAAAATCTACTTTTAACTTTTAAGATGACTTTTAGTTAGTTTTTCAATTAGGATTGGTTTATACTTGTATATTTTTTAAACCAATAGGCACATATATATTTTTTTACAATATTAAAATAAAAATTCTTTTTATGAAAAACCAACAGACACACATATCTTTTGACTATATTAATATATAAACCTTTTTTTTTATATTTAAAAAAATATAATTATTAAAAACACTAGATCTGACGAGTCATCTTTCCTGTCCCCAACCACTTTTTGTTTCATCCCAACAATTCAAATTTCAATGAAAAACATTACAGTCGTCGAATTCCAACGATGACAGCAGTCGCCGATTTCGATGATGACTATCTGTGGATTCCGATGGTGATAGTAGTCACTGATTTTCTCCCACTCCTGCGATGGAAACAATTACAGTCGCCGGAATTTCTGATGACGAGGACGACAACCAACTTTGTTCTTGATGTTGGATCAACGTCTTCAGATTCGTTTGACCGAATCGGAGACATACCTCACACTCATATCAACGTTGCATTGATATGGGTTCGACGGCGAAATCAATGAGTGCCGCAACATAGCTCCTAGGAATTAGGGATTGATTAAATTCTTTTGATCTTCTTGTTCACCCTTAAATATTGTACAACTCTATGAATAAAAACATATTTTTGCAGTATCTACACTTTCATGGTATCAGAGTTGGAATATTTCCCCTAATACCATATGGTGAAAATATATTCTCAGGGAGAATATCTTTCTGGAACATCAAAAGAAGATAAAATGTCTTCTCTGAAAGCTCCAATAGAAAATCTAATTACTCAAGGAGGCAATGTTTCTCACATGCCCTTCCAGTTAACTTCTCATCGATTGAATGGGAACAACTGTCTGGAATGGACACAGTTCATAAAGCTTTCAATTGATGATCATGAAAAGTTGGGACATCTGACTAGAAAGATGAAAAAGTCAAAAATCGGAGACCCAAACATGAACACATGAAGATCAGAGAATTCACCCGTGATTGCCTGGTTAATATATTTCATGGAGCCAGTCATAAGTAAAGCTTATCTATTTTTACCCACTCCTAAGGATGTGTGGGAAGCCGTTATAGAGACAAATTCTGAGGTAGAAAAAGCCTTTCAAATTTTTGAGTAAAAAATAAAACTATGACAAGTTAAGTAAGGTGAGAAAAAAGTCATTGCTTATTATAATAAAATGATATTGATGAATCCAATTATGACACACCCTTGTGATCCTGCTTTAGCTCATTCCTAGAAGTAAGTACCCTTCATCACGTACTTAACTTAGTAAAATAAGTTGACACAGGTAAAACTAAGCATCAACAGGCAGAAAAGTTTCCTTTTGATTGTTCTGCTGACTACCTATATAGATATTAAAGATCTTTGTTTTATCTGAGCAATTGAAACTATTCAACAGGAAAAAAGGCTCTCTTCCCTATAATTAATAGTCTCTCTTTTCCTCTTTGTGTTTTATGAGAAGTTTTGACATCATAGGTGCTCCTGAATTCGCTCCTGGGATGCTCAATAATTTTATCCAGGCTTAGCCTCCTTCCGAAGTCACGCGTATGGTGTATGAGTTCCCAAAGCTATTGCCTGGTACTCTTAAAATTGAACTAGTATGGCGTGGGGCTATCTGGACAAGTCTATTCAAAAATTATTTTTCGGGTAAAGAAGATATAGGACTGTATTTCCTTGCAAGTGAGAGAGAAAGGTCAGCTTATGCCTTATATATATCTGAAAGGGATAAGGGTCGTGAAGTAGAAGTGGCGTCGTTTCCAGGAAGATTTTTACTAAAAATTAATTTGCATGTATCATCCTATGCAGGTTTGAGATATATACTGCTTTGGTGGAGTTCTTGCATAACAAAGATTCGGTGATGAGAATGCAAGTACAAGCAGCTCAATATCATTTATAAGCATTCTCATCACAAAATCTTTGATACGCAACAGCACCACCCGAGCAATATATATCCTTATATAATTGGAAATGTAAATCAATTTCTAGTAAAACCTTCCTGGGCAAAGGTGCCCTTCTCCTTTGCAACCCTTTCCCTATTTGGATAGATATATAAGGCAGAAGTTGATCTTGCTTCTCACTTTCAAAGAAATACATACCTATATCTTCTTTGTACGGACAATTATAGTTGAATATATTTGCCCTGTTATCGCCACATGGAACGAGCTAAAATTTAAGAGTATCATGCAAAAGCCTTGAAAACTCATACACCTTACGTCTAGCTCTAGAAGGAGGATGAGCATCGATAAAGTTATTAAACATCCCAGGTGTAAAATCCATATCACCTAAGATGTCAAAACTTCCCCTCTAATGCAAAGAACAAGACAAAGATTAGTAATTAAAGGGAAGAGAACCTGTATTCCTGTTGAATGGTGCAAATTCATCCAGTAAAAAAGATCTACAATATATATATGGTCTGCAGAATAATCAAATGGAAAGTTTTCTGCTTCTCGACACATAACGAAAGGCATATTCAAGTTTCAACGACTGAAAAGAAAAAGGGAAAGCTTCACATGGAGTTAAAAGATGTTTTGCACTCTACATCTCATTAAGTTGCAGAACCAAAAAAAGTTAGAAAACACCCAATGTATGACTTTCATATAACTTACTTACCAAAAATTTCTTGTTTTTTATACCTAGAAACTTAAGATGGACCATAATGCAATAACATAGAGAGGCAGTAACCTAAAGTCTTCATGAAATTTCTCCATAATGGGAATTAATTTAGATTCAGATTATCATTATGTCATGACTCAACTATGTAAGAGCATAACACTTTTCCATAGTTGGGAATATACTCTATATTGCCCTATTTATATCTTCAGTGATACTAATAGAGTTCCTGCCATCTTGCATGCACCCCAACTAATTCACTAGGCAACCTGTCCATCCCACAAGGGGAATTTCTTAAGCTCATATGCAAAAGTCTAACTTGGCCATAACATATATTAACAAGTAGGGGAGGACGTTCAGTATTCTTTTTGGTATTTTTAAAGTTCGGGTTTGGTAATTCAGTAATTGGTATTTGAGAGTAGATACCACATACCTTACTTATAATCATCGATTCGATACTTCAGTAATTGTAAATTAAATTTTGATTCAGCATGGTATTTTGTTAGATGTATCGTATTATATATATAAAATTCAATATTCAGGAAATATTGAATACCAAACGGTATATTAATATCTTGTACCAAACCCAATCCCGAATACCGAAATGTTGAAATTTTACTTCGAAATACCATACCAATACTGAATTACAAAATTTTTCGGTTTGGTTCAGTTAGATAATTCGGTTTTTGGTGTTTTATACCCAGCCCTATTGACAAGGTATGCTACCTATCATGGCTAGCCAGATGTGTGTACCTAGTGTTACAACTCGGATTCAAACCTAGAATCTCCAAGTTGTTACTCCTATGTCTTAAACACTAGGTCATCCAATGGGAGCCAACATTATGTTATTAACTAAAACGCACACATATGTTTCCTTACTAATCAATAGGGAAAAGACCAGCGGAGTTCATAAAAGAATCAATGTATCCTTTAGTTGGAACGCAATATCCAATATCATTTAGGATCCGTTTTGAAGAATGCCAAAAAGATTAGACAGCTCAAAGAGGTCCTAATTCTCACCTAAGAGGTCATATCACTTCCATTTAGGCTTCTAGTTTTGTTCCATTTTTCATCTCTAATTAAGATTCCAAAATAAGGGTGTCGAATGAGTTCACAGATTTAGTCTGAGTAGGCAGATTTGATTCTAATCTTCTCCACAATTGAGTAGGCAGATATATATGATTGCAACCTGCTGTAAATATGTGATATCATATATTGTTGCTCTAGGCGAATAGATTAGAGGAAATCCCTTGATTCATGTATATCATAGGCTAAGTTACATAAACTCGGGTGCGGGTATCCGAGACGGGGGTAAATCCAATAGTCGAATTCGTCAAAATTTAAATTTTAAGACACGGAGGTGCGAATCCGAGTATGGATACAGACGCAGGAATTTGGCTGTAAAATTAAATATTATAAATATAAAGTTATAAAGATATTCTAAGAATCTACTTTTAACTTTTAAGATAACTTTTAGTTACTTTTTCAATTAGGATTGATATATACTTGTATTTTTGGGAAATCAACAAACACATATATATTAATATAGAAATTCTTTGATGAGAAATCAAACAGACACACAAATCTTCTGATTAAATTAATATAGACTTTTTTTTATATTTTAAAAAATATTATTAAAAACTAGATATGACGAGTCATCTTCCCAATCCTCAACCACTTTTTATTTCTTCCCAATGACTCAAATTCCTTCGGCAAAACTTATAGTCGTTGAATCCCGATGATGACAGCAATCGCTGATTCCGATAATGATGGTCGCCAAATTTCTTGCCGAATTTCGATGGTGACAACAGTCACCAATTTTCTCCCTTCCGGTGATGACTACAATTACAGTTGCCGGCTTTTCTTACGACGACGGTGACAACCAACTTTGTTCTTGATGTTGGGTCAACGTCTTCGGATTTGTTTGACAAAAAAAAGAGACGTACCATGTGCCCGTACCAGCTTTGTGTTGGGATGGGTTCGGCATAAAAATCAATGAGTCCACGCAACAGAACTCCTAGGAATTAGGGATTAATTAGATTCTTTTGATCTTCTTGTTCACCTATAAATATAGTGCAACTCTATGAATAAAAACATATTTTTGCAGTATCTAAACATTCATGGTATCAGACTTGGAATTTTTCCCATAATACCATATGGTCAAAATATCTTCTCAGGGAGAATATCTTTTTGGAATATCAAAAGAAGACAAAATGTATCACGACCCGAACCAGGGCCTGGTCGTGACAAGCATTTCAAACCTTTGTGTCCCGAAACACCCCTATCTATCTGGTAATCATGCACCTAATTCATATGATCAAAGTAATATGGAAGAAACACAATATAACGGAAACATGGTCAAGAATCATATAAAAACAATAATGGGGGATAATGTCTGACAATCTCAATCAACATTTCGAAAATCGTCTGCAAAATCTCTACTACATGACTGAAACAACTAACTATCTAAGAACTGGGACAAGGCCCCCAGTAGACCCAAAAAATGAATATAAGATAAAAAGACAGCAGGACTGAAGACCTTCCGAAACATAGAAGGCCCACCACTTGTCTCTATAGATCTGTCTGAAAGTTCTACTGATTCTCTTGACCCCTAGACTGGGCCTCTGAACCTGAGAGTTTGGATAGGGGAGGTCATTAGCACAAAAGTACTGGCACACAGAGATATCAAAACAAAACATAATATTTTTACAAAGTATAATTGAGAGCCATCATAACGCAATTTCGTATCAAATCATTTGAAAGCATATGTGTGTTGAATGTTTTATAATTTATCGTGTTTGATTAAAATGTACTATTTGATCGGGGAATGCCCCAAGTATTTGTGTCAATTTTCTGGGAAATATCCTAACGTATTACGTTCGCAGAAGACATTCAAGAGGAAGGCCCGAGGCATCGGGTAAAGCGTAGGAGCGTAGTTAGGTTAGCGTAGGATAGAATAGGATTTCTTTTCTCGCATTTTTCTATTTTGGACTGTAGAATTGAACTGAACATTATTATTTTGGTTTTGGATTGTTGTTTGATGTTTGTTTATGTGTTTTGTGTGGTTTATACATTAATAGTTTAAATTAGACGATACGCTCTACCAAGCGACCGTGGTTGAACCACGGGACCGAGGGGTGCCTAATACCTTCCCCTCGGTCAACAAAATTCCTTAGTCAAAATCTCTATTCGCGGATCAATTATAGAGTCAAAACCATTTTGGAAAGGATTTTCAAAGGTGACATGGCACACCGGATTATGCCAAGTGGAGACTCTGAGTTTTGAATAGAAAAAGTCCTTTTGGAAATAATTTTTCATCTTTTGTCACTTTGATAATAAAAACCCTTTCGAACCTTAAAACTATAACTTTTTTGGAGTTAAAAAAAGGGTGTGACAGCTCTGGCGACTCTGCTGGGGAATCTTTTTCAGAATTTGAGCTTATTTTTTGGAGTTATATTGGCTTAGTTTGACATTATGGGTGTATAAGAATTTGGTTTGTGTTATTGTTATAATCGTTGAGTGTTTACTTGCTACATGTTTATAGTTTTTCCCCCTATATGTTACCACTTTATATCTGGAATCATGTGCATAATCCGAGTCAATTATTTCTACCACAAGTCCCAAAGTGCACGTCGTGCGCAACAACTCTAGTTGAGTCACCCTTATTTTAGGAAGGGGAGCCATTAGATGTATGGCGTAGGTGGAAAGTAAAGCAACTACTATCGACCATATGCTCCCCCGAATGGCCTTATTAGTAAACACCAACATAGGTCAGCCTTTAGCTCATGCTTATGTGCATCATATTGAGACCTAGCACGGCCTACTTAGCCCTTTGAATGTGACTCCCCCTAAACCATCCCAACGTGCTAAATGTTGAATTTTTTAGGGTAATGTGGTCATTTGATGGACTGATTTGGGGGAAACATGTGTTGGAAGTAAGGTGTGTAAACAAGAAAGTGTTGAAAAAAAAAGAAAAAACATGAAAAGGGTGAGCTAAAAAGAGAGCTCCATAGTTTATTTTAGAGTTTTTATGGCTTTTGTTCTTCGCAGCACAAAAATTCAAAAAAAAAATGATTCTTTTTACATTTTGCATTTCTTTTTTAAATAATGAAAATTCAAAGATTTTGTTTACCTTTTATGCCCATTTGTCAAAAAAAAAACAAAAGCATCAAAAACATTTTTCTTTTGTAAACATTCATAATTTGAAAACTTAAAAAAGATTTTTTTTTACAATAAGTAGTTTTTTTTCTATATAAAAGGAAATACATAAACAATGGTAGGAGTTTTGTATATCTCATATAACGAAAATACCCAAAAGATTTCTTTTCTCTTTCATAGTTATTGGTGTCAGTCTTATGTGAAGTGTCAAACTAAAAACTCACAAAGATTTTATTATTTTTCATCTTCTGTTTATGGTCGTGTGTCTCAAGTCAGGGTTCAGTCAGTTATTTAATCCTTAATTGTCCTCTGGATGAACTACGCACCCCAGATTCTCCTCTCTCGGGAGTGAGATACGTAGGCAGCCTATTGTGGGTTTGGGGATCTTATTTGAAAAATCTAACAAAAAATTTTCTTCACTCTTCCTTTAAAGTAGGTGTTTCCTATACATCTTTAAAAGAAAATCACAAAAAGATTTTTTGTTAATAGCTTCAAGTCTCATTTTCGTATGAAATTCAAAAATTGAAAACCCAAAAAGATTTTTCTTTGGTAACCATAGGTTTTGTTTTGTATAGGGAGTTTAAACCTGAAAAATGCAAAGAGATTTTCGTCAATGCTTTTGACAATTTGTTATTTTTGAAGTTTCTGAAAAAGAAAAAAAAAATAATTGGCCATTTTGGCATGACTTCACGAACTACGCACACCTGATTCTCCTCTCGGGAGTGAGATACGTAGGCGCCCTTCTTGGGTTCGGTGATATTTTCAAAGGAAAAGGAAAAAGGAAAAGGTTTTGAGAAAGTGTTGAACTCTAACGCATTTGCTATCTCTTGTCTAGTTAGTTTAAGGTGGTTGGTTTGTGGCATTTTGGATGGTCCTCCATATTGCACCAAGTCGAACAGGAAGTTATGACCAACAGGAATATGGAGGTTGTGGTCACTAATCAGATAAGGAGTTCGGGAAATGAGAATTTAGAAGATAATGAAGAGATTTGGAAATTAAGGCAGCAAATGATAGAAATGCATCGAGCTTGGGCTAATGGGTTGCCGCCTCCTCCATTTTCCACTAATAATATGGAATATCTTTCAAACTTGCCTCTAGTGTCACATGCACCAGTTCCTATTGTTGTTGACACCTTAGAACATGCATCAGGATCTACTCCGGTGCAACACTATCCAAACACTTTCAATATTCACTTCCTCACTCCTCAAACCAAAACTACCACATGCTCGGCTCCACCCACTGTTCATGTTTTTGTAGAACCACCCCCACCCGAAGCTTCAACTTTTGAGGTTTATCCACAAGTTGTTTATCCCCACTCTTCGAGAGAGACTGTATTGAATATTTTTGTTGATCAACATCATTCTATTGAGCCCACATTTAAGTCGACTAATCCTTATGGCTATACTCACCCACCTGAATTTTCTCTTAACACTGAGAAGCCTATTATAATTGAAGAATAAGAGGAAATGACCAGAAAATTGAGAAGTTTGGAACTGTCTATGAAAGACCTCCAGGGACTTGGGGTGTACAAAAGTGTCTCATATAAAGATTTGTGCATGTTTCCAGGGATTCATCTTTCTTTTGATTTTAAAATGCCGAAGTTTGAGAAGTATGATGGACATAGCGATCCTATAGCACATTTGAGACATTATTGCAACCAACTAAGGGGTGTTGGGGGGAAGAAAGAATTACTTATGCCATATTTCGGTGAGAGTCGTTCAGGCCTAGCTTCGGAATGGTTTGTTGACCAAGACATCGACAAGTGGATTAGTTGGGATGACCTAGAAAACAAATTTGTGAAACAATTCCAATACAATGTGGAGTTGATTCCTGATGAGAAATTCCTAATTAACATGAAGAAAAAAAAGTAATAAGACTTTCAGAGAGTATAGGATTAGAGGGAGTGAACAAGCTACTAGGGTGAAATCGTCAATGAAAGAAAGTAAGATAGTGGTGGTATTTATTCAAGCGCAGGATAAAACATATTATCATTTTAACAACCCATATATAAAGATAAAATCAAATCAGAAATACACTACTGACAGTGAAGAAGAGAAAAGGAAAAAATAATGACTGGAGCAACAACCAGGGAAGAAGACAACAAGCCGTTCGACGATCAATCTGGTCATATAAATCTCAAAGTCAAAACCCAGGTTATTATTTTCATTTAATTAGGGTTTCCTTTTTCTTTTAGTCGGTGTATTATTTTATCGTAGGGTTTTCAAAATTTAGGGTCAAAATAGATAAATATAATCGACCCGACTAGCTATTTGGGTTGATAGAGTCTTTTGGTATGCAGGATAAAATGGGATATCTTAAGATTAATTATAAAATAATTTAAATTAATAATCATCAATCAAAAAAAATTAGGATTTTTTTTCTAACCAGTGTATAATTTATTAGGGTTTTGTAAAAATTTAAGTCAAAATAGATGTATATAATCTACCCAACAAGCTATTTGGGTTGATGGGCCTTTTGGTATGAAGAATAAGATAAGATACCACAAGATTAAGTATTAAACGGTATAAATTAATCATCATGAATCCAACACAATTATGGTTTTTTTCCTATCAATGTATGATTTTATTATGTTTTTCTTAAACTTTGGGTCAAAATAACGTATATAATCGACCCGACTAGCTATTTGGATTGAGGGTCATTTGGCTTTGTGGGACGAGATGGGATATCCCAGGATTAAGTATAAGATAAAATTTATACTGTATTTGGTTGATGGTGTAAATTAATCATAGTCAACCTAACACAATTAAGGTTTTTTTCCTATCAGTGTATGATTTTATTATGTTTTTCTTAAACTTGGGTCAAAATAAGGTATATAATCAACCCGACTAGCTATTTGGGTTGAGGGGTCATTGCATTTTGTAAGATGAGGTGGGATATCTCAAGATTAAGTACGAGATAAAATTTATGCTCTATTTGGTTTACGGTGTAAATTAATCATCGTCAACCAAAAACAATTAGGATTTTCCCCTATTGGTATATGATTTTATTAGGGTTTTGTAAAAGTTTTATCAAAATAATGTATATAATCGACCCAACTAGCTAATTGGGTTGATGGGGTCATTTGGTTTTGTAGGATGAGGTGGGATATCTCATGATTATATAAGTATGAGATAAAATTTATATTGTATTTGGTTGATGGTATAAATTAATTATCGCTAAACAAACAAAATAGGGTTTTTTTTCTTCTATCGGTGTATGATTTCATTAGGATTATGTGAAATTTTAGGTCAAAATAGATGTATACAATCGACTGGGCTAGCTATTTGGGTTGAGGGGTCTTTTAGTTTTATGGGATGAGGTGGGTGGGATGTTTCATGATTAAGTATGAGATAAAATTTGTACTATATTTGGTTGATGGTATAAATTAATCATCATCAATAAAACACAATTAGGGTTTCTCCCCATTGGTGTATGATTTTATTAGGGTTTTGTAAAATTTTGGGTCAAAATAGATGTATATAATCGACCTGACTAGCTATTTAGGTTGATGGGGTCGTTTGGTATGCAGGATAAGATGCTTTACCTCAAGATTAAGTATGAGATAAAATTTATACTATATTTGGTTGACATTGTGCCTCTCTACTTTGTTTGAGGTAGTGGTCTGAATTGTGTGCGCTTTACCCTTCCTGGACCCTTCTTTGTGGGGAAACATGGGGTATGTTGTTGTTGTATAATTGATCAGCGTCAACCAAACAAAATTAGTGTTTTTTCCTTCTATTGGCGTATGATTTCATTATGGTTATGTGAAAATTTAGGTCAAAATAGATGTATATAATAGAGCCGACTAGCTATTTGGGTTGAGTGGTCATTTGGTTTTGAGGGAGAAGGTGGGGTATCTCGGATTTAAGTATGAGATAAAATTTAATATTTTTTATTTGGTTGACGGTGTATATTAATCACCGTCAACCAAACACAATTGTGTTTTTTCCCCTTCTATTGGCATATGATCTCATTAGGGTAATGTGAAATATTAGGTCAAAATAGATATATATAATTGACCCGACTAGATATTTGGGTTGATGGGTCATTTGGTTCTGTGGGATATCTCAGGATTAAGTATTAGATAAATTTATACTCTATTTGGTTGATGACATAAGTTAATGGATAAACTTACACTACCAACTAAATATAATTAGCGTTTCTTTTTCCATCGCGTATGATTTCATTAGGGCTTTGTCGATAGTAAAAAACGAGTGTTAGAGTAGGTTTTATAGATTAGCATAAAAGAACAATCATATGAATCCTTTCAATTTTGAAAGATTTTGGGTTCAAATAAAGTGGAAAAGATGTATTTTCGATTAATTATCTTCTTTACAAAGTTAAGGGTCATTTGGCATGCGAGATAAGGCGATATATCTCAAAGTTGATACAACTAAAACAACAATATACCCAACATATTCTTGGGGGTTCAGGGAGGACAGAGTGTACGTAGTCCTGCATCTCAACAATTAAGGTGTTGTTTGGTTTGCATGATAAGATTGGATAGGGTTTAGGATTAAATCTGGAATAAAATTTGTACTGCATTTGGTTTAGAGTGTAAATTAAATGCGATATAAATATAAATTTTATCCCAAACTTAATCATAAGATATCTCCACCTTATCTCATCTAAACTCAGGATTATTTTTTTTTCATATTCCTGATGGAATAAATTAGTCTAGGGGGTGGACTATAATTCAAGTATAATTAGTCCATGTTCCAAATGAGTCCTTAAGGTTTTAATGATATAATGATCCTGGTATTAAGGTATGAGAATTGAGTCTCACATTGGTTTAAGAGGGAGAAGATGCAGGGCTTATACAACATTAGGATTCTCTCACCTCAATAGCTTACTTTTGAGATATGGTTTCCCATTCTCTCCACTTTGTATCACTGGTATTAGAACCACCCATAACCTTATGTGTTCATAGTGATGTTGATATTGTATTGTTGGCTCGGGGCTAGAAGTGAACAAGTGGTCTAGTGTGCAGTTGTTGAGGTCAATAGATGCACAGGATGGTTTGTAATGATCCTACTGTTGGTAGGGGGTTTAGTCCGACCAGTTTAATGGGGAGATGACATGGGGCTTATATAGCCTTGGACTCTCCTACCTTAATTGGTTTCTTTTGTGGTGTGATTTTGGTTGGATTGTATCAAATTACTTTTATTCTTTGACTTGTGTGGATACATTGGTTATAAAATTTAAAAACCCATTTAAATAACATGAAATTACCTTGATTAAAGTGAAATTAGAAATTTAGACCTAGCAGAAGCAAGAAATACTGCATAATTTCCACCCATATGCCCAAGCCCTGATGGAAGTAGTTACCCAATAGCAGTGCTAACTCGTTGAATTAGTCAAGGTGCACGTAAGCAGGTCCGAACATCACAAATATAAAAAAGAAAAGAAATTAGAAAATTTGAAGGGGGGAAAAGAAAAAACTTAATTTCTAACTGGTTATTTGACTCTTTCCATATTACTTATTTTTCTATGTTATATCTAGTCTAGTAATTGTTCTGTGTTTTGTTTGTTTCTACTCATAGCCCATGAAGATAATCTTCTCGGAAGGAACTTTTGCTATCTTTCATTAGAATTTCATCACCACTCATTTCCTAAATCATTTTGCTTGACTTTGGAAATTTTTATAGCTTAATTAGAGCAGAAAATAGATTGGAATATACACAAAAGGGCATACCAATAAGTAATCCCAAGTTCGGGATATCGAGGTTGTTGACTTTGTATTAATGCTTTATGGGTTGCCAGAAATTTAACTGTACATATTTAGTCCATTGACTCATTACAGTTTCTTAAGATCAGAGAAAGCTCCTGCACTTGTCACGTTGAATCCAAGTATAATATCTTTTGGTGAGAATTAGATTCCGGTTTTTCTCATCGATGCTATACCAGGATATCTTGGTCTAGCTTAACGAAATGCTGTAAAAGACTATGACAACTGATGTTTTAGTTTGTAAGACCTTGGTAATGCCTATGTTAATTATCTGGCCTTAGTTGAAATTGTTACCAAAGAGTGATCTGTTGCCTATTCTCAGAAAGTGAGCCTGGAAGTGGGAGTGATCATTTGATTATGTGGATTTGGTGATAGGGAATTATAA
Organism: Capsicum baccatum var. pendulum; assembly: GCA_030864225.1. Classification (NCBI taxonomy): domain Eukaryota; kingdom Viridiplantae; phylum Streptophyta; class Magnoliopsida; order Solanales; family Solanaceae; genus Capsicum; species Capsicum baccatum. The sequence continues at coordinate 15,587,037 of CM061554.1, forward strand.
TCACTGATAGTGATTTACATGTGGCCTTTTTTTCTCATGATATCACAGTAACCTGGGCAGTACATACTTCTCGAGCTTTAAAATTGGCTTTCTATTGCTAGGCTATACAATGATTCTCTTTTGCTATACACATTACAGTTTGGCTTTAAAACATTATATCTTATGGAATTGTGCATTGAATACATAGTTGATGAAAGTTGAAACAATTAGTAGTGGACAACATTTTCTTTCTTTGTCATATTTCTTATTTCCTTCCTTTCCCTTACTGTTATTAGGATGATAGGCTGCTCACACAATTTTCTGAAAAATGGCCTTCTGCATTGCTTTGAAAAAGAGTACTATGTATTTGACTAGTTTTTTGGTTATAGGATGGGAATGAAGTCTTCTTTAGGATCAAAAGAAGCACCCAACTAAAGAAATTGATGATACGTATTGTGACCAATAGTCTATGGATTTCAATTTACTTTTGTTCTTGTTTGACGGTCGTCATCGTATAGTAGAACAGACTCAGGATGAGGTCCCTCTGTCTTTTTTTTTTCTTTCCCTCAAATGCGCACACACGAATACAACCAAAGGATAAAAGAATACCAAAAAGAGCTTGTGTATCTGCTTTGTGTTGTTCTTAAAATTGTTGATTAATTTTCTTTTTCCTTACAATTTTCCTCCCTTTCGCAGCTGGAGATGCAGGACGGTAATGAAATTGATGCAATGCAGAATCAAAACTGGACGCACTATTCTTTGAGTTTTCTTTCTTTCATTCCACTGGACTTAAGACTTTTGTATGTTTCAAGAGGGTATGGGACTAGGTGAAATGTTGGTTGTGCAACTTTATGACCTGTAGGGTGTAATGAACAGGATCGTGTTCGTTTGCTTTATGTTGAATTTAAACGCCTGTGTAACTTCACAAGAAAGTCATTACTTGCTTTACCTTTATGTTTTCTGACGATGGTATGAATTCAGAGTCTTAGTTTCTTGCAAATAATCCCCTTCTCAACCCTCAGAAAAGAGATGCTTGCGACAAGAAAAAGCTCCCGCGGAGCTTGCTTGCATGCACCTCGTGTGTGATTGCAGTTTGGGTGTATGGTTTCCATCTTATTGGGAGTTTATTTTAGAACCAACTCCCAATGCTTTAGTGAAGTGGTAAAAGCGCAACATGTGATGTATGAGTTAGGTGCATGTTGTGTGAGTTTTGATCGACACAGGAGGGATGTATTAGTCATACATCCGAGAATACCAAATAGGGTACGAGTTAGGTGCATGTTGTGTGAGTTTTGATCTTGCTGGGTAGAGAGGGATGTATCAATCATACATCCGATAATATCAAATAGGGTGTAGAACAAATGCATAGTTATATATAGGCTGAAATTTTTTACCAAACAAAGTATTAGGTACTTAATACATGTATTATTTACCCTAATATGCTCTACGAAAAAGAACCCCGATTGGGTGAAAATTGACTGGCGTGGCATGACCCATAGTGAGTGGCTCTGCTTCTTTTGTATAACATTCCTTCCTTGTTATTATATGACAAGTACATTTTTACTTCCCTACAGTTCAAATATTTCTACACTTTCATACTCATTTCTCTTTCAACTTCTATTGTTATTCTTTAGCTTGAATTTTATGTTTTTTTTTTCATATTGATTCATTTGTCTCAACCTTTATTTTTAAAATTTTAAATTTTTTTCTCAAACATTTTTTATTTTTTATTTCTCTATCTATTTTTTAATTCATTTATCTCAACCTTTATTTTCTTTTTCTTTTTTTTTATCTTTTTTTTTTTAACTTTCTCAAGCTATATTTTTATTTTTATCTTTTTTCTTAACCTTTATTTTTTTCCCTTCTCTCTTTTTTCTTTTTCCCAATATTTTTTTCTACTCTTTTTTCTTTTGTTTCAACTTCTATTATATTTCGCTAATGAACAGAAAGTTGGATAATTTGCAAAGAGAAATTTATTTTTTTTACATTGAAATAAATTAAGGGTGTGACTTGTTGTTTGGAAGTCTTTTGAGATAAGTCTTTATCTCTAAGGAAAGTGCTATAGACCATCTCATAAATCAAGACATAATGTGGTAGTGTCATATCTTGCTCATGGGCGTCACTTGTTTAAAATTCTTGAGCTTAGTCTTGCCTCTATGACAAAGTTATAGAGTATCTCATAAATTAAAACATAATGTAGTGTTAACTATTGCCCATGGAGAGTAACTTATTTTTTTGGGAGGTTCTTGGGCTAAATTCTTCCTTAGAGGCAAGACTAATATAGTATTTCATAAATTACAACAGAATATGGTAGTGTCAACTCTTGCCTATCGAACGTAGTTTGTTGTTTTAGAACATCTCAAAAATCAAAACAAAATATGCTGGTGTCGACTCTTACCCATATGGCATAAATTGTTGTTAGAAAGTTCATGGACGAAGTCTTACCTTTAAGACAAGTTATCGAGTATCTTATAAGTCAAAACACAATGTGGTAGTACCAACTCATGTGTATTATACATAACTTATTGTTTAAAAGTCACTGGGATAAGTCTTTCCTCTAAAGCGAAAGTTATAAAACACCTCATAAATCAAGACACAATGTGAAAGTGTTAAATCTTGTTCGTGGGGTATAACTTGTTATTTAAAATTCCTTGGGATAAGTCTCCCCTCTAAGGCAAGAGTTATAGAGTATCTCATCCGTCAAAACACAATGGCAGTGTCAACTCTTGCCCATTGTATGTAACTTGACGTTTGAAAGTCTTTGGACTAAGTCTTGCCTCTAAAGCAAGAGTTATAGAATATCTCATAACTAAAAACACAATGTTGTAGTGTCAACTCTTTCCTATGGGCTTAACTTGTTGTTTAAATATCCTTGTGCTAACTCTTGCATCTAAGGCAAGAGTTATAAAACATCTCATAAATCAAGACATAATATAGTCATGTTAACTCCTACCCATGTGGCATAACATGTTGTTTGAACCTTTGGCTATATCTTTCCTCTAAGGCAAGTTATAGAGACTCTAATAAGTCAAAACACAATATGATAGTGTCAACTCTTAGCCATGGACCGTAAGTTGTTGTTTGAAAGTACTTGGACTAAGTCTTGCCTCTAAGGAAAATATCTGTAACACCCTGAGTCTTACCCTGGACGCTACACAGTGCATATAATCTGAAGGACCACAAGCTAACCCATGGCATGTAGCTACTGTAGTAACTGAATAATAATACTATAAAAATACAGAATTTAGGTAAAAATAGACATAAGGTTCCAAATTGAAAATCAATATTGTAATATGAACATCTGTCTGAAAAATTACTCTAATCTGAAAAGCTTCTACTAACTGAACAAGGAGTTGATGGGACATGTCCCCAACTAACTTTGACTACTGAAAATGATAAACTGAGATTCTAAAATAATAATCATGTCGTTAAACTATAAGGACTCACCACTAAAACTGTTGCTAATAAGCTCGGGCTGCTAAGTGCGATCGGGAGCCTGTGCGTCTGAACCTATGATATAAGACATCATAGCCTATGTACTAGTATGCTAAGTGAGGTAGTCTGATATGCATAGGTTCATATACATGAACAATACTGACTGAATGACATGTGTATAACTAAATGAGAGTACATGCATGAATACATAAACTATAACTGAAGTCATGATAACACTGGATACTGAGTTCTAAATACTGATTAACTGATATTTGAGTTTACTGATATTGTACTACTGATAACTGTGCAACTGTACGTAACAGTCCCGATTCTATGGAATTGTGCTGAGTTTCTTATTGATCTGAGTGACTGTACCTGACAATCTTGAATCTATAGAACTGGACCGCGTTCTATACTGATACTGGAACTAAAAATAAGACTGTAGGAGGTAATCATCTAACCAACATATTTCTTTTTGAACTGATTGGGGTCCAACTTATAACCCCAGTTGGAAGGGTGTTAGTATCGTGACATAGGTAAAGACAAGTAGTGAGTTAACCCTCTCTGACAGGAGTCTCTTTTGTCAACCCTCGCTGGTAAAAAAATTCATATGAGATATATCAACCCTAATCTGGAAGAAAGATATCTCAACCTACGTTGTCTACATAGTTCTGTAACACAGAGATTGCTACAAAGGGTAAAACCCTATACTGGCAAGAATGCCCCCTCCCTTGGGTTCACCCGGTGCTGAATCTTACTCCCAACAGAAAGACACTGAATTGATTTCTAAATTGTTCTAGACCTAATTGAACTGTTACTGCTCATGCTGTCCAACTGAACTGGACTGATTTCACTGAGTGCTGAACTGATTACTGACTAAATTCTATAAACTGGTTGAGTTTACTAAGTTCTAGACTAACTACTACTGGATTCTGAACTGAATACTACTGAATTCGGAACTGAAGACTGAACCGAGACTTATTATTTAGTACTGCTGAAACTATTTTGTAACTACTATAACTCTAGGTAAACAGCTAAGATTTCGGGTATTGAATACCCCCAGGACTCGATAGCATGAAAATAAATCATAGCATAAACTTGAAAAGAATAACCATTTGCACTTGATCCTAACTCATTCATGGAGACATTTTATTAAACACTTGGAAATATAATCCATGCACATGACACTAAATAACATGTAGGCATCATAATTCAAATCCCCATTTACAATTCCTAGGGTTTAAGATGGATTCACATGATTATATACCTATATCAAATAACTCCACATGAAACTTGTAACAAACATGGATTAGAAACCCAGTTAATCATTATAATCATGAATATAATCAAACCTAACATGAAATTCATAGAATCAACTCACTTGGGAGTCGTTTGGTAGAGTGTATTAGAAAATATGATGCATGTATTAATTAATCTGTATTACTAGTACCTTGTTTGGTACATCTTTTTGCTTATGTATAACTAATGCAAGCATTAGTTATACACTCTATTGTGTGTTGAAGTGTGTATTAGTAATACACTCTATTTCCTATGTATTAGTAATACAAAGACTTATAACACATGCATTAACTTATTAAATGACCTTCATACCCCTCAATTTTCCTCTCAAAATATTTTACAGTTTCTTTCCCGCCATTTTAATTTTCAGTAGTGAATCTTCTCAAAACATTTCACAATTTCTTTTCCCGCCATTTTAATTTACAACAATGAATAGTTGATTTAAATAACCATCACATTTTTTTTTCTTCGAGAGTCTTTAAGGAAATTAAAAAAAAAATTGTTGAGACTATTCCTTAATTTTACATCTTGTATTTTATTTTTGTTTCTACTATGCTAATCCGCCAGAGTAATATTTCATGCGCAAAGACAAAGGTGTTGCAATTAATCCTAAATCTCTATATACTAATTCAACAATACTAAATATGTTTGAGATGAAAAAAGAACTTTGTTGTAAAAAAAGTGTACAAAGTCAAAGAAGGGTGTTTTGGTAAACAAACACTTCTTTTATAGAAATTATGTGATATATTATTTCTTATACATCAAACCAAACAATGTATAAGAATTAATACAAGCATAACTAATACAAGTATAACTAATACAAGCATTACTAATGCAAGCATTACTAATACACTATATTCTACATTATTCTTATACACTATCAAATGACCCCTTGAAGTTTAAAAAATAGTTTCTTAGACTCTAAGGATGGAAGGGACCTTTGGATGACTTGACATACCTTAATGCTTGAATTCTGAAAGATTGTTGGGGAGTTCTTGAGTCTTGTGTTTGAATTTAAATCTCCTAGAGCTTGTTCTTGAGAGAAATTTGTGAAGAATGGGTGAATTTTGCTCTTAGAAGGGTTTAATTTTGTGTTTTGACGGCTGGTAAATGTGGAAAAAGATCCAAATACCATTGAGAACATAGACTTTTAACTACTGAAAACTAGTTTAGAGACACGCAGACCGACGCATTGCATTATTAGCATCAACGCGATATCCAACGTGGCACATCGAGTCCTTATTGGTTCACTGGAATTTGAACTGGGAGCTAGAGGAAAATATTCATCGATGCGAAACGCAACATGGCGCGTCGATATTGCATCGATCCACTAGTTTAGACTTCCATACGTGCTTCAAACAAAGTTTAAAAATTTTGAAATTTGTCCAGGAACACCCACTGACATTCCTGATCATGATTCAACCTATAAATCATTAATTTTAGGTCACGAGGGTTGTGAAACAGGGTTGCAAACTTAGAAGGCTAAAGTAACACTAAGTCTGAATACTTAGCTAAAATTCTCTAAGTTTGGGATCCCTTAACAAGCTTTAAAGGACCAAGTTAAGCTTAGGATTTTGCGGGGTCTTACAATATTTCCCCCTTGGGAACATTCATCCTCGAATGAGGTTGGCTGAGCTAAGAATACTAGTAGACTGAATTCAATTACCAAACAGGCACAACTGAAACATGATTTCATGATTAGCATTACTGACATACTGGAAATTTCATACTAAACATACATATCTAATGCATGAATATATGACTGGGATTTCTGATAAGCTGAGTCTCTTATATTGAACATGCATATCTGATTCAGATCTAACTGAACTAACTCATGAATGTATGACTGGATATTCAATGGTAACTGATACCAAGTTTATAAATAAAATTTGAGCATGAAAATGAGTAAGTTTAAAGAGAATTGTTACCTTGGGCAGAGTCTGAGTTCGTGGAGAAGAGGTGAGGATACTTGGTTCGCATATCTACTTTTGCTTCGCAAGTAGCTCTCTCAATGGACTAATTCCACTAAAGAACTTTGACTAGAGGGACTTCTTTGTTTCTCAGTCTGCGAATCTGATAGTCAAGCATTTCGAATGGGATCTCCTCATAGGAGAGGCTGCTCTGAACATCTAGTCCCTGAATCGGGACTACAACTATTAGGTCACCTATGCACTTCTTAAGCAAGGAGACATGGAATACTATGTGCACTGAAGCTAAGTCTGAAGGTAATTCAAGCTCATAAGCTGCCTTTCTGAAACGGCTAAGGATTAGGTAAAAATTGACTTATCAGGGACTAAGCTTTCCCTTCTTGCCAAACCTCTTCACTCATTTCGTAGGAGAGATTTACAAATACACATAATCACCAATATCAAACTCGAGATCCTTTCTGCACAAATCTGTGTACGATTTCTGTCCGCTCTGAGTTGTCTTAAGCCTTTCCCTGATCAACTAAACTTTCTCTAAGGTATCAAATACTAAGTCAGGCCCTACCATTGCAGCCTCACCTACCTCAAACAAATCAATAGGAGACCTACATCTTCTCCCAAGAAATGCCTCAAACGGAGCCATCTTAATGCTTGATTGATAATTGTTGTTATATGCAAACTCAATCAAAGGCAAGTGGTCATCCCAACTACCTTAAAAATAAATTGTACACGCTCGTAGCATATCTTCTAAAGTCTGGATGGTCCTTTTATCTTGACCATCTATCTGAGGATGAAAGGTTGTACTGAGATAAACTCGGGTACCAATACCCTCATGAAATGTTTTCCAGAAATGAGAGGTAAACTAGGTACCTCTATCCGAGATTATAGATAAGGGAACTCTGTATAGTCTGACCAACTCTTTGACATAGAGGTTGGCATAGTCCTCAGCTGAATAAGAGGTATCGACTGATAGAAAATGAGTTGATTTGGTCATCCCATCTATAATGACCCAAACTACAACGTGTTGACGACGAGTAAGAGGCATACCCATCACAAAATCCATGTTCACCTCTTCCCAATTCTAAGTGGGAATATTAAACTCCTACATAGACCCACTAGGTTTTTTATGCTCAATCTTAACCTGCTGACATGTGGAGAACTTAGCTACAAACTCTATGATGTCTCTCTTCATCCCACTTCACCAATACATCTCCTGTAAATCACGGTACATTTTAGTGGCCCCTAGATAAATAGAGTAACGTGAACCATGCACTTCTGCACAAATCCACTGTCTTAGGTTATCTACACTTGTCACACATAGCCAACCCTGATAACACAATACACTTGCTCCCCCTTGAGAGAAAACCACTACCTTTTGATCTCTAGCTGTTTCTTTCCACTTAACTAGGATGGGATCACTATCCTATTTTTCCTTCACCTTGAAAACCAGGGATGACTCTGAACTACTGCACCTATACACTACCTTCTGTTGAATATACTAAGCGAAAACCTAGTCCAGCAAGCTGATGAACTTCCTTATCTAACATATTATTACCCTTCACATGAGCAACACTACTCATAGACATCCTACTAAGAGCATCAGCCACTATATTTGCTTTACCCGGATGATACAGGACACTCATCTTATAATCCTTCAACAACTCCAACCACCTTATCTGATGGAGGTATAGGTCTTTCTGAGATAACACATACTGTAGGCTCTTATGGTCAGTGAACACATTAGCGTGCACCCCATACAAGTACTACCTCCAAATTTTTAAGGCAAATACTATTGTTTCTACCTCAAGGTTATGAGTAGGATAGTTCTTTTTATGGGGTTTAAGTTGTATAGAGGTGTAGGTTATGAACTTACCTCTCTACATCAAAACACACCCCAAACTAACCCTAGAAGCATCATAATATACTAAAACCCATCTGACCCACCTGGTAGAGTCAAAATTGGGGTTGTGGTGAGTCGAGTTTTCAACTCCTGAAAACTCTTCTCACAAGAATCTGACCATTGAAATTTAACTTTCTTCTAAGTCAATCTGGACATAAAGGATGTAATAGATAAAAATCCCTCAACAAACTATCAGTAATAGCCAGCCAAACCCATAAAACTCATGATATCTAATGGAGAGATGGGTCTAGGCTAGTTTCTCACTACTTTGGTCTTTTGGGGATCAACTCCAATGCCATCACCAAAAATGATATGGATGAGGAAGGCTACTGACCTTAGCCGAAATTTGAACTTACTGAATTGTAGAATAGCTAATGGTTTTTGAGAGTCTGCAATACTATTCTGAGATGGTCTACATGATCATGCTCACTATGGGAGTAGACAAGAATGTCATCTATGAACACTATGATGAGCATGTCCAAGTAATGCTTGAACTCATGGTTTATCAAGGCCATGAAAGATGCTGGGGCATTGGTAAGAACAAAGGACATAACTAGGAATTCAAAGTTATCGTACCAAGTTATGAAAGTTATTTTTGAAATGTCACATTTTCTGACTCTGAGCTGATGATAGCCTGACTGAGGTCTATCTTAGAATAATAACTAGCACCCTGAAGTTGGTCAAACAAGTCATCGATTTTGGGAAGTGGATACTTGTTCTTGGCTATAACCTTATTTAGCTGACGGTAGTCTATACACATTCTGAGAGAACCATATTTCTTATGCACGAATAGAACTGGCCACCCCATGGGGAGACGCTGGGTCTAATGAATCCCTTATTTAGGAGATTCTTCAACTATTTTTTTTAATTCTCTAAGTTTTGTTGGAGCCATTATATATGGCGGAATATATATAGGTTGAGTATCAGGAAGAAGGTCTTCTTAGAAGTTAATTTCCCTTTCGAGAGAAACTTCAGGAAGATCTTTGGGGAACACATCTGGAAATTCACATGCTACTGACACATCCCTTAGATATGATTTTCATTTCCCTATGGTAGGAAACAAGTTGACCCCTAAGTGCTAAATTACTACCCCGCCACTATAAAAAGGGCTCATTTGGAAATTGAAACTGGACAATTCTATTTTTGCAGTTGACGGAGGCATAGTAGGAATAAAACCAATCCATGCCGAGTATGACATCAAAATTAGTCATCTCTAATTCAATTAAGTCTGTTGAAGTGACTTTCTGAAATACCATAACCGGATAGTTCCTGTATACGCACTGGGATATAATAGATTTACCCACTGGGGTAGAGACTAAGAAAGGATATGCTAGATTTTTGGGACTGAATCCAAAGTCAACGGCTATATAAAGAGTAACAAAGGATAAAGAAGTTCCTGGGTCTAGCAAATCATAAATATTTAAATGATTAACTTGTAATATACCAGTGACCACATCAAGAGAACTTTCTCGATCTTGTCAGGACTAAAATGCATAAAGGATTACACTGAGAGTTCAATTGGAGCTCATTATCATTCGCATGACATGAATACTGAAACAAGGGAAACCTTTCCTAAACATCTAATAGCCTCTAGCCCACAAGTATGGTGTGAAACACACTCATGCACAACACTCTACTAGACGCATCTTTCAGACTTCCTAGGACTCTGTTGAACCTTAGGCTCTGATACCAAGTTTTTAATGCCTTGAGTCTATACCCTGGATGCTACATGGTTCTTATAATCCTAAAGGACCTCAAGCTAACCCAGGACAGGTACCTGCAGCATTAATTGAATAAAAATATTGTAAAAATATGGAATTCAGGCAAAAATATCCATAAGGTTCAAAATTAAAAATCCATTACTGAAATTAATATTGTAAACTGAACATCTGTTTGAAAAATTACTTTAGTTTGAAAAGCCTCTACTGTCTGAACAAGGAGTTGATGGGACAAGTCTCCAACTAACTCTGACTATTAAAACTGATAAACTAAGATCTAAAATAATAATTATGTCCGCAAACTATAAGGAATCACCACTAAAACTTTTGTTGAAAAGTCTGGGTTGCTAAGTGCGATTGGGAGCCTGTGTGTCTGAACCTATGATATAAGATATCATAGCACAAAAGAGAAGTATGTGTCAGTAATTGGAATGTACTGATATGCTAAGTGAGACGGGATGATATGCATGGATTAATATGCATGAACAATACTGACTGAATGAATTGTGTATAACTGAATGAGAGTACATGAATGAATACATAAATTGTAATTAAAGTCATGATAAAACTGGATACTGAGTTCTGAATACTGATTAACTGATATCTGAGTTTACTGACACTGTATCTAATAGTCCTGATTCTGTAGAATAATGCTGAGTTTCATACTGATCTAAGTGACTGTACCTGATAGTCCAAAATTTGTAAAGCTAGACTGAGTTCTATACTGAGACTGGAACTGAAACTGAAACTGTAGATGGTAATCATCTAACCGACATGCCCCTTTTTAAACTAATTGGGGTCTAACCTATAATCCCAGTTGGAAGGGTGTCAGTACCGTGCCACGAGTAAAGATAAGTTATGAGTTAACCCTCTCTGACAAAAAGCTCTTTCGTCAACCGTCGATGGTAGGAAAACTTGTATGAGATATATTAACCCTAATCTAACAGGAAGATGTATCAACCTACATTGGCTACATAGTTTTGTAACGCGAGGTTTGCTACTAAGGGTCAAATCCTATGTTGGTAGGAATGCCCCATCCCTGGGTTCGCTCGGTACTAAATCTTACTCCCAACTGAAAGACACTGAATTAATTTCTAAACTGTTCTGGGCCTTACTGAACTATTACTGATCGTTCTATCTAACTGAACTGGACTAAGTTCACTATGTACTAAACTGATTACTGACTAAATTTTGTAAACTGGCTAAGTTTACTGAGTTCTGGACTGACTACTACTTGATTCTGAACTAAATACTACTGAGTTCTGAATTAAAGACTGAACTGAGACTAATTACTGAATACTACTGAAACTATTCTTTAACTACTATAGCTTTAGGTAAATGGCTAAGTTTTCGGGCATTTAATACCCCCAGGACTCGATAGCATGAAAATAAATCATAGCATAAACTTGTAAAGCATGACCATGTGCACTTGATCATAACTTATTCATGGAGACATTTTATCAAACACTTGAAAAATATAATCTATTCACATGACACTAAATAACATATTGGCATCATAATTCAAATTCCCATTTACAATTCTAAGGGTTTAACATGGATTCACATGATTCTATACATATATCAAATAACTCCACATGAAACTTGTGACAAACATGGATTAGAAACCCAATTAATCATTATCATCATAAATATAATCAAACCCAACATAAAATTCATGGAATCAACACACTTGAAGTTTTAGAAATAGTTTCTTGGACTCCAAGGGCGGAAGAGACCTTTGGATGAACACTTGACATACCTTAATGCTTGAATTCTGAAAGATTGTTAGGGAGTTCTTGAGTTTGAATCTAAATCTCCTAGGGTTTGTTCTTGAGAGCAATTTGTGAATAATGAGTGAATTTTTCTCTTAGAAGAGTTTAATTTCGTATTTTGGGGACTTATAAGTGTGGGAAAAAGACCTAAATACCCCTGAGGATGCGACTTTTTAATTACTCAAAACTGGTTTAGCAATGCGTAGATCGATGTGTCCATCGTTGGCATCGATGAGATAGCAACGCGCCGCGTTGAGTCCACATTGATTCACTAGAATTTGCACTGGGAGCTGCAGTGAGATATTCATCGACACAATATGCAATGTGGCACGTCGAGATCGCGTTGATCCACTGGTTTGTACTTCCAAATGTGCTTCAAACAAGGTCCAAAAAATTGAAAACTTGTCCGGAAATACCCACTGACATTCCAGATCATGATTTAACCTAAAAATCATTACTTTAAGATCATGAGGGTTGTGAAATAGAGTCGCCAACTTACGAAGGCTAAAGTAACACTAAGTCTGAATACTTAGCTAAAATTTTCTAAGTATGGCACCCCTTAACAAGTTTTAAATGACTAAGTTAAGCTTAGAATTTTGTGGGGTCTTACAATATCTCACAACTTAAAGCACAATGTGGTAGTGTGACACTCTTGCCCATTGAGTGCACCATCGCAACTTGTTGTTTGAAAGTCCTTGGGCTAAGTCTTACCTTTAAGAAAAGGGTTATGTGACATCTCATAAATGAAGATGCAACATTATAATGTCAACTCTTGCCCATGTATTGTAACTTATTATTTGTAAGGAATCGAAGAAACAAAAATAAAAGAAATTGAGAAAAAAGAAAAAAACAGAAAAACATTAAAAGAAAAAAGAAAAAATAACAATCAAAGAAAATAAAAAAGAGAAAGAAGTTGAGAAGAGAAAATAAAAAAATAATGATTGAAAAAAAAAATACAAAACAAAAAATAATAGAAAAATAAAGGATGATAAAAATTAAAAAAAATAAAAGAGAAAAATGAAAAACAACAACAAAGTAACAAGGTTTTGAAAGAAAGACAGACCTTAAGGCATTAAACCTAGGAAAGTAAGTTAAGGTGACTAGTCTTTCTTATTCGAAAGCAAGCAAGACAACAAATTAGGCTTTAGACAACTCGTTGGTTTCGAGATGGGTTTCAAAAGAATAAGAATTAAAAAAATAGAGAAAAAAATGAAATTTGAGAGGAGAAAAGAAAAAAAGTAAATGTTGATGAGAAAAATTAAAACATAAAGGAGAAAATGGTCTAAGACCCCCCCCTCCCCCCCCCCCCCCCCCTCAAAACCTATACTCGAAATTCCAACTACACACTCTAACTTTGTGGGAGTTTTATGACCAACTAAACCTGTTTAATATTAAAATTATTACACCCCTAAAGTCCACAACACATCTTTATTGAAGGGTGAAACTCAAGCGTTTTGACTAGTCAATTTTTTTAAATTTTTTATTATTCTTTCCTTTTATCTTCCTCCATTTTCAATGTTACAAACCAAAATTAAAATTTCATCATTCTCACCAAACAAAACATCAATATTCTTGAATCATCGTCGAATCTTTATCACCAGATGGAATCAACTAGAGTGAATAACTACATTGTACCAAACCGTCTGACTTATGATGGAGAAGAGAAAGAAAAGTGGGTCAACGGCGGTGGCTAATGGGGTGATGATGGTGGGTGAGATGAAATCCACAATTTGAATATTAACATGAATTGAAGTGTTGTAAAAATGACATGGTATTAGTAATACAATGTTCACTTAAAGATTCTTAATTCTTTGATATTAGATTCTTAATTCTTGAAATTTAGACAAGATTTTAAACAAATTAGACAATGAAAAAAAAAAAGAAAAGGTTGAAGATTTATATGGGGAGTGGAATGGAGGAAGGTGATGAAGTGGTCAAATGGTGGATTTTGTGGAGATGGTGTTGTTGGTTGAGATGGCGCTAGCGGCGACGACTGCATTGATGAGATGGTGGTGAAGAGATTTTTGATATGGTGAAGGAAAGAAGAAAGAAATTAATAGTGAAAAATATAATAATAATTAAAATAATATATATGTATATAAATAAATAAATATATCTATATATAATTTTAATAAATAAAAAAATATTAAAAATTAAAGTTTTAATATTTTTTGGTGTTCACTCTCTCTTTGTTTGCCATATCAGACTTTAAGAGTGTAATAATTTCAATTTTAAACAGTTCGAGGTGATCATAGAACTCCCTCAAAATTGGAGTGTGTAGTTAGTATTTCGAGTATAGGATCGAAGGGCCTTAGACCATTTTTTCAAGCAAAAAGAGATAAAAGGAAAAAATTAGAGTAATATTAAATAAGAGGAAAAAATATAAATTGAAAGATAAACATGCATAGAGAATTGTTTAAAAATATTTGAGATATAGAGGGGCAAATAAATATATGTTCCACACATAAAAGCAGAAAGAAGACTAAGGCCCCATTTGACCATGAAAATTATAATTTTTCGGAGTTAAAGTTTAAGTTGTGTTTGACCATTAATATTTATTTTTGAAATTTTGTGAGAGAAGTAAGAGTTTTCACTTTTCACAATAAAATTCTAAATTGTATTTGAAATTGTCATGGCTAAAGACATATTTTTTTCACTTTTTTCACTAAAATAAAATAATTTTTAGTAAAAAAAAAAAACAATTTTTCTGATCAAATGGCTATTTATTTTGTAGGTCTTTTTTAGGAGAGAATAAATAGCATATCCATACTTGTAATTTACCCCGTAATAAGTGTCTTTTCTTTTTAGTCCCATAAAAAAGGTCTTAAGAGAAATCTTCAAGGTGGTCAATTTTGAACTTCCGGTGGCCTCCCGTCTAAAGACTAGCTATACATATTTTATTTATGCTAGTTTAGGTGTAACGCTTCGCACGTGTATCTCACTTTAATGAGTTTAAATGCTGCACTAAATGATATTTGTTTAAATAATAAAAATGAATTTTGAACATGTAAAGATGGTTAATTTATTTTATTAATTATATAGCATTTGTAATATCTAAGATACAAATAAGATAGTAAAAATGTGGAATAAATTGACATTCCCTTATATTTATCAGTAAATTTTATTTGTAAAATAATTTTGTACTCATGTGTATATCTAATTTTTAAGTTAATCGTATACTTTAGATTTATAGTTTTAGTGAAAAATTTAATAAACTTACCGTGTTTTATTTTTGTTTCAGCAAGTACATGTGTAATAGCTGAAGATTAAAGATATGTTAGCATGCAACACAAGTAGTGTTCAGATTTTGCATCGAATTTAGTCAAAAATTGTACTTTTCATTGGTTAGAAATTTGTAAATGTTTGTAGTGTCCGCTCTAATGTGAACTCATGTGATTCAATTCTCTGTCATTTGTGAAGTATGATGTGATTATGTTTTGTTCCTCGGTTTCTTCAGTAAGAAGATCGATTAGTGATTGACAATAAAGTTGTGCAATTTGATTTGATTTTAGCCTAAAAGTGTGACATTTAACCTTCGGATTTCATGCAAACAATTCAGTAATTTTCTATGATTTGGTTTTAGCCTAAAAGTGTGACATTTAACCTTCAGATTCCATGCAAACAATTCAGTAATTTTCTATGGGAATGTAAAGATAATTAAAATTAGTCTAGAGTTTATTAGGCTAGTATTTTTTATTCATCCAATATCAAGAAAATTAAATTAAAAACTTCTTCGGAGAGTTATCAAGTAAAGTTGCAAATTCATAAGATTTACTAAAAAGAAACCAAGTCAACTAAATTGTACTATTACCTTTTCTTCATCTATGTTTTTCTTCCTAAAAAGAAAGCAATTCTTTTACAAAAATAAGATAGGCAACAAACCTGCGTAGAAAATACAATAAATATTTGAAAAAAAAGTATCAGATAAAAACAAACAAAAATTAAAATTAGTTAAGTTTATTGAAGTGCCCAGTAAAATTTTATATTTTGTCTATGCCAAGAAAATAAAGAAAAGTTTTTTTTGGTATCTTACAAAATTCTTCATCTTTAACGATTCGAAAGAAAATATCTAAAAGTAATAAGCCACTAAAGTATGTGTGTTGCACGTGTATATTACGTCAATTCATAAAAATCGTATTCGATCCCTTTTGCTTATCACAAGATTTTGTACTTAAAATCTACAATAATTCTTTTTTCTTTAACAATATTATGAGTTTTAGATTGGCGTGTCAAATAAATCTCGATTGAGACTATACTAACAAACAAAAAAGAACATTCGTTATTCATGATCATGAAATTCAATGTAATGAAAAGAAAGTCAGAAATCGAAAACCAGGAATTACATCAGAGATTCAATAACGTATTACTTACAAATATAAAAAGATGTTTTTTTATTTTTTATCAATAACACCAGCATAATAGAAAAAGAAATCATCAAGAAATTCAATGTATTGAAAAAGAAAACCTGAAATTGAAAATCACAATTTACATCTAAGATTCAATAATGAAAGTTACTTACAAACATAAAAAGATGTTTTGTTATTCTTGCTTAATAACACCTGCACAATAAAAAAAAGAAATCTGAAATTTGAATATTAAATCAAAAAATTAAGTTAGAAACTCAATAACAAAGCTACATACAAATATACAAAAATAATTAGTTATGCTACTTGTTGTAGAAGGAAGATTATTCAATTTATAGAAATCCATCATCTTTATTCCTTAAAAAAAGGTTACTTAAATATGAGATTTATTATTATTTTTTTTGAAAACATAAAAATTAATTATGGTAATAAATTATTTATGATAAGATTTTTTTTTTTTTGCTAAGTAGATTATTTATGTTAGTATTTAATTTTCTTTTTGGGGTTTTATTAAAGTCTAAATTTAAGTATATAATTTAATTCAATTAAATAAAGGTCTAATGATTATATTAGAGGTACAATGGAATAAGGTAATTTCTTACAAATTTTCCCCTCCCGTTTCTTTTGTACGTATGCTTTTTCTTTTTCATTTTTGAGTTTTTTCTAAAGTTCTAAATTTAAGTATATAATTTAATTCAATTAAGGAAAGGTCTAATGATTAAAAAATAATGAAAAGACGATTTTGTCTATTACATGATGTTTTAATGAAGTGCAAAAAATTCAAATCGTTTTTCTAAGGGTCTTTACACTTTTAATATATTATAGATTATAGATATAGATATAGATTATAAATTATAGATATGCATTTTCATCTTGTTGTATTTGATAGAAACAAACTTATATATAGTAGGAAAAATGATCAAATGTATTTCTTCACTTTGAAAAATTGGCCAAATAAACCATTCCTCATATTTTTGGATCAAATTTATTCTCGTTGTGATATTTTGGGGCCAAAGTTACCTTCACATGCAATTTTTCACATGTACAATTCATTTAACAAAAAAGCTTAAATCAACGTTAAATGCCATATTTTTTAAAAATAAAGCATATCCTAATCCAATCCATTTCACCCACAAAAAAGATAAAAACAAATATACCCCTCAGTTCTATTGGTATGAATTTCAGCATCAAGTGCATACCAAATTTGTAAATATCCAGTGGGCCTAAGCACCGCTAAGTGCCATTTTCAGAAACTATACACTGATACAGATTCAAAAACTAAGGGAGAAATATATTTGTTTGTGTCTAAGCTGATGGAAATTCATATTTTATGAGCTATGCACTGATAAATATTCAGTGCTAATCAAGTTATATTAGAGTGTGTTTTATTTTTAAAAAATGAAATTATTTATTGTTTATTTGGAATTTTCTATTAAATGAAGTTAGTTAGTTTTTTATATTATGGACTCACATATTAATAAATTATACATAGATATGCTATTTGTAAAGAAGCCTAATTTATGATTTAATAAAGTATTAAAGTATTTGGGCCTAAAATGTAAATATCTAATATGTATCGATTTATTTTGGATAAGTTAAACCTCATGGACCTTTTCATAAGTGTGATGGACACTTAATTAAAAAGCTACCTCTTCTAAAGAGGTATAATTGAATAGGTACCTCATCTAAGGAGGTATAAATAAAGGGTGACTTTTAAAAGAGTCAACATATAATTACCATAGTTCCTAAGTTTGTACCAATTTTTTTTCTCTTTCTCTACCCCATCTTAGAAAATAGTACAAAGAGTGTATTAAAACTTATAAGATCATACATTTGTTTACTAACGAAAAGAAGTCTTTCTACAAATCAAGTTATAGCAATGGAACAAAGTTAGTATTTCTATTGATCTTCTAAATTTGAATCTCTATCTAATGGTTTACATGTGATATTAGGTGAATTCTTTAAAGCTGTCAACAAATAGTATCAAGAACAAGGTATTGTTAATTCATTAGATGTGATTCGACTTTTTGAGTGGTACTCCTGATATTTGAAAATTTTTAGTACAGTACTCACTGAACGACACTTTGACAAATGTGTCGTTTGCTAGTAATTGTGTTAAACATTATATATATCTTATGGTGGCAAAATTTAAATAACATGATAAACTATTTTGTTGGTTTGTCTTTATGTGAAACAGACTAGCTTTGTTGATTGTTAACACGACATTTCTGAAACAAGGTTGTTTACTGCTTTGGGTGCAAGTTGGGATAATAGAGAATCATTGCCTTATGAGCATTCTATGGTCTTTTGTTTCTAATGTTTGAACGAGTTGTTAGTTTGCCCCACACTTATAGTAAATGTTTCCAAACAATTGTTTTTTTTACTATTCCTTGCAATTTTCTAAGTGTCAGCCGTTTTTTTATTGGTGGCATATATAATGCCTGTCAAGTAAGGTTCAAGAAAAGTTATCAGACATTATTTTTTTTTTTTCAAACGTTGGAACATAACTAGTTTCTCATTTTTGGAGCGATGAGATTGCAAATCTGTGCCGCTTTTCAATTTTTACAGAAGAATTGTTTTTGTGTTTTACTTCTAAGTTTTGTATATTTTTATAATATTATATTATTTGTGTTCTTTCTTTGATAGTGAGTAGATTGAATCAATATGTTGCCAATGTAATCTCTATTGTGATTTATTTACTTTGAAAATGTAAGTATATTTTATCTATGCGAAATAATTATTTCAAAAAAACTTATTTTGACCAGATAACAGACATTTATGAATATGTGATACATTTATAATACATGGTGATAATGTGTTGGTCCAAAGAAAGGTACATTGGTAGGCAATTTTAGTAATCAATGTTCATGAACTATGTATAGATTACCATTTAGAAGTTATTATTTCTGTCCAAAGACCAAATCATTATGTTATGTTAGGTATCTTAAGTTGGGCCCACTTTTGTGTATATGTGTTTGATAAATATGCAACTTTGAGTTTATTTGTTATATTTTCTTTCATTTTTATTTAATTTGATTATCTTCACATATACATGATTTATTTGATCATTAATTGTGAGCATTATTTATTTTTCTTAATAGTGTCTTCTATATCTACCAATATGAATAACATTCATATACTTAACGGCACAAACTTCAAGAAAGGGAAAGAGCACATTATAATTATTCTTGGTTGCATGGATCTTGATTATGCATTGAGATTTGATCACCCTGCATACTTGAATGAAACTAGTTCGAATGAACAAAAGTCTACATACGAGAAGTGAGAGCGATCAAATCGCATGAGCTTCATGATGATGCAACACTAGATTTCAGAATCCTTAAGAGGCGGTATAATAGAGAATAAAGATGCCAAAGGTTTCTTAAAGGAAACAGCAAATTGATTCGATGCTAATGAAAAGGTTGAAGCTAGTACTATTCTTTAGAATAGTTTCAATATGATATAAGGGAAAAGGAAAAATAAGAGTACATTATGGAAAAGTCTAATCTTGTGACGAAACTCAGGGCCTTTAAGCTTGAATTGTCTGATGACATACTTGTGGATCTAGTTTTTGTCTCCCTTCCAACACAAATTCAGTCATTAAAAGTTTCATATAATACTCAAAAAGAGAAATGGATTTTGAATGAACTTATAGCTCAATGTGTGCAAGTAGAGGAAACAAGAAAAGATTGAAACTGCTCATTTGACATCTATCTCTGAAATTAAAAAGGACTTTAAATAAAACAAAAATGAGTAAGACTAAGGAAACCACAGACGAAGAAACATCAAAGTCCAAAATCCAAAGACTTATTTCTTTTGTAAGAAAATTGGTCACATAAAGAAATAATGTTTCAAGTACGCTGGCTGACGTGAAAAGAAAGGTAAGCTTCTCAACTTCGTTTGTTCAGAAGCTAATTTGGTTGTGGTACCTAGTGACACTTGGTGGATAGATACAAGTGCAACTACTCACAT
Source organism: Capsicum baccatum var. pendulum (assembly GCA_030864225.1). NCBI lineage: Eukaryota > Viridiplantae > Streptophyta > Magnoliopsida > Solanales > Solanaceae > Capsicum > Capsicum baccatum. Next base: position 15,607,401 of record CM061554.1, read on the forward strand.
ATGTGCTACTATGCAGGATTGCCTAAGGAGCCGAGCGTCGATTGATGCTAAAAGACACATCTATGTAGGCAATGAAAATAAAGAAAATGTGGAGGCTATTGGTGTCTTTAGAATTCCATTAGATACTAAATTTTATTTGAAATTAGAAGAAATATTTATTGTACCATCTTTTAGACATAATTTAATTTCTATTTCTTGTTTGGACATATCTGGATACAATTGTTCTATTGAAAATGAAATTTGTAATATTTCTCTAAATTCTAATATTGATGGAGCTGGTAATCTAATTGATAAGTTATACAAATTAAATATACAAGCCTTATGCAGTAACGAAAACCTAAAACCAAGTAATTTTTGTACTAAGCGTAGATTGACAAATGAGAATTCATCAATGTTATGGCATAAGCGATTGGGTCATAATTCTAAATAAAGAATTCAAGTAAGGATTGTGTCAGAAGGAACTCTTAGTGCCCTTGATTTATCAAATTTTAAAATTTGTATAGAATGTATTAAGGGAAGCCAAATGAATATAAGAAAAAAAAGGTGTTTATAGAAGTAAAGAACCTTTAGAGTTGATACATACAGACATTTGTTGTCCGTTCTCTACGACTTTATGGAATGGTCAACAATAATCATCAACTTTATAGATGACTACTCATGTTATGGATATCTCTATTTAATTCATGAGAAGTCACAATCATTGGATGTTTTTAAAATTTTCAAGGCTGAAGTTGAAAATCAATTAGGCGAGAAAATTAAGGATTTCAAATCTGATCGTGGAGAAGAATATTATGGTTGATACGATGAATCAAGTGAACAACGTTCAAGACCTTTTGCAAAGTATTTGACAGAGTGTGGGACTGTACCTCAATACACTATCCAGGGACTCCAAGTCAAAATGGTGTAGCTGAGAGGCGAAATCAAACTCCTAAGGATATGGTCAGAAGTATGATTAGTCATTATTCTTTACCCGAGTCTCTTTTGGGGAAGCATTAATGACTGCAGTTTATATACTAAACAAAGTTCCCAATAAATTCATAGCTAAGACCCTATATGAGTTGTGGACTAGTAAAAAGCCTAGTATTAGGCAATTGCATATATGGGGATGTCCAGCCGAATAACTGATAGGCCTAATGAAAAGAAGTTAGATTCAAGAACTGTTAGTTGCTACTTTGTAGGTTACTCAGAAAGATCGAGAGATTTTAAGTTTTATGACTCCTCGAATAGATCCTCTTTTGAAACATGATACCAAATTTATTGAGGATGTTGATTATAGTGGGAGTAATAAAAAAACACATTGTGTTTGTAGAGGAATTTGATGATATCGATTCTAGTGAAAATGATCACTTTACTTTTACCAAATGCGTTTCAACCTATAAATCAGGATTATGAAGAAAATACAATGATATTACCTCACGTTCAACAACCTGAAGTTGAAGTGCCTAAAAAAAGATCTAGCACAGAAAGAAGAAATACAATTTTGGATGATTAAGTTGTTTATCTTCAAAAATATGATTATGACATGGGATTTAAAGATGATCCTACAAGTGTTAGTCAATAAAATTCATGTCGAAATTATGGTAAATGGATAGAACCCATGAAAGATAAGTTAAAGTCTATGAAAGGTCGAAATTCTACTAAATGGATAGAACCCATGAAAGATGAGTTAAAGTCTATGAAAGACAATGGCATTGGGGATCTTTTTGAGTTACCACAAGGATCGAAATTGATTGGTTGTAAGTAAAATTTTAAATCCAAGCGTGATTCAAAAGGTAACATCTAAAGAAATAAAACGCACCTAGTTTCTAATTAATTCGCTCAAAAGGAAGTCATAGATTTTAAATAGACATTTTCACCAGTTTCATCGAAAGACTCCTTTAAAATCATTACGGAACTTAATGCTCATTATAACTTAGAGTTACATCAAATAGACGTAAAGACTGCATTTCTCAATGGAGACATTGAAGAAACAATATACAGAGCGCAACCAGAAACCTTTGAGTCTCAAGATTCAAAGCACCTTGTATCTAAACTTAAAAAGTCCATATATAGTTTCAAACAGGCATCCCATCAATAGTATCGAAAGTTTGATCAGGTGATAACTTCTTTTGATTTGAAGGAAACACCATTGACTAGTGCATATATCTCAAGTTCAGTGGGAGCAAATTTGTTATTCTTTTGCTATATCTAGATGACATTCTATTGGCCAATAATGATGTAGGTTTATTGCATGAAACCAAGAAATTTCTTTCAAGTAAATTTGAAATGAAAGATCTAGGTAAGGCGTCATTTGTTTTAGGTATAGAGATCGATAGTGATCACACTAGAAATGTTCTTGGGATATCGCATAAGACTTATAATGATAAGGTGCTAAGAAGACTTGACATGCAAAATTGTTCACCACGAGATACACCAATGAAGAAAGGTGATAAAGTTAGTTTTCGCCAATGTTCAAATTTAGACATAGAGAAGAAAGAGATGGATAAAATTCCATATGCATTAGCAGTGAAAAATCTCATGTATGCACAAGTTTGTACACATCCAAATATTGCGTACATAGACAGAATTTTGGGGAGATATTTAAGTAATTCAGCAATAGATCATTAGAAATATGCAAAACGACTTATAAGGTATCTTCAAAGAACTAAATATTACATGATCACTTATCGGAGGTCGGATCATTTAAAAATCACGGGGTATTTCGATTCAGATTTTCCTGGATGACTTGATAGTAGGAGATCTACATCAAATTATGTTTTCATGATGGCTGGAGGAACTGTATCTTGGAAAATTATGAAACAAACATTAATATTTTCTTTTACAATGGAAGTTGAATGTGTAGCCTTCTATGAAGCATCAAATCAGGCAATATGACTAGAAATTTTATCACTGGAATGAAAATAGTCAGTGTCATAGAAAGACCATTGAAAATTTAATTTGATAATAAGTCTGAAGAGTTATATTAGAAGAACAACCGATGTTCGTCAAAGTCAAAGCATATAGACATTAAGTATTTGGTTGTGAAAGAAAGGGTTTAGAGTCGTCTCGAGTCGATTGAGCATATTAGTACAAACTTGATGATTGTGGATCTGCTCACGAAGGGTTTGCCACCTATAGTGTTTCATGGGTATGCTTCTCATATGGGTGTTGTCAAATTTAATGATGAGCCATTTTAGTTGGAGGTTGTTATTTTATTTATGCTATTGATATGTTAAAGTTTATTTTCTCTACAAGACTCAAGTTTTATGAAATCTATGAATTTCGCGCATTTATTGATAACTATGAAAAATAAAGATATTAACGTTCTATTGTAGTATTGCATATGGTATAAGAATGTGATTTTAGACTATTAAAGTCACAAGGTCGGATCATTTGAAAATAGGCATGACTTAAATCATTTTACATGTAATTTTCATATCTGATCTATGTCATTGGTATTGATGATATTTGTGATCATTGATGGGTTTAGTTTTGAATATAAATTACAAAGACCATTTTGATCCTATATTAATGATATCGATGGACCAGATTATTTTGAGATATTTAAATTAAGATCGTAACAATTTATGCGCACTAAAGTTTCATCTATGAATAATTATTTAGAAATATATGTGGTCGAAGTGGGAGATTGTTAGTAATTTTTTATTCTGTGGACTCACATATTAATATATTATATATAGATATGCTATCTCTAAAGAATCCCAATTTATGATCTAATAGAGTATTAAAGTATTTGGGCCTAAAATTTAAATATCTAATAAGTATCGATTTATTTTGGATAAGTTAAACCTCATGGACCTTTTTATAAGTGTGATGAAAACTTAATTGAAAAGGTACCTCTTTTAAAGAGGTATAATTGAAAAGGTACATCTTCTAAAGAGGTATAACTAAAGGGTGCCTTTTAGAAGAGTCAGGATATAAATATCATGTTTCCTAAGTTTGTACGTAATTTTTTCTCTCTTTCTCTACCCCATCTTAGAAAAGAGTACAAAAAGCGTATTAAAACTTAGAAGATCATACAATTGTTTTCTAAAGAAAAAAAGTCCCTCTACAAATCAAGTTATAGCAGTGGAACAAGGTTAGTATTCTACTGTGCTTCTAGTTTTGAATCTCTATATAATGGTTTACATGTGATTTAGGGTGAATTCTTTAAAGTTTTCAACAGCCCGTGCTAAGTGCGGGCCCAGACTCACGATGTAAAAATAATAACTAAAATCTTAAAATATAATTTATATCATACTTTTTTTACTTTATAATTAACATAATCTAATGACGAACATGTTAAATAAATTTTCCTAGGTTAATTTATAATTACTAAAGTTTTTAATCATATAACTGGATATTTTTAAATAAAATTTTAATTTGTGAGGAAGGAAGTATTATCGAAGAATTAGAATATATGGAAATACCACAAGTAATTCAATATTTTATAAAATGACATAATTTAAAATATGTTAATAATTACACTTTGATGAAGATCATAAATATAAAATATTGATATTTTTATGAATTTGTGGATATGTAACTTCTTAGTTATAGATAGAAATAGATTTATTTTAATAGTTATTGATTTTTAATTACATTCATAATTTCATGTGGCATGACATTTGCAAAATTCAATTCATTTTATCTTATACGACAAAATATTTTAATAACTTAAAGTATATATAGGAATAGTTACAACCTTAATTCATAGTCTTTACTCAAATTAACTTAATGATGATCTATAAGGATATTAAATTATAGTTAAATTGGATTGATAAATTATTTCATTCGGTCAATTTACCTATCGTGTTTATCTTTTACACTCACCATAAAAGAATATTCTATCCATCTTCTTTTAACTATTCATTTATCCTTTTTCATTCCCATTAAACAAAATAATAAAAATAATGTGTTATTTATTATTTATTAAGTTACCCTATTTATAACATAATTTTTAAGAATTGAGCAATTGAACAATATTAAAAGAACTATAAAGGTTCTAGTTGGAATTTACTACAAACTTTAATTTTGTATTAAAGTTATTTTGAAAATAACTCTTTTGAGCTAAAGTGATTGTTAATTTAAAATGAAGTTTTAATTAAAAGGTCATCTATTAGGTAGCAGGAAGAAACCAATTACAAGAACACAAGTGGAATGATTCTAACAACACTAAATAAGGGCAAACATAAAAATATTTAACAGAAAGACGCCATCAATTGTCATGGGTGATAACTTAATTCACTTAACTAAAGAAGTGAAATACCTGCCCTTGTCAGGACTACCAAATCTGATATCCTTCCTTATATAATAGGAAAATTAGAGAAAGTGTAGTTATACTAGCAAAATCTTGAGGGATTGAATTGAACAACTTGCAACCTTCAAGAAATAGTAGAAAGTGATCACAACTAACAATCCAATGCTTAAAATCTAAATATTTCTGGTGCAAGTACTTGAAGCAAGGTAACCTTTCCTTAACACTTCCCACTGCTCACCTATAGAGGCACAAGAGAGAAGCATGGGCAGCTGGGTAAATATTTCAACTACATGGACATTAAAGGCAAATAAAGCTCATTTGGACAATTGTGCTTTAGATTCCCTCGATTTTTAGTGCACAATTAACGAAAGGACTCAAATTTCAGGAATGCTAACATGCTGCCAAATTAATTCATGGTAGTCCAAGACAAAATAATTTCTAAAGAAAAGGACATTGGAGTAGGGCCAATCTTTCGAAGTTTAATCATAGGCCACAATTTTCATTATTTCACAACTAAAGGAGGCCTTTATCCTCCTTTAGTTGTATTATTGTTCTTGAAATCAAGTTCTCTACCTATTAGACATGACTACTTCTCACAGTACCATCCTTTACATCTTCATGTGCTTATTATTTTCTTATTTTTGTTAACAATCTCATCATTAGAAAAAACAGAAGCTAAAGCTCTTGTCAAATGGATGAATTGTTAGACATGTCCAGCGAAAATAATTAACAAGGATCAGTCTAACTATATAAAAACTAGATAACATAATTAGAACAAGTTTCAACAAAATTGCTAACCTATTGAAGCAGGTGCAGAATTTGTCCAAAGCATTGTTCTCCAAGACTGTGGTCTTCTATAAAAATTGTCTACTATATAAGTAAAGGAAACGCATTTTAACATAATGATATATCCATATAAAGATTCTAGTAATATAATAAAATATCTTTTCATGGAATGAAAATATAACACTATAACATAAACCACATGATTAATAGCATATTCTAATAATCTCCCACTTAGACTCATACCTATAAATGCACAATTTTAACACTCATTTATTCCACAGGCTTATCAAAAACATTTTGGGTTAAACCTTTAGTTATTGGGTCCGCCAAAGTATTCTTTGACTTAATCTTCAAAACTCTCACATCACTCCTTTGAGTTATATCCCAAATCAAGTGATATTTCCTCTCAATATGTTTACTTCTTTTATGGCTTTGTGGTTTTATTGAGTTTGCAACTGCACCACCATTGTCATAATAAATTGGTAGTAGTATTTGAATCGAAGGAACTACTCCAAGCTCTTTCAGAAATTTATCGAGCCAAATAGCCTCCTTAGCCACCATAGAGGCACCTACATATTCGACTTCCATGGTGGAATCAGTAAATTTCCAACATCATAATCATACGGGACCACTTTCATTCTCTCTATCTCATCTGTTGTTTTTGGGCAATTGATCCTTTGATTGAGTAATTTTGTGCCTAAAAGTAATAAATCTCTTTTTGGAATTTTACAAACTAAACCTTGAAAGAATAATATCAATCTAATGCGCTTGATATAAATTTAGTATCCTTTGTTTGCAATCTCGCATGAGCTTGATCCCAAGGATATGAATCGCTTCTCTCAAGTCTTTCATATCAAAAACGCGAGGAAATCCACTTTTTAACAGAATCAACATGTTCACATTATTTTCTATGAGCAAAATGTCATCTACATATTGAATCAAAAACTACTCTTTCTCTGTCCCACTTCTTATAGACATATGACTCGTTTTCACATTGATCAAAATCAAAAGTCTTAATAAGGTTACAAAACTCTTTTTCATTACCATTTTCCATGAAACCTTTTGGTTGTGTCATATAAATAAACTCATCAAGACTTTCCTTTTAGGAAATTCATCTTGACATTCATTTGACAAATCTCAAAATCATAACGGGAAACAATAGATAAGAGAATACTAATGGATTTAAGTATAGCTACCCGAAAAAAAGGTTTCTTCATAGTTAATTCCTTCTTTTTGAGTAAATCCTTTTGCAACAAGTCTAGCCTTAAAAGTTTACACTTTTTCATCCACACCTCTCTTTTTCTTATAGATCCATCTACAACCAATGAGTTTGAATCCCACAGGTGGTTCTACAAGTTCCCAGAATTAATTGAAATACATAGATTTTATTTCTGATTTCATAGTAACAATTCACATTTTACCATCTTTGTCATGTAGTGCTTCGATGTAATTAAGGAGATTTGTATTAGATCCTTAGGGATTCTATCATATGATTCTCCCAAGAGCGCGCAAATCATAAAGGTTTTCTAATAATTCTTCCACCTCGATGGCAAGTCACTATAGAATCTGCTACATATGGACTTAAATTTTGAACACCCTGAACTTTCTCCTATACAATGGAAGGTTGCTCAATATTTTCTTGAATGTTTTCTTCCACAATTTCAGTTTGCTCGATGTTAGTACGACTACTTTGAGGTAACATGAATTTAAGTGTTTGCTCTTATACAACCCTTTTGCCTGTTGATATTTCTCCCACTATGTGGATGTAGTGGTAAGTCAATAACAGTTTTCAAAATTTATTGTTGTATTTTATTATTCGTTATTCTATTTCTAAATTTTTATAAAAAAAAAATCTTCTAAAACATGATTTAGTAAGTAATCCTAATCAGGAAATATGGAATTTGTCAAAACAATCACCTTCTGTTCCTTGGGACAATAAAATAAACCCCCTTTCATCCCTTTTAGATATCCAATAAAAATGCACACTTTTATCCTTGATTTCAATTTATCAATTTTTTACTTTTAGCACATGTGTTGGACAACCCGAAACTCGAATATGCCATAGACTAGACTTTCCCCCACTCTATAATTCTACTGGGGTTAAAGGTACTGATTTTGAAGGAACCAAGTTCAGAATATATTTCACTATTTCTAATGCATAACTGCATAAAGAAAAGAGCAAATCTGAATAACTTAACATTGATCAAACCATTTTCACCAGAGTTCTATTAAGTCATTTTGCCACATTATTTTGTTGTTGTGTTTCTGGAGTAGAATATTGAGATGTAATTTCTGATTTTGATAAGAATTTGATGAATTTCGTAGAAAGATATTCACCATCATGATTAGATCGTAATGTATAGATAAGTTTGAAATGTTGCTTTTTCATTTCCATCTTAAATTCTTTAAATTTTTCAAAGCATTTAGATTTATGGCGCAACAAATAACGTATCTATATTTTGAGTATTCATCTGTGAAAGTCACAAAATACTCAAAATTACCCCTTGCTTGTATATTCATAGGACCATACAAATTAGTATGAATGAATTCTAATTTATTACTAACTCTATTTTCTTTTGAAGGAAAAAGCCCTTGGTCATTTTACCTTCTAAACAAAATTCACAAGTTGGAAGTGCCTCCAATTTCAATAAACTCAAAGGTCCATCAGAAACCCACCGTGAAATTCTATTTATGTTAATATGACCTAAGCGTAAGTGCCATAAGTATGTTTCACACAATTCTGAAATACATTTTCTTTTATGTGATTGATCAACATTATTACATTTCATTGGTTGTAGGATATTATGAAAAATATCAAATATAAATAGATCATGTATTCTAGGAGAAGAAATAATAAATTTCTTATTAAACTTAATAATCTTACAATTATTAGCAAAATAAACACTATAACCATCATCCATTATTTTTAACAATGAAATTAAATTCCTTCTTATATAAGGTACGTAGAGAACATTATTTAAAGTTAAAATTCTAGAACTACTAATCGATATGGAAATATTTTCTATAGCTAAGGCTGGTGTTGGTTCCCCATTTGCTTAAAACATGTTTAGTTCATTTAGGTGTTGTGTTTTTGAAAACTCCTGCAAAGAAGTGCAGGTATAATTAGTGCCTTCCCAATATATAGCCCAAAACTGGGTAGAAACAACTACTAAAAATATTTCAACGATATATGAAAAAGATGTACCTTATTTTTGCATCCTAGCTATGTAGCAGGGGCACTATTTCTTATGATGATTAAGTTGCTTGCAATGAAAGCACTTGCCCTTAGGCTTAGCCACACCACCATTATCCCCTGAAACCTTCAAGGCTTCTTCTTTTTTTGCTTTTCACCTTTCGTCTTAGAAGTCAAAGACGAGGGCTTGTCAACCATCAATGCTGCAAGAGGATTTTGTTATTTAATGATAGATTCTGCCTCTTGCGGTTTATTCATCAGTTTCACAAGGGATAATGTAATACCCCATAAAGTTCTAAGCTTGTTTTAGCCTCTAGTTGAATGCTTAACGGATTCAAGGCTTGAAATTTTTACTAAGTGTTAAGGACTTCGTCATTTTCAAGACTCCTAAACTTCACAAAATTTTATTTTGTCCTTTCCAACCCCAAGACATTGGTATTTTAGTTGATTCATGTTTAGAGAGGTTAAAGGTGTGTCTCGATAGATATTAGGGATTTTTAAAAGGGCATAGGGGTGTGTTTGGGAAACAAAAATAGAGAACCCCCCGAGATAAGCCCGCGATGTGGGGCTTCTTCCGCCTGACTGGAGCCTTCGGCATGCCAGTGTTATTCCGTCTATCCCCTTTTTCATTAATCTAAGGGGAATTTGAGTCATTTCCCTCAATGCGATTCATCCTTAACACAATTTGGGCTTCCAAAAGGGCATTATTTGCCCATTAACTTCAAAATCAATCATGTAGAAATCCTCCTTCATCGAAGAATGAAAAAATTCAAGCTTTTTCTTCCAAGAGCCCAAAATTTCAAGCTTTCTAGTTCAAAGTGTTCCTCAAGGATCTAACTATGGATGTATGTGGGATGTTGTTCATCCATGGGTCCCTTTCACCTATGGAGCCCAAAAACCTCTTCTTTGATTAAAATATGAATTTTCCCTTATAGTGAATTTAAATATGTTCAAGATGAGTTTGATTTATGTTTTTCCTTAGTAGTTTGACTCAATTCATGTCTACAAATAATTCCATGAAAAGTTAGGTTATCTCACGTTTCAAGTTTCAACTTCCCATGTCATATTCCAGTGAATTTCATATTATAACATTGAATTATGAATCTAGCTATGTAATCATGTTGTTTCCTCGTGTTTTAAGATATTCCCATATTCAAGTTCATGATTCCCAAATGTTTGATGAAATGTCTATGTTTTTGGTCTTTGAACCATGACCCCCTACAATAGTTTTAAAGCTTTGTTATTGTGTTTCATTGTTATTCAGTGTTGTCGAATTATGAACAATCAATACCTATGTATTTAACATGATTTTAGATTTTCAAGTAATGATCCAGTTAAATCATAGATATTGTTATTTGTCTCAGTTAATATGCCATGGTGAGTACTAGTGTCAGTTCAGTTTGGAGTAAGATTTAGCACCGATAAAACTTAGGGATGGGGGATCATCTGCCAGTTAGGACTAAGTCCTTAGTAGTAGTCCCTAAGTTTTGAAATTACATATATAACATAGGATTATGATATGTCACCCATCAATTTAGGACTGACACTCTCATAGGGGTCACCTGCCATTTTAGGGCTGACTCTCTGGTCTTTTGGGACATCAGACTAGTGGATCCATATAGCCAGTGCTAGTAACCGTGATACGGTTCTAATACCCTTTCAACTAAGGTCACAGGTTGGACCTCAATTAGCTCAGATTGGGTCATGTCGATTACATAATACCTCCTACAGTCTCTATACAATATTTAGTGTATATCAGTTTAGGTTTGCTTGACCAAGTGTGCAAATTCTCAGTTATTCAGTTATACAACTTTCAGTCTTTCAGATTATCTCAAAAATATATTTATGCTTGGTCTTGTATTCTCAGTTATTACATGTTCATGCATTTATGCTCAGTTATCTCATGCGTTTCAGACAGTCCTTACCTCATGTACTAGTATATTCAGAGTACTGACCGTATACTTTTCTTTGCGCTATATTATTTTATAACATAGGTTTGGATCACAGTTTCCCGACCGTTCTTAGACATCTCAGTCTTACCCAGCAGCAGTAGTGGTGACTCCTTATCCATCAACATGATATGTTTTCTCAATTATTTCAGTATTCCTTATGTTCAATTAGTCGTAGTTAGTTGGGGGCTTGTCCCGTCAACTCCTAATGATATTTTGAGGCTTTCAGATAATCAGTTAAATAGTTAGTCAGTTCTTTCAGTCTTTATCAGTTGTTTCAGATAGACAGTTTAGTATTTTATCAGTTATTTTAGACATATTGTTGCTACGTATATCAGTATTCAGTTTTATAGTATCTTATCAGCTTATCTTCTACACATGTATTTTATTACTTTTTATTCAATACTAATAGAAGATACCAACTTAAGGGTTAGCTTGTGGTCACTTGTGGTCATCAGTTTTGTTGTCGCGACCAGGGGGTAGCCTCAGGTCATGAAAGATAACTCCATCTTATTCATGTTATAATTTAAGCGAAATTACTGAAAACTATCCGACAGAGTCTGTAGGCCATCTATACCTGAGATTCCTTACCAATAATTGCACCAAGAATTTTCAACTTGTTTAACAGACATATCATTTTAAGAACGTGCTCCCTCACTGAAGTTTCTTTAATCATTTTAGTGGTCAAGAGAGATTTCATGGCCATCTACTTTGCAGCACGATTTTTCTCACCGAATATCTCTGTGAGAGATTCTAACTTATCATAGGCAATAGCCATGAACTGATATTGATGTTCCAATATATTTTCCATAGAGGCAAGAATGTAGCATCCTCCCATCTTGTCGACCTTAACCCACTTATCGTAGGATTTAGTCTCATAATCAGTGGATTCAACAAGCTTAATAGGACATTCCTCAACCAACATAAATTTAAAGCCTTCAATAGTAAGAACAATATCCAAGTTTCATTTTCAGTCAATGTAGTTAGGGCCTTCTAGTTTATTTTGATTCAGGATGAAAGTTAAGGGATTGGAAGAAGACATGCTGCAGAATGATAAAATTCTTAAAAAAAAAACATATTAGACATATAACCATGCGCATAAATAGTTAGAGTCATTAGAAAAACTTAACTATTTAAGCAAATATATAGTAATATTTTATCTCTTAAATAAAACAGAACCATCTCAGCAATATAGTTAACTACTGATTTAAGTTAGGCAAATATCACATTTCATAAGTCTATGTACCATTGAAACAACATGTAACTTAGTTGAAAAGTTAATACAAGTCATCAAATACAAGAGACTAAAATACAGTATTATACCATACAAGTTTATCCGATGGGAAAGAGACCTATACTAACATGTAAACACATTATCTACTGTAATTAACCATTGGAAACTATAAGGGATGATCCATATCAACACTGATTTGCAAAAAATAATTTTTTTTAGAATTTTCAACTTTTTAGAAAGCATAAAAATACCCAAAACCCATCAGAACGATCATGAATGGTCAAAAAAGAGTCAAGATCACAACATAGCATTGACTATTGCTCATTGGGTCATTTTCGAGGAACCTACAAAATTTTTGGTCATTTGGAGTTCATTAAAAACTGAAAAACTCCAAAATCAACCAAGTGGCAATCATCGGCCAGGCTGTTTGCGAGGGTCATCAGGGCATACCATATTGTTTGGCCTTATCACTATACTACTTTTTAAGCTATATAAGTAACGAAGGTAGTTGGATCAATTCCAAAAGAATTACAGTTTTTTCCTCAATTCATAAAGTGTAATTAGGCATAATTTAGACATTTACTGGTAAAACAACTTGTGAGGGTGAAATAAACTGCCCAGACAATTTTGCCCTGCCACCATGGTGCTCGCTAGAGAATATGAGTAATGACTATGGTTCGACTTAGTTGAAACTCATTACAGTTTTACTCTTAATTTAGAAAAATAGTTTTCACAAAACTATGTAAAATTCATTTTTGTTTTCTGTATGATAATTTTAAGTTTGGTTGATCATTATATCATCAAAAATATGATAAAAAACCATCAACAACATGATTTATGCAACGATTATCCAAAATATATAAAACAAATCATGTAATTTGTTTACATTATTTAGCATATGTAAGAAGACTACTGATACCAATTGAAATCTAGGACAGAAGTGTATGTTTTTATTGGATATCCAAAAGGAACGAAAGGGTTGTTTCGACAAATGACAAATTTCTTGAAGGCGATTATTTAATGAACCATATTTTTAAAAGTAAAATCATTCTACAAGAATTGAATAATAGAATAATTAATAACTAAACACAATAATAAATTTTAAAAATCATTATTGACATACCACTGCATCCATGTAGTGAGAGAAATTTCAATTGACAATTGGTTGCACAAGAGAAAGTACTTGACATCACGCTACCTCAAAGTAGTGGGAGTAATATCGAGCAACCTATAATTGTGAAGAAAAATATTTAGGAAAATGTCAAGCAACCTGCCATTGTACAGGAAGACATTCAAGGTTTTCAGAATTTAACTAGTCGCCATAGTAAGAGAATTATTAGAAAACCTTTATGATTTGCGCTCTTAGGAGAATCTTATGATAGAATCCTGGGGAGCCTAATATAGAACCCCTTGATTACCCCGAAGCACTACATGAAAAAAGATGCTAAAATGTGGATTGCTGCTATGAAATTTGAAATGAATATGTATTCCAATCAAGTTTGAAAACTTGTAGAACCACCTGGGAGAGTCAAACCCATTGTTTGTAGATAGATATATAAGAAAAATAAAGGTGCGGATGTAAAAGTGCAAACTTTTAAGGCTAGGCTTGTTGCGAAAGGGTTTACTCAAAAATAAGAAATTGACTGTGAGAAAATCTTTTCACCGGTAGCTATGTTTAAATCCATTAGGATTCTCTAATCCATGTCTCGGACTTGAGATAGAAGTCACCTCTTTATGATTACTTATAAGCTTTCACGTGAAAACCTTGCATGCGGATTTTATATCTGTCATGTGAAATAAGTTAAGCATTATAAATAAAGAATTAAATTAATCAGTTAATTAAATTTTTCAGAAAATTAGATTTAATTAATTGGTGTCGTTAATTCTAATATGGGATTTAAATAAGATTTTATGGTAGATTTTGAAATAAAATCAAGGAGTGCAATTACATATTGTTAATAAAATAATTTATAATTTATTGTGATATGAGAATTCATTCATTTTGTGAATTAATATCATAATTGGAAGCCTCAATTTATAAATCTATGGTCTCAGCTATGCTAGATTAATTAGTCAACTCAGAATAAAATAAGAATAAACGTTAGCATTAAAATAGGAAAAAGTTTTCACATTTTTGGTAAAAACGTTTTGATATTTAAATGTATAAACATTTTACTTATTTATGAAAAAAAGCTTTTGGTGTTTAATGGGAAAAACGTTTCTAGGATATTGATGGTGAAGTAGTGCCCTAACAGTTACACAACTGAAATTGTGTATAAGTATAGGGCTAAGGTTTTCACTAGAATCATCCTTCTGAAAAATGAATTTACACTTGTCACTCAAGTGTTGATTGAAAAAAATTAGTTTGATTTTAGTAGAAGATTGCAATCCTGGAGAACATTGCTTTGGATGACTTCTGTAAAAGCTTCAACGGGTTAGTACATTCTTTAAAACCTATCTTTAATTATGTTATCTAGATTTCATGTAAGTTTGATTGATCCTTGTTAATTGCTTCTGCTATGTATGTTCTAACACCGTCATATTTTGGGTACACATATGTCATTACTGTGTATATGTATTCATTAATAGTAAAGGCATATATATATACACCCAAAGTAAGAAGAATACATATTTACCATTTATCATAATTTAAAGATATATTTGTCATTTTTCCCCTTTAGTGCAATGAGTGCATCCAACAGCAGTGCCTTCTTGCAGAATCAGCCCCTTTGTTTTGCAGCCAAAAAGGTGTATAGAATAGACAAAGGAAAAATACTTAGGCCAATTTAATTCCTGTCCCAACTTTGGTGTTGGACCATAAGAAAAATGTGGTATTGCCACCCTTCTTCCTATGCTGCCTTTATTAAAGTGAAAAAAAGTATATTTCCCTTGTGTTGTTGGTTCTCTAGGAAAGCAAAAGTTTAATTTTTACTCATAATATATATATATATATATATATATATATATATATATATATATATATTGTGAGTAAAAAATAAATATGCAAGTATTAGTAATGTAGAAATTGATTACGTAGGTGTGACCGTGTGAACAACATAGAAATTAATTATATTTGAATTAATAATACATCTTGTCTACACTAAGTTATGCATGATTCTGTTATTTAAATAATACATGAATTTTCTCATAAATTATTTTGTTACTTCACTGCACCAAAATTCCTAGTTATTTTTCACCTTTTATCTCATATATATAAAAATTAGTGTCGTTTAGCTCGTGCTTACTGCATTAACATTTATATTTATAATTTATTTTTTATTTTTTATTTTTTGTATTTTTTTTGTCTGTTTTCTACCATTATATTATTATAATATAGTTTATTATTTCCCAATTTTTTTAAAATGTTAAATTATATATTTGTTTAATTTTTTGTCCTTTTTTAGTCATTTTAAAAAACTGTCTCTTTTCTTTCCTAGATTAACTTCAACTTTCTACGTGTTTAAGGCAACAATATCAATAGATATTTTGGTCCTTTCCACTTATTTTTAATTTAATACCACAAAATTTAAAATATTTGTTACATTTTTTAACTTTATGCTAAGTCAAAATCAAATAAATAAATTAAAATGGAGGGAGTAAAGGTCCTTATAAGTTTACATTTTTCTTATGTATATTTTAGGCTTTCTTTTATTTTCAAAGAAATGCACACTCTAAAAATTTTTCCGTTTTTATTTTACTGAATGTTTTGAAATGAAAGTCTTTAACGATCTAAATTGATTTTCGCCTTATATTTAATTAATTTTATTATTTTTTCTCAATTAAACTTTACATTAGATAATTCATTTTTAAAAAAAATAATATAAAATTTTATTAATATAAAAATATTTGATGCTACAAACTATTGTATGATTTATAAATAAAAATAGTATTCAAACTATATAATTAAAAGTCAAACTCAATAAATTACTTTTTGTAAATGTTTCTTGAATGGGTGAAATCTTACAAGATTATTAAAGATTCAAAAAAAAAATTGTGAGGATTAAAAAAAATGAGTGTTCGCTTTTATTAAATTATTATTATTCTACATAAATAAAGACAACAAAATTTTGAAGTAATTTTAGATGTAGTTGGATAAATAGATATTGTAACACCCCGTAAATTTTTTTTCGTACACTTATCGCGATTATATGGAGTCCTAAAGACTTGCGTATGGGTTAAATTAAGTTTATGGTGTTCGTAAGTATCCCGTCAATAGTTGTATGAGTAGGTATTGGAATCTTCTGTCACACCCCAAATCCCATTGGAGCAGACTGGCACCCGTAGCCGAGGAGGCCCGGGAGAACCCGTTCATAACCTATACTTTCACATTCACATTACTTATGGAAATTAGAAATTTGGGCAGCACTTCGTTGTAAATAGAAGAAAACATTACCTGTATCAGCCCAGCAGACACGCATATATATATATATAAACAGTAATTGGCCGTCAGAGCCATCACGTCTATCAACCAAACACTCTTATGGCTGTACAATATGTCTACAAAAGCCTCTACATAGATACACAACTGAGTTGGGGTCGGGACAAACTCCCGCCCACAAAAGACTTTTATGCAAATACCAAAAGTACATATAGAGACGACTTGGGATGCCCCGAAACAACTGGAGCTCACCACTAACAACAGAACGTCCTGGCTCTTACTGCGGAGGTGTACGACCTGAAGTACCTGTTCCTGCAGGCATGAATGCAGGTCCCCCGTGAGGGACGTCAGTACGGAAATATGTACTGAGTATGTAAGGCAGTGAGTATCAAGATGAGATACAAAAGATCAACAAAAACCAGATACGAGTGAATAAACAGTATGAGTAGACCACACTTAAAAGAACTGATGGGATACCTGCACATTACTTTCATATCATTACTTCCCGTAATCCTTATCAATACATAACATATGTCATACAATGGCCAACTGATCAGTGGTACTAATACAATACATCAGGGACCACCCCTGGAATAGCATATATAGATAATCTTTATAATACGATGGCCAACTGATCAGTGGTACTAATACAATACATCAAATCATCAATTTAAAATATAGACATTCCATTTCATAATTCAATTAATCTTTGAGATTGGTTACTTTGTGGTCACACTTTATGGAACTTGAAACCATGATACCTCAATAGGAAAAACATGTAAATAGGTAATCAATATCATTAAGATGAAGTAGAGAATCATGGATACCTCATTAAACCATTTCGGAGTCAACAATAGTATATGGACGTTTTTGACTAGCCGGACATCTTAAAAGTGAAAACAAGTTCAATAGGTAGTGTCGAAGATCATATGATGTTATTATGTGTCATGTGTCGTAGGACAATGTTGGAAGCTTACTTGAGAGTGCCATGGGTCATTATTCATGCCAAAGAATAGATAGAGTATGTCTTACATACCTTGATATAACCACTTCAATACAAGTGACTTCCCGTACTCTTCGAACACTTATCTACAATAAGTCATTTGTGGCAACAAGTATTAGCAACCAAACCTTACCATTTAGGTATTAACTTCACCAAATAATGTCTAGGAAATAATCCTTTAGCTCATCAATAAGAGTACTTCATACATCCTCTTATACTCTTATTACATTCACATATCATGCATTTTCATGAAATATCCCTCAACATCACTCTTAGCCTTTATTTCCCTTCTTAATCACCATCCAATACCAACATGATCACTAGGCATACATAACCACTAATATAATGATATATCACCACAATTCATCCTCCATAATCCAATACAGCAACTTCCATAATTTACAGCAACTTCCATAATTTACTACTAACAATTTATACACAACCAGTCATAACTATGTTTCTAGTTATCTTCCAACATCAAGACAACACTCATAATCCTTTATAAATACTTATTCATGGATAAGAATTAAGAATAAACAATATTCATACCTTAACAATGAACTCTTGTATTTATGATCCTCCTTACATAACCATGGGGTGCTTCTTGAAGCTTCCGAGATGGTGAACACAACTACGGAACCAATTTGAATTTTCTACGGTTGAATCACAAAATATTTGGGGTTGAAATTGGTTAGGGTTCCCACCTTTCCTAAAATTTGGATAAAATCTGATAAAATTGAGGCTAAGTGCAGGTTTTTAAGACCAAATTTTCGTCCAAATAGAAAATGACCATTGTGCCCTAAAAATTGAAATAAATCCCGAATCTGTCCCCAGTGGACAGTTTTGACAGGCTGAAGTAAATTGATCATAACTCTTTGCTCCGATATCGGATTTGGGTGAAATTGGTATCATTGTAAAGATAATTAAGAGGTCTTTCATTTCATATAAATTAGGCCACCCAGTTCGTCCTGTACAAGGAGTTAGGATCGTTTGAAGTTGACCCTAAAAATCTGTTTTGAGAGGCTGAAGTAAAACGCGTATAACTCCTTACGTAGATATTGGATTTGGATGTAACCAATTGCATTAGAAAGAAGACTCAAAGATCTTTCTATTGATATATGGTAGCTCACCCAGTTCATTATATTGAGGAAGTTATGATCGTTCAAAGTTGACCCAAAAACTGGCAGGCCTCAGTATTTTCCTGCTAATTTACTGTTCACAAAAATCTGTTTTGAGAGGCTGAAGTAAAACGAGTATAACTCCTTACTCAGATGTTGGATTTGAATGAAACCAATTTCATTAGAAAGAAGACTCTCGGAGCTTTTCGTCTATATACATCAGCCCACACAGTTCCGTTTGCACAAGGAGTTATGATCGTCTCAAGTTGGTGTGCCTAGCTGCAGAAATTTTCCTGCAGAATCACTGTTCACAGGCTTCCCGGCCACCGATTTGAAATTTCGAACGTGCTCGCTTATATGAAATACTCCTCTGTTTTGGGCAAACTTTATATCGTTGGAAAGCTTATTCCAATACCTACTCATACAACTATTGACGGGATACTTACGAACACCATAAACTTAATTTAACCCATACGCAAGTCTTTAGGACTCCATATAATCGCGATAAGTGTACGAAAAAAAATTTACGGGGTGTTACATTATCCCCCTCTTAAGAACATTCGTCCTCGAATGTTAGCATAGTTACTCATTTAAGACATGTCCAAGCTTACAATTAACATATTCATCATCATAACATCCTTGCATAAAAACAAACACTTACTTGTTATTGTTCTTCTTCCGTCTCATGAACTTCCTCCTCATCGTTGAATAGGTAAGGGTACTTAATCTTCATCGCTTCCTCGGCTTCCCATGTGATCTCCTCAACTTGTTGATTCCTCCAAAGTACTTTTACCGATGCTATCTCTTTATTCCTTATCTTTTTAATTTGGCGATCAAGAATAGCAATAGGCATTTCTTCAAAAGTTAGATCTTTTGTAATTTGTACATCTTCCGTAGTAGTGATATGCGATGGATCTCCAATGTACTTGCGAAGCATCGAAACATGAAATACAGGATGAACTGCTGAGAGCTCTTGAGGTAGCTCTAACTCATTAGCAACCTGTCCAAATCTTTGAATGATCTTATACGGACCTATGTATCGTGGACTTAACTTTCCTTTCTTGCCAAACCTCATCACTCCTTTCATCGGTGATACTTTCAAGAATACCCAATCATCGATAGAAAACTCAAGTCCTCTTCTTCTAACATCCGCATAAGATTTGTGTCGACTTTGAGCTGTTGCAAGCCGTTGTTGGATCACTTTAACCTTCTCCATTGCTTGATAAACAAGATCCGGTCCAAATAAGACCGCATCACCTGCTTCAAACCATCCTATTGGCGATCTACACTTTCTTCCATACAATGCTTCATATGGTGCCATTTTGATACTTGAATGATAGCTATTATTGTAGGCAAACTCGATAAGAGGTAGGTGATCATCCCAGTTGCCTTTGAAATCTAATACACATGCTCGTAGCATGTCTTCAAGTGTCTGGATGGTACGTTCCACTTGTCCGTCCGTTTGAGGATGAAAAGCCGTACTTAGATTTACTTGTGTCCCCAAACTCCTTTGAAAAGACTTCCAGAAATTCGCGGTAAATTGGGCTCCTCGATCGGATATAATGGAAATTGGAACTCCATGCAACCGAACGATCTCCTTAATATACAACTTCGCATACTCTTCCGCCGTATAAGTTGTCTTAACTGGTAAGAAGTGCGCAGATTTGGTAAGCCTATCAATGATCACCCATATGGAATCAAACTTCCGATATGTACGAGGCAAACCCGTGATGAAATCCATATTGATCTTGTCCCACTTCCAGACTGGAAGATCTATACATTGCATGTAACCACCGGGTTTCTGGTGTTCTACTTTGACTCTTTGACAATTCGGACATTCAGCTACAAATTCGGCAATATTCCTCTTCATGTCATTCCACCAATATATTGCTTTCAAATCTTGATACATCTTAGTCGACCCTGGATGGATGGAATACCTTGAACAGTGTGCTTCTGTCATAATTCTCTTTCTTAGCTCAACTACATCAGGTACACATAAACGATTCTGACACTGAAGCACTCCTTCTCGCGTAAGCTCAAATGCCTTTGTCGTGCCACTCTGCACATCCTCCTTAAGCTGCAATAAAATTGGATCTGCATACTGCTTCTCTTTCACTTCAGCCATCAATGAAGATTCCGCTACATTACGTACAATAACCTCTTCATCTGGAGTTTCGAGAAGTCGAACTCCCAAATTAGCTAGTTGGTGAAGATCCTTAATAATCCCCTGCTTTTCTATAGATGCCATTTTAGACTTACGACTCAGTGCATCCGCTACCACATTCGCTTTCCCTGGATGATACAAGATATCAACATCATAATCTTTCAACAATTCAAGCCATCTCCGTTGCCTCAAGTTTAGATCTTTCTGACTGAAGATATATTGCAGGCTCTTATGATCGGTATATATGTCAACATGAACCCCATATAAGTAGTGGCGCCATATCTTCAAAGCAAATACAACTGCAGCTAGCTCAAGATCATGCGTGGGATAATTCCTCTCATGAGGTCGCAACTGTCTAGAGCCATAGGCTATTACTCTACCATGTTGCATTAGTACGCATCCTAAGCCAATTCTCGAAGCATCACAGTACACTGCATACCCTTTTGTGCCTTCAGGAAGTACCAATACCGGTGTAGAAGTCAACTTGCTCTTCAGATCCTGGAA
Organism: Capsicum baccatum var. pendulum; assembly: GCA_030864225.1. Lineage (NCBI taxonomy): Eukaryota > Viridiplantae > Streptophyta > Magnoliopsida > Solanales > Solanaceae > Capsicum > Capsicum baccatum. The sequence goes on from CM061554.1 coordinate 15,628,969, forward strand.
ACTCTTTTCACAGGCTTCATTCCATTGAAACTTGGAGGCTTTATGCGTCAACTTAGTCAAAGGTGCAGAAATAGAAGAAAAACCTTCAACAAACCTTCTATAATAACCTGCCAACCCGAGGAAACTACGAATCTCCGTAGGCGTCGTGGGTCTTGGCCAATTCTTCACAGACTCAATCTTCTGAGTGTCAACTTTTATGCCTTCACTGGATACAATATGGCCCAAAAATGCCACTGACTTGAGCCAAAACTCACATTTAGAAAACTTCGCATACAGCTTACGATCACGAAGAATCTGCAATGCCTGCCTTAAGTGATTAACATGGTCCTCTTCTGATCTAGAGTAGACCAGAATATCATCTATGAAAACTATCACGAACACATCTAGAAACGGCTTAAACATCCTATTCATCAGATCCATAAAAACTGCGGGTGCATTTGTCAGCCCAAATGACATAACCAGGAATTCATAATGACCATACCGTGTTCGGAAAGCTGTCTTGGGTATATCTTTATCCTTGACTCTCACTTGATGATAGCCTGATCTCAAGTCAATCTTGGAAAAACACTGGGCACCCTGCAACTGGTCAAATAAATCATCAATTCGGGGAAGGGGGTACTTATTCTTGATAGTCACCTTATTCAATTGCCGATAGTCAATACACATCCTCAGCGAACCATCTTTCTTACGCACAAACAATACTGGTGCTCCCCAAGGGGACATACTAGGCCTGATGAATCCCTTCTCTAGCAAGTCTTTCAGTTGCTCTTTCAATTCTCGCAACTCTGCTGGTGCCATTCTATAAGGAGGTATTGAGATTGGCTGTGTGTCTGGCAACAAATCAATACCAAACTCCACTTCTCGTTCAGGAGGTAAACCTGGTAGTTCTTCAGGAAATACATCAGGAAATTCATTCACAACCGGAACGGTCTGAAAAGTTGGCGGCTCTGCCTCTGCATCCCTTACTCTAACCAGATGGTATATGTACCCCTTGGAAATCATTTTTCTTGCCTTAAAGTAAGAAATAAATCTACCTCTCGGCGCGCCAACATTACCCTTCCATTCAAGGACTGCCTCATTTGGGAAATGGAAATATACCTTCTTAGAACGGCAATCTACTGTAGCATAACAAGACGCTAACCAATCCATGCCCATAATAACATCAAAATCTACCATTTCCAACTCAACAAGATCGGCCAAAGTATCACGACCACAAATATTCACAACACAATTTCGATAAACATTCCTAGCTATAAGAGATTCCCCCACTGGCGTTGATACTTCAAATGGCTTGGCTAATAATTCGGGTTTTCTTCCGAACCTTCCCGCAACCAAAGGAGTAGCATACGATAATGTAGAACCAGGATCAATTAAGGCATACACATCAAATGCAAAGATGGACAACGTACCTGTAACCACGTCTGGAGAAGCCTCTAAATTTTGCCGATCTGCTAGGGCATACACACGGTTCTGAGCTCCGCTAGCACTAGCTACTCCTCTATCACCTCTACCATGACCCATAGGTTGTGCACCCCTACTCAAAGGAGGCACCGAAGATGACGCAACAGCTGATCCGGTAGGTCGTGTTATACTACCTGTGGTCCTGCGTGGGCAATCTCTAGCCATATGCCCCGGCTTACCGCACCAAAAGCAATTATTCGTCCCAAGCCGACATTCGCCAAAGTGAAATTTTCTACAAATGGGGCACGGGTGTCGTGGAGGTCTCAATTGACTCATACTCCCTTGCCCTTGATACCCTACTGTTCGCGAACTCTGATTTTCACTGCTTTGCCCGAACTGATTACCTCTGAACCTTTGAAATTGCGGTGGAGCACTAATTGCAGGATAAGAAGATAACGGGCTAGGCAATCTATGAGAGAACGAAGGCCTAAAACCTCCCTGAGATGCCACAAACTGCCCTATAGCTCTGGGCCGCTTAGAATATCCTTTTTCTGATTCCTGGGTTCTTCTTCTTTGCCTCTGCTCTTCCATCTTCTGAGCAAAAGCTTGTATCCTCGCTATATCCATGTCCTTGTTCAAAGCAGCAATGGTACAATTTCTAACCAAGTATGGTTCCAATCTATTCACATAGTGATGAACTCTGTCGTCCATAGTAGCTACCACATTAGAAGCATATCGAGACAAGGAGTTAAATCGAAGACTATACTCTCTCACACTCATATTACCCTGACGAAGATTCAAGAATTGATCTGCACGGGCCTGACGAGTCTCAAATGGAAGATAATGATCAATAAATGCATTTTTGAACTCTCCCCACGTAGTTGGAGGTGCATCAATACCCCTAGATCGTTTCCAATCCTCGTACCATAATATAGCCTCTCCTTTCAGTCTATATGCTGCTAGCTCAACCATCTCTTTACCGGATACATGCATAACATCTAGAACCCTTTGGGTTTGATCGACAAAGTCCTGCGGGTCTTCATTAATATCTGATCCGGTAAAAGTAGGAGGATCCAATTTCAGAAAATCCTGAGTCCGAAGGCTAGCTGCTCTATCCATACCACTAGAACCCGTGGTAGGAATAGCTTGCCCTTGAACTTGACCGGCAACTATACGCGTCAGAAGTTGTACTGCATCCCTCAAATCTCGATCAACCACATTAATAGACGGCCCTTCGGGAGGAGAAGAAGCGCCTGATATATGCTCAGCTTGAGACTCACTTTGCTCAACTTGTGCCGGTGGTGACTTACTAGTACCTTCTCCGGCCACTGCATCTACTCGTTTCCACTTATTCTTTCTCCTTGTAACCGGCATCGTCACTATAATAAATAAAAAAGAAACAATTGGATTAAGCGATTGATTATGACTTTATCTCTAATATGGGATCTATTGCACGATCTAAGAAATGAAGAGTGGAAACAATCCCTAAATGTCCAATAGCCTCCTGTTTATAGATGTGGTGCACAACACACCGATAAACGAGATTCTACGTAGACACGGCTTTGTAGACTCACTAGGACGAACTTCTCTGATACCACTTCTGTCACACCCCAAATCCCATTGGAGCAGACTGGCACCCGTAGCCGAGGAGGCCCGGGAGAACCCGTTCATAACCTATACTTTCACATTCACATTACTTATGGAAATTAGAAATTTGGGCAGCACTTCGTTGTAAATAGAAGAAAACATTACCTGTATCAGCCCAGCAGACACGCATATATATATGCGTGTCTGCTGGGCTGATACAGGTAATGTTTTCTTCTATTTACAACGAAGTGCTGCCCAAATTTCTAATTTCCATAAGTAATGTGAATGTGAAAGTATAGGTTATGAACGGGTTCTCCCGGGCCTCCTCGGCTACGGGTGCCAGTCTGCTCCAATGGGATTTGGGGTGTGACAGATATTTTGTAGTGTCACTATCTCTTCTTTATGACTCATCATTTTTTGAATATCATTTTAAAAGTTCACATAATTTCTCAAATTTACTAAAATTGATAAGATCTTGAAAGGTCATTAAAAACTATATTAAGGATAAAATAGATAAAATACATTCATGTTAGAACTATCAAAATGATAAATTCTCCCATATATAGTAATAAATTTGGTAGAGTTTGTTAAGAAACAGATTTTTCAAACTTCATTCAATTTTAAAAATTAGCTCTAGAAGTAGAAATTGTCTGAATCGTTTTAAAGAGACCACTCATTCATTAAAAAAAAATAAAAATTTAGGACTCTTTGCATACTCTTGTTTGATACTGAAGATTTAGGATGTGAATAAATTTATTTTTAATCCAAAATCAAAAATAAAAATTGAAAACTATTGTCATCACCATCCTCAACGATTTTCTGCGAGTTCTACTTTTGAGCCACTTCTTATGCTAGTAAATTCAGTTAATAAAAAAAGTACACTTTTCATTTCAATTTTATTTTTCAAAGAATAATAGCACAATTTTATATTTAAAGATAATTTTATTTTAGCATGATATCATGTTTTTAATGAAAATATTTTAAAACTACTTAAAAATTATAATTTATAACTTGTTTTATTTCATAAAATTTACATATCTTTTGCTATTTTAAAACTTCACATAAATTAGAACGAAGGAAATAATTAATACTCCCTGGAAATGATAAATATGTATGAGCTGATAAGTCTTGACTTGCTAAGGAGTAAACATAAAGTTTTAATCTGCCTCGTTTTGCTTTGATTAAATTTGATAATCATTAATTTATCTTGTTTGGATTCATTTCTCTTTTATTCTTGTTTTCGTTATTTTTCTTTGTGAAGTTTTTACTTAATAATTGACGTGTCTTTAGATTTATTGCTAAATCCGCTGACCTCTTTATGAGGTAAATCCATTGAAATTATATGTCCCAATAAGTTATTTGGGAATTAAACTTAATCAATTATCAGAAACACTAATTGTGCAACCTAACGAGTTATTAATTTCATGTTCTTATTAAATCGTATCTCACAAACTATTTGTGAAATTATTGAATAGACATAAACTTTCTTACTTCAAAGTCAATTGCTTATTAAGAAAATGATCCTACTCAATTTGAACAAACTCTTAGAAAATGCGAAAGAATTTGAGTATTCATTTCAAAATTTTAAAATGGATATAAAGTGATTCAAGATGTTATAAATTCATTTAAAATTTTTACATAATTAATGAGAGAAAGTCATGTGGCTCCTTTTTGCATGAGTAACCCATTTCATGAATTTTACACGTACACCAAATACATCATATAAACTTGATTACTCTCGACATGATAAAGAGTGGGTTTATCTGGATTAGAGCTGAAGAAAATAGGATCATTATTCTATGAAATGAGCTTGGAGTAAAATACGTGGATCGACAAGAAAAGGTGAGAAAGAAACCCAAAACATCATATAGGTAAAGAAAAAATACTTGTATAACTGGGCTTCTTAATACTATGTTAAGAGAATTTGAACATTCAACTCGGAGCCTAAACGCTTTTATGAGACACTACAAGAAATTAGCCCTATGGCAATGGTTCAAAAATCATTGCAATAGATAAAAAAAAACAGTTGGCATAGATCTATTGCAACAACTCAACAGGCGTTGCGTATGTTAGCGTTGGGATAGGTCTATTGCAACGGTTATTGCAACGGTTAGATAGACCTATTACAACAGTTTTCCTAACCTCCTATTGCGACGCTTTGTATTGTCCTATAGTAACGGTTAAGAACCATTGCAATAGACTATATTGCAACGATGGAAAGCGTTGCAATAACCCTATTGCAACAACTTTCGGATATCTACTGCAGCGCTTATTGATCTTTTGCAACGATTATTAACTACCTATTGCAACTCTGTTTGACACCTATTGCAACGGTTTTTTTAGGTCTTTTGCAACATTTTTTTGCTACCTCTTGCAACTATTATAATTAGTTATTGCAACGATTTTTGCTACCTATTCCAACTACTTCAAATACCATTAACAGTTCAAATACCAATTGAAATAAATATACACACATCACAACAAAATCTTTCATTAATAATAATCCGTAATCTAAACCCAAAAGAAAAATGTTAAAGTCAATGATCATTAGTTTTCCCACAAATTCGAGTGGTAATAAGTTTCACAATTAAGGTATCGTAACCACATGGCTTCAGCAACACCCGCAGCCATGGCACGATATTCTGCTTCTGTGGAGGAACGGGACACTCGCGTTTGCTTCTTGGTGCACCAGGAAATCAGATTCGGTCCCATCATAACAATATATCCAGTAGTGGACTTCCGATCATCTTTGTCGTTAGCCCAATCCGGATCAGAAAAAACAGATATATCAAACGAGCCCTTTTGAAATAAAATTCCACATTGAAGAGTACCTTTAAGATAGCGCAGAATGCGTTTCAAGGCCTAAAAGTGTTGTTCTGTGGGAGCATGCATTGATTGGGAGACACGATTGACTGCATATTGGATGTTCGGACGAGTAACAGCAAGATAATGAAGTCCACCGACGAGGCTCCGATATAGTGTAGGATCGGCAAAGGGAGTATTCGGCCCTGGGGATTGGCGGACTGCCATGGGAGTGACCGCGGGTTTGCAGTCTGTCATGCCAGCTCGATTTAGAAGTTCAAGGGTATATTTTGTCTGATGCATCAATATGGTTCCCGATTTGCGGATGAGTTCGAGGCCAAGAAAGAACTCCAGAGGACCAAGGTCCTTAAGTTTGAAGTCACGATGCATAGCCTCAGTAATTTCAGTGATGAGTGATGACGAGTTGCCTGTAATAACAATATCATCTACATAGATAAGAATGATGACTGTCCCTCGAGAACAGTGAAGGGTGAAGAGGCTGTTGTCATGATGGTAGGTGCGAAAACCAAGACCCTGCAGAAAAGTAGAGAGGCGTGTGTACCAGGCACGTGGGGCCTGTTTCAGGCCATACAGTGATTTGCGAAGATTGCAAACATAGTGAGGACGGTTGGGATTAACATATCCCGATGGCTGAACCATATAGATGTCTTCCTCAAGATGACCATGAAGAAAGGAATTGCTGACGTCTAACTGATGAAGCGGCCAATCATAGTGAAGAGCAAGAGACAAGACCAGACGAATAGTCTGTTGCTTAACAACAGGGATGAAGGTCTCCTTATAATCCACACCATACTCCTGATGATACCCTTTTGCAACCAGACGTGCTTTATAGCGAGAAAGAGATCCATCTGAATTTCGTTTGATGCGAAACACCCATTTGCACCCAATAGACTTTCGGTTACTAGGCAGAGGCACCAAATCCCATATACGTTGTTCATTCAGAGCCTGAAATTCCTCATCCATAGATTGGCACCAGAAACTATTTTTGGAGGCTTGGTTGTAGGTAGTAGGCTCAGTTATGGGATGTGCATCAAAGGGTATTTGAGTGTGGTAGACTTTGGGTTTGAAGGTACCGGCCTTGGCTCGGGTTGTCATAGGGTGAGTGTTGAGTGGAGGGTGATTAGGAAGGGGTGGTGGAGTTGTATGATGTGTGGACGGGGGTTGGGTGGGGCTGCCGTGAGAGATGGGATGTGAAGCGGTGGATGGGGTGGTTGTATGTGTGTTAGGAGTATGATGTAGGGAAGTGGTGGGTTGTGTGGCAGTCGGCTGGGTGTTAGGGTGGGAGGTTTGGGGGTTCGGGTGGTTGGTTGGTTGGTTCGAGTGGGTAGTGGTATAGTGGGGTACCGGGTTAGGTGCCGAGCGAGCCGGAGCATGAGCATGTGAAAAGGATGGAAATAATGGCACAATGCCAAGTGGATTGGGGGAGTATGGAGTAGAGGAAAGACTTGTGTAAGGAAATTGTTCCTCCACAAAATGAACATGATGGGAAACATATGTTTTCTGAGATACAGGATCGAAACATTTGTAACCTTTGATAGTGGGATGATAGCCTAGAAAGACACAAGGGGTGGACCGAGGTTGAAGTTTATGTTGAGTGTGTGGACGCAACCAGGGATAAACCAGACACCCAAACGGGCGGAGATGGATGTAGTCGGGTGGATGATTGTAGAGACGGGCATATGGAGTGGAGTTGGAGAGAGTGTGAGTAGGCATGCGATTTATGAGGTAGTTGGCAGTAGCAAGGGCATCAACCCAAAAGGAAACGGGTAAGGTGGAATCATGGAGGAGCGCAACAACTGTTTCTATTAGGTGACGGTGTTTGCGCTCAGCAACGCCATTTTGTTCTGGGGTATATGGACATGAAGTGTGATGAAGAGCCCCTAGACTTTGAAGAAAAACACCAAATGCATTGTTGACAAATTCTTTGCCATTGTCACTTCGAAAAATTTTGATTTTGGCATTAAATTGATTTTGAACCATTCGGTCAAAGTTGACAAAAACAGTATAAGCTTCGGATTTAAATTTCAGAGGATAAAGCCAAGTGAATTTACTGTAATCATCAACAAAACAGATATAATAACGAAAACCTTGAACAGAAGGAACTGAGGTTGGACCCCAAACATCAGAATGAATTAATTGAAATGGCGCAGTGGCCTTGTGTTCAGACAGTGAAAAAGGTAAAAGACAAGATTTAGACACTGAACAGGACTCGCAATGTAATTTCTCTGAAAAATTAAAACCTAAGGAAGATAAAATGGATTTGGTGATGGCGGATGATGGGTGCCCAAGCCGGCGATGCCAGGTGGACGAGAGAATGGCTTGACTCACAACAGACGGAGACCTGGATGGAAGAGTGTATAGCCCATGCTCACAGCGGCCCGTGTACCGCACCCGGTTCGTGGTATTGTCCACTATCTGGAAATTGGTGTCATTAAAAATGAGGGTGCAGTTATTATCTTTAGTAAAGCGATAAACAGATAAAAGATTGGATGTGAGGGAAGGGACGTGGTGAAGGGTTGAGAGATGAAATTTACCATTTGGGGTATAGACATACCCAGAGCCGGTGTTTGTGATGGGAAGGGATTGACCATTGCCTACTGTAATAGTTTCTGAGCCATGATACGGATGAGGAGCTTGAAGTTGTGAATAATCCGACGTCACATGGGTGTTAGCACCTGTGTCTAGATATCAATCGCCAGATTGAGCGTTTGTGGACGCATGCATCGCCCTTGATCCACCGGACTGACGATTTACATTCTGCGAGTCATCATAACGATACCAGCAATTAGCCGCAGAATGGCCCCGTTTAGCACAAATTTGGCACGTCGGAAGATCTCGTGTGGGCCCCCGCTGGTTTCCTCGTCCCTGTCCGCGGCCTGACTGGAAGCCGTCCCTCGGTGGAGGCCCGCCTCTGCCTTGCTGCCCGGCGTTCCGACGGTCACCGCCGCCGCTGCCTCGCCCTTGGTTACGACGATCATCACCGCGACCCCTGACCGAGCCCCCGCTGCCAGCCGAGTAAAGAGCCGTGACGCCAGGGGTGGAACTGGCTTCTCCGAGCAGTAATTTGTGTTCCATGTCTAGATTCAATTCTTCTGCATTAAGCCATCCAGACAGTTGATTCAGAGTGATTTCGACAGGTGAGAGGCGAATATGCTGTTTGAGAGAGGAATAGCCAGATGGAAGACCACGTAGCACGGCATTCACCACGTCTCGTTCAGGAATAATCTCGTTCACAGCATCTAGGTCAGACAGAATAGAGGCCACATCATCAAGGTATTGAGTCATCGTCTTCGTTCCCTTCTGAAGAGTATGCAATCTGTCACGCAACTGAAAGATATGAGCCGTGGATACAGAGTTGTACCTTGTGGCTAGTGCGTCCCAAAGTGAAGCCGATGTGAGTAAACCCCGGGCGTGTTTGTGCACAGAGGGGCTAATAACTGCGAGAAGACAGGCTCGGATCTGAGTGTCTACGATCATCCACGGAAGGTAGTCGGGATTTGGGAGCATGACGCCGTCCTCCTCGGCTGTCTCGGGCGGCGGCTTCTCCGCACCGTCAATCCATCCGAGCAGCAAGTTGGCTGCGAGGGCGGTGCGGACGTTAAGTGCCCAGGCCGGGTAGTTGTTGTCAGATAATTTTTCGGGGATGAGATTGTGGAGATTCCTGAGCAGTAATTTTACTCCAGACGGTAAATTTGATAGAGGATCAACAACCTTGTCCATGGCGCCGACCTACGACGGAGGAGGGAGGCCGTGCGGCGTGGTGTAGACGGTGGCGGCGGCGCACACACGTCGGAAAAGAGAGATTAGGGTTTGGGCGGAAGAAGAAACCCTAGCTTTGATACCATGATATAATTTAATAATAATTGATCTTATTGATATTGAAGGGGTTACAGCTGTATATATAGAGAACTGAAGAATAACTAATTACAGAATAACCCAGACGTATTTAATAATTATATATGTAGTCTATTAACAATATTCAAAATAAAAAAGATCGATATTAAAGTCTCTATCAACAATTCAAAAATCTTGTCAATTTATTCATCACTTCTTTCTTCATCTCCTTCATGATTTTGGACACTTACAAAAAATGAATAAATAATTTCAATTAATTAGCACTTAAATGACAACATATTTAATTTCAATTTAGAACATAGGAAGGACAACTATAAAAAGAACAAAGAGGGTGGGCAATTGTGTATAATACCATAACGAGCAAGGAAACAAAAGAAAAAAGAAAATAAACAAAGCTCTTCACTCACAAAGACTTCAAAAGAGCTTCTTGGAGAACAAAGACTAACATATAACACCAACAAATAACAGCACCCTTATAGGATATCAATGAAACAAAGCACCTCATAGCTTCACAAGTGACAAAATAGCACAATGATTCATTTTTTATAACTTCTATAAGATTAACATAAATGTTATAGTAATTTCTATCGTCAAAATTATCCGTTACCTATTTTGACTCTCGTCATAGTAAACTCTTCCCGGGTAAGAGCAGCAGCTTGACCAACAACCAGGAAAACAACCTATAGTGTTATGTAACTATAGGAAAACAACCAGATTCCCAATCTGTTCTCGCAGTTCATCTCATGCACTACACTCTTCTCTTGCAATTGGCGTTATGCATACAACATGTTGAATTAGAACGTCTAAATATATGAATGCCAACTGAATAGCAGGATAATTTTCAGGGAAAAAACAAAAGGATTTGGGCCATATCTAATAAAGCAAAACTGAACTACATCAAATGATCATGTTAGTGGATGTCATGTATGGTACCTCCACACTTTTTAGGTCAGCACAGGCATGAAATGCAACATGATAAACTGTCAATTCCTTATTTAAAAATCCACCAAGCCCAAAAATATACTCATGGATCTTACAGGAATGTCACTACGTGCTTCAACTGCTGACCAACCATTGGATTGCTCAACTAGCTCAATAATCTACTCCAGGAAATAACCAAATCAAATAAGTTAAGATATTAAAAAATGGAAAACTTGTAAAAACACATGGACGAACTAGTTGCTCACCTAGGAAGCTAGATCATCCGTGACAGGTTCCTTATTCTTGTGAGCCGCTATAAGCCCAGCATAGCAGAATTTCTTCAGACCAAGAACAGCAGCAGTTATGTCCCAAACAATTGCATACCTGCAATGTTGGAACGGCAGCCAACCAGAAGTCGGAGTACACAAAATTATGAATCCAACAGAAAGCAAACCACATAATATCATGTTTCAGAAAGATTGGATAAAATATGACGTTTAAACATCAACATTTAGCGCGGAGAAGTTTTGACTGCAGGGAAACTTTAAGGCTCTAACTCAAGTATGCACTCTTATTCCCAGAACATGTGATAGTGGGAGCGGTAAGGGTAGCATATTCAGTCAGACGTAAATACCATTTCGAAATCAGTAAATTGGTAAAGTGGGGGATGTGTGTGTTTGCCACACGTTATAAGTTTGAATCCTAGTAGAGAACGGAAGAGGGGTGGACCCATTATCCACCGACTTTAGAAGTTGGATACAATGGATTCTCAGTTTTGAAAAACAATATCAGTATATCATACAAAACCCCAACAGAATACTTTATTGCTCCATCAAGGACAACTGAACCCAATTTTGGTTTGATTGAAACGTACAAGTACTTCGAATTGCTGACACCTAATGCTCTTATTAGACTGACTTCTAAACTATCAGCATTAAGTTTTCCCTTCTTGTTTTTTTAATCCCTTGACAATTCACAACTGCTTAAAAATTTTGTTTGCAAATGTTAAAAACTCTTGACATTCTCAGCTGAAAAGTTGCTGATCGCTCTCTCTTATATTTGTTTATTTCTTTAGATTATTAAGCTTTCAAAGACTAGTAGTCTTTAAGATCTAAAATATTTATTGAATTCTTTCTCCATTCACTACTGCAAATGAGGAATGTCAACACAAACGAATACTTGGGTGAACTTCCGTCATTTTTTCCCCCAATACTTGGGAAGATGTCATTTATCACCTAACGTCACATTATTGACAACTAAAAGTAAAACAATAGATGAGCTGAGAAAAGAAGATCATTAGATTATCAATGGAAGAAGTGTGATTTAAACTTGACGTGGATCTGTACGGAATGAGTGAAGGAAGCCACAATTTCACTTATAGAATTTTGGAGAGACCAACAAGGAATGACAAAAACTGTCCCTAGGTTAATCCTATATTTTTAAGATGTATATTAGGCTGCAAATGGTATAATGCCTAGGATGAGTACAAAAGTATGCTCTTTCGATATCTGAACTTCGTGTCCTTACGACACTTCCCTCTACTTTTCACAAATTCAGCTCAAGAGAAAGAACAATTTGATGATCTGTATTCCAATAGCAATACTTGTTGGAGTCCTTGAAACATATCAAATTTTCTTATAACTTATAATAGTGAAACTTTTGAGGTTGAGCTGACTTGTTGCATAAAAGCTCAGTTCATTTGACAATACTGAATCAATCACACTAAGAAATAAGAGAAATCTGCGATCAAGTAAACTATGTTGCAACTATATGGTACAGCAATTTGACTTCGTTCATAGTGATCAGGTAGTGAGTTAGTATATTTTTCTGAGCGTTATTATATCTATCTTGTGGTTGATTGCAATGATCAGCAAGGAAGTGGAACACTTAAACATCTTTTTATTCACTACATATCAAGTTTTGCATTAGCTCAAATATTCTTGTAATTGAGGTGGCCAAATCGAGATGACGTGTGATCATCTCACAAAGAAAATATTCTTAAAGTATCAGATGAAACTGATTGGTTGACAATCGACCATTAACACAGTTATGAGCCTAACGAAGGAACCTTTAGCTAATGATCTATTCTGTCCTACTTGAGGAGTGTTAGAATATAGCCTAACATATCATGTTAATTTCATATTGTATAGAATTTATTCATGATCACGCCATAATTAAGAATTTCGATTATGAATAATCTTGTTTCAAGTCAAATTATCTTACACCATGAAGTAGAATTAAGAAAATGACTACTAGTACCTCTAAGTATGTGATGGGATGGTCGAGCTGCATAGAAATATCCCAGATATTTTATATAATCAGGCTTGAGGACAAAATCGGACTAGTTACAAGTTACAAAAGCATCACCAGACTAGTCATATCCATATTGATAAGGAAAATAAAACGTACATTGATAACGTAAATAAAACATAAAGTATAGACATGGGCATCATAGACTTAACAAACCAAAATTTAATGCAATTTATAGAATCTTAAAGAGAAACGACCCATATCTAAGTCGACACAAAGTTTCCTCTCAAAGTACGCAAATGCACGTAGAAGAATAACATTAAACAAAAAAACCAGAATATAAGTAATAGTGAAGTAATAAACCTTTACCTCATCTCTGTCACAGTTATCAACACAGTAAGGATCAAATAGCACGTCGCCAGTTTCAAGCTCAAAACAAATGCAAGCGAAAGACCAAAGTTATCATCTGTGAACTGTTTGTACGTCCAACATGCACTGCCAAAGTCAACGACTTTGCACTTTAGGTCGACTAATTCCAACAACTTCCTCCTTGTAGAATGGCTTCCTTTCTTAGGACCCTCATTCCTTCCCGCTGCCTGTTGCAGCACTGGCATTTGACGTTCTATTAGCATTAACTGAAAAATCAAGCGGACGGACCATTTGTTGACTCCGCAGAAGCTGAGGTATGTTGTCCAGCCTTAGTCACGAGAGAATTTTCAATTCACACAAAACATTGGGCTGCTTGTTTGGACTTTCTTCTAATCTTCTTATGGTGTTTCTTAATCAAATTTTCATCTGATGTTACATAACCCTTCGGAGCTCCGCCATCCAGCCTGGTTTTATCCTTATGATTAGGAAGTATAAGAGGTTTTCCAGATTTTCTGGGGTCCTCAGATGGATCAATTGTTGAGCAGAGTGGTACACTCTCGGGTTTCAAATCGGTGTGTATGATAGAAAGCTGTTTGTGCAAATAATCCAATCCCACTGAACATAAAAACATTGCTCTTTGACCATATGAATAGGCAGTCCATGATAATCACTATGCTTAAGAAGAGTCAAGAGATTATCACCCACCCACATACTCAAAAACAATACATGCATGTTGCCCATTTGGACCCGAATGTTTAAAATTATCCAGTAACTTCGCAACACATTTTTTATCATCCAGATCACACTCTGCGACCTGTTTTAAAAGGGTGATCTCATCCATCGCTGCTTTCGTGTAATGCGGCGCACTCTTTTGTACTTTCAGCGCTACGAATCGCTGCATAATTAACCAAAATATACACATCAACTTCTTACTTTTCCAAGTAAGAGTAACAAACAAAAATTACTACCTACTCAGTATTGCTAATCCAAGTTCTTATTCAACAGAAATTACCGAGGATTACACACGCATCCATATTTATGCAGTTATGCACAACAACAACAAACCCAGTGTATTCCCACCTGGTGGGGTCTGGGGGGGTAAGATGTACGCAGTCCATACCTCTACCTCTAAAGAAGTAGAAAGGTTGTTTCCGATAGACCCCCGGCTCAAGACACAAAACACCAGATACCACACAAATACAAAGTAAAGCACCGAACAAGGTTACAAGAGTACATAACATAACATCCATAACATAGATACGACAGCCATAAGTAAAAGAAAAAGAAAACAGAAAGAAAACAGAGGAAAGCACCCATATTCGTACCCGCAGCAAGTAATTCCCTACACTAGCGACCCAAACTGGCCCTAGTCCTCTGCCCTAATTCGCGTTCTCCAGACCTTCCTATCTAGGGTCATGTCGTCGGTGAGCTGTAACTGCTCCATGTCCCGCCTAATCACCTCACCCCAGTACTTCTTCGGCCTACCCCTACCCCGCCTAAAACCATCCAACGCTAGCCTCTCACACCTACGAACCGGGGCATCCATGCCCCTCCTCTTCACGTGTCTGAACCAGCTCAATCGGACTTCCCGCATCTTGCACTCCACTGGAGTCACACCAACCTTCTCCCTGATAATCTCATTCCGAACTCTATCCCCCCTAGTCAGCCCGCACATCCAGCGCAACATCCGCATCTCTGCCACCTTCATTTTTTGGATGTGGGAATTCTTAACTGGCCAACATTTCGCTCCATACAACATGGCCGGACGGACTACCACCCTGTAGAATTTTCCTTTAAGCTTGGGCGGCACCTTCTTATCACCTAACACCCCCGACACGAGCTTCCACTTCATCCATCCCGCCCCAATACGATGCGAGACATCCTCGTCAATCTCCCCGTTACCCTGGATCACGAACCCCCTTGAGTCTCGTCAATCAGAACTATATCGTCCGCAAAAATCATACACCACGGCACCTCCCCTTGAATACGCCGCGTCAACACATCCATCACCAAAGCAAACAAAAAGGGACTAAGAGTAGATCCCTAATGCAATCCTGTCAAGACAGACAAATGCTCTGAGTCTCCTCCCGCCGTCCTCACCTGAGTTTTTGCTCCCTCATACATGTCCTTAATTGCTCTGATATATGCCTGTGGGACTCCACTCACCTCCAAGCACCTCTCTGGGGACTTTGTCGTATGCCTTCTCCAGGTCGATAAACACCATGTGCAGGTCCTTCTTCCTTTCCCTATACTATTCCACCAGCCTCTGTACCAGGTGAATTGCCTCCGTCGTCGAACGTCCAGGCATAAACCCAAACTGGTTTTCCGAAATAGACAATATCCGTCTCAGCCTCGCCTCGACCACTCTCTCCCAAATCTTCATAGAGTGACTCAATAACTTAATCCCCCTATAGTTATTGCAACTCTGGATGTCCCCCTTATTCTTATAGAGAGGGATCATGGTACTCCACCTCCAAGCCTCGGGCATCTTTGCCGTCTTGAAGATTTCGTTGAACAATCCAGTCAACCACCTTACACCAGCCTCTCCAACGAACTTCCAAAACTCCACCGGTATCTCATCCGACCCCGTCGCCCTACCCCTTTGCATCCTGCGAACAGCCTCTCTAACCTCTTCTACCCTAAAACATCTACAATAACTAAAATCCCGACACTCCTCTGAGTGCTACAGTTCCCCTAACTCAATAGCTCTATCCCCTTCGTCATTCAAGAGCCTATGGAAGTACGACTGCCATCTATCCTTAATGTGGCCGTCCTCCACCAACACTCTACCATCCTCCCCCTTAATGCACCTCACCTGGTCGAGGTCACGCCCCTTCCTCTCCCTAGCCTTAGCGAGTCTAAACAACTTTTTATCCCCTCCTTTCCCCTGTAACCCTGCATACAAGCTCTCAAAAGCGGTCGTCTTAGCTGCCGTGACAGCTGACTTAGCCTTCTTCCTAGCTAGCTTGTACTCCTTCCTGTTTACCCGCTTCTCTTCTTTGTCCTTACTCTCAACCAACTTAGCATACGCCCCTTTCTTGGTCCCCACTTTCTTCTCCACCTCTTCATTCCACCACCAATCCCCCCGATGGTGCCCGGCTCGGCCCCTAGAAACACCCAACACCTCAGATGCATTCTCCTTGATGCACCTCGTCGCCCTATCCCACATACTATCCACGTCCCCCCTACACTCCCACACCCTCATTCCTGCCAACTTCTCCCCTATCTCCCACGCCTTCACTGGCGTCAAGCCGCCCCACTTAATTCTAGGTCTACCCTCCGTACATCTCCTCTTTCTATTCTTCTTTATACCCAAATACATAACCAAGAGCTTATGCTGGGTCGAAAGATTCTCACTCGAGATAACCTTACAGTCCTTACACAGCACCCTATCCCCTTTCCGAAGCAACAGAAAGTCAATCTAGGTCCTGGCTAACGCGCTTCGAAAGGTGATCAAGTGATCGTCCTTCTTCGGAAAGCCCGAGTTTACCACCACCAGCCCAAAGGACCTCGCAAACTCCAATAGAGTAGTCCCCTCTTCATTTCTGTCCCCAAAACCAAAACCACCATGCACATCACCAAAGCCTCCCGGTAACGCCCCGATGTGCCCGTTGAAATCTCCTGCTACAACAATCTTCTCCGAGCTAGGAACGCCTCTCACCACCTCCTCCAAAGCCTCCCAAAACCGCATCTTCTTCTCCCTCTCCGAGCCCACATGGGGCGCATAGGCACTACACACGTTCAGGGTAAACCCCCGGATGACCAACTTAATAGTCATCAACCTATCGTTGATCCTCTTCACCTCTACTGACCTCTAAGATCTTCATCTACTAAGATGCCAACTCCATTCCTGCGCCTCTCGCTCCCAGAGTACCACAACTTGTAACCATCCACATCCCTAGCCTTAGACCCTACCCACTTGGCCTCTTGGACACACGCAATATTGATCCTCCTCTTCCTAAGGATCTTCACCAATTCTATGGACTTACCCTGAAGGGTCCCTATATTCCAAGACCCAACCCTCAGCCTACCATCACTATCCACACGCCCTCCTGAACCACCCCCGCGGCCAAACCTTAACCTCCCACCCACTCCTACCCTTTCCTCATCCCCCGCCCCCACAATAACCCCACGCCCCAACCCCCTCGAACATGACCCTATCCTACCATTACTGCCCACAACCACTACTACGAGGAAATATAAGAAAATATAAAAATATATAAGAAAATATAAACATATAAACGATGGTAGAAATAGGGCAGCAACAAGAAATACCAAGTTCACACAAATTCCACGCAAATCAAGGTACAGGGGATAATACTAGCATAATATAAAGAATGAAATATAAAGAATGAAATGAAATATAAAGAATGAAATAGAATGAAATAACAAAGGTTAGAAGTCACCGGGCGTCGGCTGCTGGATCTGCGGGAGGGGGTCTCGCCGGAGCTGGAGACCGACGGGGGGGGGGGGCTGTTGAAATCTGGAGGCGGGGGATTCGCCGGAGCTGGAACCGACGGAAAGGAGGGGCTGGGGGCGGCTGGTGGGTGCGCCGGATCAGGAGAGCGAGGGGGGTCTGCCGGAGGTCGGCGGTGGCACCGAAGTTCGGCGACGGCAACGGGGGGTCTGCCGGAGATCTGCGGTGGCTCCGAAGTTTGGCGATGGTGACGGCGACGGGGTGGTCTGCCGAAGGTCTACTGGAGGTCGGCGATGCCAAAGGTTGGCGAGGGCGACGGAGGTCGGCGCCGGACTGGGGACGGCGACGGGACTGGGGGACGGGGGGAAGAGAGAGTGAGGGAGAGAGAGAGAGAGTAGGGAGAGGAGAGAGAGAGTCCTTCAATAGTTGCAGACAGGTATATTCACATAAATTCACGAGTCTCCAGCTGATCATATGCAGTTATGCACAATTAGTTAAAATAGGCCAAAACCATTTTACACCTACGCTAATTGCCGCACACCGCTTGTAGTCCACTAACAACAACAACAACAACCACCTAGTATAATCCCACAAGTGGGATCTGGAGAGGATGGGGTGTACGCAAACCTTACCCCTACCTTTTTGGGATACTGTAGTGAAACTGTTTCGGGTAGATACCACTTGTT
This sequence comes from Capsicum baccatum var. pendulum, assembly GCA_030864225.1. Lineage (NCBI taxonomy): Eukaryota > Viridiplantae > Streptophyta > Magnoliopsida > Solanales > Solanaceae > Capsicum > Capsicum baccatum. The sequence continues at coordinate 15,647,278 of CM061554.1, forward strand.
GTCCACTATTACTATTATGATGATGATGATGAAGCATAGGAAAGGAGACATACATCAGGGATGAAGACCATAGATTGGTCGCAAAAAATGAAAGCATCTTGCAAGCGAGCACCTTTCATGGTGCTAATAAGAAGTGAATGAAATGTCTCTCCCAGGCTTTACTCCATCCAACATCATGTCATCATAAACATCCATCAACAAGTAATGCCTAATTCATAATCATATATACATACAAGGGGGCAAGAATAATAATATGATAAATCGATTCCCCAAACCAAAATAATTCAATCAAATTAGTACCTTCGCTGAGCAGTAAGAGAGGTAATAATAGTTCTGTATTCAGCCTTACTGTTGGCATAGTTTATCTTGGCGTACTCTTCCGGTGTGGCTGCCAAGTATTTCCGCAAATCGGAGAAGCTGCACGAAGCATGAATACCTATTTTAATAGACGGATAGAGTATAATAGAAAGCAGTCGGGGCACTCATAGTCGGAGCAGTAGTCGATCGGAGCATTATGGTCGGAGTGATAGTAGGAGTAGCATCGGAGCAGTTGATTGGAGCACCGATTTGGGATGCCGTCGGTACTGGTGTGAAGTTTTTGTTAATTTTGAGATGCAGTGGAGTACTTCAGAGCACTGATTTGAAGATCGGAGACCCAAAGTGTCCGATTTGGAGCAGTCATTTGAAACGTGGTCATTGAAACTTTTCTTTGTTAACCCAACGAGTTAATTTGTTAACCTAGGTTTTTGTTAAGACCCTGAAGTCATCAGTATTTGTTTAATTTTTGTTATATATTTTATCAAATTTTGTTGGCACTTTGTGAAAAATTAGTGAGAGAAAAAATTTAAGTGTTGCAATAGCTTTTTTACCCCAATTAAGTGTTGCCATAGGTGGCTTTATGGCAATGCTTTATGTAAGCGTTGCTATAAAACACCCTATTGCAATGGTTATATATCAATAGCAATGGTTATAGCATCAACTAAAATAATTTTGTTTTGCAATGGTTGGAACCGTTGCAATAGACCCTCTATACCAACGCTTCTGGAACCGTTTGCAAAAATTTCATTGCAATAGGGGTAATTTCTGGTAGTGAGATACATAATCATTGAAAGTCAAGTGTAATTAAATAAAAATGTGCTCTATACAATAACACTTTCTTTTAAATAATAAGATCGTCACATAGTTTAATACGATATTGTCTTAATTTACTCCTAGTTACACTATGGAGCCAAATATGCCCTTGTCATTATACTATAGGATCAAATATGCTTGTGTCATTGCTAAACTTAACATATTTACCCTTGAAGAACTGTACGACTAGGACTTGGTGCCCAACTAACGTATGTAGTAATGAACAAGCGTAAATAGAAAATGCATCATAAAAAAGTAATGAACACACAATATTTACATGGAAACCTCCTTGTTCAAGGGAGTAAAACTATTACCTACCACGTAGGATTTGGAACCACTTCACTATCTTCAAGAAAGCTCAAAAACAGACTCCATGGTTCAAACGGAGCTAGTTGATAGCGCTCAAACTACACCTCTCTTACGAGAATGTATACGATCGTTGTAAATATATAACCCAACTAGGTTGGGGTCGAATCCCACAGGAAATATGGCATGAATTTGAGTTATATGTGGGTTAATCAACTGATAGTTATCAGTTTCCTGTGAATGGGGATTTTTGGAAAGGTAACAAATAATTACTTCTCTATTCAGTGTTTGAAATCAATATGATAAGGAAAACTAGAGTTATGTTCACTATGGCTATTGGGATTTGACAGACGCTAGTAACAGTTCAAGATTCTTGTGGTAGGTAGGAGCAACAGACTATCCTTGTCGAAGTTATGTCTAAATGTTTCTCAACCTATTTTGACATTTAACCACCTAATTCTCTCAAACTTAGGGAATTTATATTTCATAACAGGATGTTATCTCAAGTTAAGTAATCTTGTTACAACATTAATTATTAAATAGAAGTTTGATGCTTCCAAGTCCCTATTGATAATTCACTTCTTACTAGGGTTGATTTCTTATCTCAAGCAAATCACCAGTAAGCAAGGCCTACTGTTTGCAACCAATAGTCAGAGTATAAAATAATAGAATTAACAAGAAGTTTCTACCACCATTAGAATCTTGAACACTTAGTTACGTTACAAACCCAAACCCATAGATCCCACAACTCGGGTTAAAGGAATTTAGCTACTCATAATAAAATAATCAAGATAACTAGTTGAATTCATAGTTTGATATATGAACTTACAACAAGATAAATAGCAACAAGTGTTTCTCAGATTTGATTCACAGTAGAAAATCCTAAAAGAATTGTAATAATCTCTCCAAAGATAATTGTAAAGTTCAAGTGAGAAAACTAGAGAGAAGAGATTCTCAAAACGTCCATTCCCCTATAATTAGAAAACCCTAACATATGTTTTAAATACTTCAGCCTAATTATGGAAACAAAATCATAGATTATAGTATTTTCTTGGACAGGCGACGACGTGTGTGATGGCTTATCAGGAGTCTGATAACTTATCTGGAATATTGTCAGCTACTCTTCACTTTTGATAATCTTTGTCATAGGTTGACAATGAGACGCGATGGCTTATCAGACATGTGACGACTTATCAGAATTGTCGTCGCTTCTTCACTTCAAATCCCATTCCTTTCCTAAGCCTAACGATGAGTGTGATGGCTTATCACACTTCTGATGCCTATCATAGATGTCGTCACGAATTCTAGCTGAAGCTCATTCTCTGTTTAAGGCTGAAGACAACTCTGATATCTTATCACAAGGCTAACGACTTATTAGATGGTCATCAGCTATACTTCCCTCTCTACTTGCTCAGAAATCAACTCTTTTACTTTTATTATTGCTGGTTCTCTTGCATCTTGGCTTTTACTACGATATCGAATAAAAAAATAATCAAAAGCGATAAAAGTTGCTTAATACTTTACAATTATTCTTTGTTAAAAGCCTCAAATGTGTTAGCATCTACTCACACATCAAGACCCCCAACTTAAAATAATTGCTTGTCCTCAAGCAACTAAAACACAACCAAGAGGATACAGAGTACATTCGACAGTCAACCATCTATATTATCTCAAAACATCCTCACCATCTCCAAGGTCAATTAACTTAAAAACAACAACTGTGCATATTATTGAAGAACAACAATGCGAAACATAGGAATCAAGATATGGCATTAATTCAGTAACAACAACCATGTATGTACCAAGATTACACTATCCAAACAAGTTAGCAACTAGCAACGTAATCAGTGTGCCCTCAGTACAAAAAAGTCCTACTCCGCTTATATTAGAAATCACATATGTAACCATAGGGACAATCAATAGACACTCACTCTCAGAATGAAGTTCCAATTAATGTACGCCAAATAACATAGGCTTGCCCTTATTTTCATTACTAAGATTTTCAGACAGGTCATCTAGGATCACTATAGGTCTTCTCTTTGGGTTGTAATGTAGGCTAGGGGCTGATATGATACTCGATAATGTGACTGAGCCTCCTTGACACTACACTAGCTTCTGGGGTCTCACTTATTAACCTTTTTCTATTCTTCTCTTTTCTTGATCACACATATTCATGATGGGTGCGGTCTTTTCTACAATTACTTCTTTTTTTTCACAACTTTTCTTTTCTTGTTCTTTTTCACCACATCCAGCTTTTTATTATTTTCTTTTATTCTACCTTTCTTTATACTTATTTTACATCACGCACCCCTATGATAGCCACCCTCAACTTAGGCCATTTACCTAAGTCAAGGTGCATAGTGTCCAAGGAGGACTAGGGCTAAAACAGGTTCATTATGATATAAATAAGATGGTGATAGGTATCATAAAAAAAATAGGCTATTCAGGCTCAAAATCGGGATCAAGGGATATTATGCATATAGGGAAAGTCATTTAGGCTAAAAGTGGCAAATATCAAAACGGCCTATGATCCTTTTCTAACCCCTATCCTTCAATCTAGGTATGACTAACTGAGCAAGTTCTGGATTCAACATACAAAGGGAACTAAGTAAGATCTCACAAGCACATGGCACACAAGTATATCACAAGTTACTACTTATCTAGTTCATGCAATTGTTTAGCAATGATTATCAAGTCACTAGAACTTATATCATAACAAGATGCACAGTGGTCACAATTAGATTCAAATCACATATGTGAGCCAAGCATGTCAATACAGGGACGGTCAAGAGACATTCACTCTCAAAAAGAATTTCCAGTCAATGTATGCCAAATACCATAATCTTTCACTTATTTTCATTACCGAAGCTTTCAGATATTTAAGTTAGGATCACTATAGGACTTTTCTTCAGCTTGTAATGTAGGCTTGGGGATGGTATGATACACAAGGATATTTAAATTAACTAAGCCTCTTTGGAACTACACTATTTTGGGTTCTCACTTATCAACCTATACCTTAATTCTCCCTTTCTTGATTAAAGCACATTCAAGCTGGGTGCAGTTTTTATTCATTCATTTTCTTTTTTTCATAACTTTTCTTTTTTTAATTTTTTTTCTACCACACGCAACCTTGCATATTTTTTTTACCCTTCTCCGTACTCACTTTACACAACGTACCCCTATGATAACTACCATCAACTTGGGCTATTTGCCTAAGTCAAAGTACACAATGTCCAAGGAGGTCCAGAGTCAAAATAGATTTATTGTGATACAAATGGGAAGGTGATAGGTATAATAAAAAGAATAGGCATTCAGGCTCAAAATCAGGATCAAGGGTTATTCACACATGGAAGGTTATTTAGGCTAAAAGTAGAATAATATCAACAACGACCTATGAGCCTCTCCTAACCGCTATCCTATAACCAAGATAAGATCAACCGGGCAAGTTTTGAATTTAAAATACAATGGGAACTAGGTAGTATCTCACACACACGGCACAAAGGTACATCACAAGCTACTACCCATTCGGTTCATGCAATTGTTTAGAAATAGTTATCATGTCACTAGTACTAATGCCATAACAAAATGCACAGTGGTCGCACATAAATGCATATCACATAGTTATAAAACAAAACATTGGAGAGGTATTCAAAAATCAACAAAAGCATGTTAAATGTTTAAGGTACTTGTATTTCTCCAAGTCAACAACAATATATTACAACAAATCACAATACGCCTAACCATACCGGCTCTACTAGGAACAAGACTCTAGAGAAAAGAGGCACGACAACAAAAACCCCAAGAGGACATCATCACCCACAAGTAGCCCTACCCTCAACTTAAAATCATGCAATATCCCCAATGCATCAAACCAAAACAAGAGAGTTAGAAACATACCTGTGGCACCATGGGTGCAAAAATCTGATGTCAATCACATAATACAAATACAAACAACAAAATACCTTGGGTTGCCTCCTAAGCAGTGCATAATTTAATGTCACGGCACGACCCAACTCAGTTTTTTTCTTCACCTTAAGGATATGAATTTCACCCCCAACTTAGAGTCTATCATCTTGCCTCATCATAGGGGTGGTACAAAAATTAAGAAGTCGAGTAATGGATTGAGTGTGGTAAACCACTCGACCTTAAAGTGAGGTGTGTTTTTATGTTGCTTGTCTAATGTAAAATCAAGTATATAGGATTCTTGTTCCTCATCTTCACCCTTTTCCACTATTTTAAATGATTCCACAGACAAGATATCATCTAAACATAATTTATAAAAGTTCTTTGAATGAGGCTCAATCAATCCTACTTCAAAATTTATACTATCTACTACACACTCACTTTTATTCACCTTCTTGACATCTTCACTTTGAATTGGGCTAGAGTCTTTATTAGAGATTTTGTTTGTTTCTTCTTTTGCCTCTAGAACCTTGTCCTCAATCTTGGCATTATCTCTCATGGTTGGCTTATTTGGTTGGGAAATCACTGAGGGTTGCTCAACATCAAGCACAACATGAATATAGGGTTCTTGCTCCTCATTTTCACACTTTTCCATTATTTTAAATGATTCCACAGATAAGATATCATTTAAGCATAATATAGAAGAATGCTTTGAATAATTGACCCCTATATCCATCTCCTCATGAATTATTGGCTTCATGTCTTGACACATATCACATATGATATCATACATTTCTTTCTGGAGATCCAACATTCGTTGAAACATAGCTTCAATGCCACTCTTCCCGGTGCTTCATTCTTCCTTTTCTTAACCATAAGACCTATCAAACTCATAAGAAGAACTAGAATTTGGGTTAGCAAAATAAGGGGAGGGGTAATTAGGTAATCACTCCAATATTCATCTTGACCACCATATAAAAAAAATCACACTCCCAGTAGGATGGAGATAGTGCACACATCTCTCTCCGGAGAGCATATCTACAATCTTGCTAAAAGTGAGGTCCATCACAATATGGACATGGATCATCAAGATAATATTTTTAACCACCAAGCTCATGTTCATTCCACGATGCCATAGTAATAAGTAAACTAAAATAAAAATCTACCTAACATAAGAAATAAAAGAAAACTAAAAACAAATAATTACAAGTTTGAATTTAAGCAAGTAGGCTAAAATTCCAAACCAACTCAATACGCCAAATTGTTCCCCGGCAACGACGCCATTTTTGATAACGCTCAAACTACACCTCTCTTACGAGAATGTAAGCGATCATTTTCAATATATAACCCAACTAGGTTGGGGTAGAATTCCACAGGGAATATGGTGTGAATTTGAGTTATCTGTGAGTTAATCAACTAATAGTTATCAGTTTCCTGTGAATGGGGATTTTTGGAAAGGTAACAAATAATTACTTCTCAATTCAGTGTTTGAAATCAATATGATAAGAAAAACTAGAATTATGTTCACTATGGGTGTTGGGATTTGACAAACGCTAGTTTCAAGATTCTTGTGGTAGGTAGGAACAACAGACTATCCTTGTTGAAGTTATGTCTAAATGTTTCTCAACCTATTTAGACATTTAACTACCTAATTGTCTCAAACTTAGGAAATTTATATTTCATAACAGGATGTTATCTTAAGTTAATTAATCTTGTTACAACATTAATTATAAATGGAAGTTTGATGCTTCCAAGTCCCTATTGATAATTTATTTCTTACTAGGGTTGATTTCTTATCTCAAGCAAATCACTAGTCCTATTGTTTGCAACCAATAGTTAGAGTATAAAATAATGGAATTAATAAGAACTTTCTACCACCGTTAGAATCTTAAACACTTAGTTACATTACAAACCCAAAACCAAAGATCCCACAACTCGGGTTAAGGGAATTTAGCTACTCATAATAAAATAATCAAGACAACAAGTTGAATTCATAGTTTGATATATACACTTAAAGTAATATAAATAGCAACAAGGGTTTTTCAGATTTGATTCACAGTAGAAAATCCCAAAACAATTGTAATAATCTCTCCAAAAATAATTGTAATGTTCAAATCAGATAACTAGAGAAGAGATTCTCAAAATGTCCATTCCTCCATGATTAGAAAACCGTAACATATACTTTAAATACTTCATCCTAATTATGGAAAGAAATCATAGATCACAGTATCTTCTCAAATAGGTGACAGTGTATGTGACGACTTATCAGGAGTCTGACGAGTTATCAGGAATATCGTCAGCTCCTCTTCACTTTTGACAATCTCTGACTTAGGTTGACAATGAGATGTAAAGGCTTATCAGACATATTATGACTTATCAAAATTGTCGTTGCTTCTTTACTTTAAATCCCATACTCTGCCTAAGCCTAAAGATGAGCCTGGAGGCTTATCACACTTCGATGGCCTATCACAGATGTCGTCATGAATTCCATCTAAAACTCATTCTTTGTTTAAGGCTGACGATAACTCTGATAGCTTATCACAAGGTTGATGACTAATTAGATAGGTCGTAAGCTCTACTCCTCTCTTTACTTGCTCAGAAATCAACTCTTTTACTACCATTATTGCTGGTTCTCTTGTATTTTGACTTTTAGTGCAATATCAAACAGAAAATAATCAAAAATGACAAAAATTAATTAAGAATTAACAATTATTCTTAGTTAAAAACCTCAAATGTGTTAGCATGTACTCACACATCACCAGTGACCCCGAAGGACTACTAGCTAACCCAGAACTGGTACCTGCTGTGAGCACTGCGTAATAGAAATACTGTAATAACCATATAACTGAAATAAATTCAAAAATATGCATAAGATTCAAATCTGAAATAAATACTGAATATCTATACTGAAACTGAACATCTGTCTCAAAATACTCTAGTCTGAAAAGCCTTTACTGTCTGAACTTAGAGTTGATGGGAAAATTCTATAACTGTAACGCCCCAAATCTGATACCCAGAATGTTACACGGTACTCATGTCTCCAAAGGACTACAACCTAACCCATGAATAATATCTGTACCTGAACACTACATAATATACTGTATAAATATAGAAACATAAACTCAAAGGCCTTAAGGTTCAAACTAAAACATAACTGATAAAATATTACATCTGAATGGGGTATGGAATACCGAAAAAAACTAAAATAAACTATCTAAACATGATTGTCTGAAAAACCTCTAACTGACTGAACTGTATGAATCAAAAGTTGATGGGATATGTCCTTAGCTAACCCTAACTAATAAATTAATTAATGAGATAATAAAGTAATGGTCATGTCCTCAAGGGATGAGGAGTCACTATAATATATGACTACTGAGACTGGAATACTACTGATGCTCTAGAGCTCGTGCTTCTGAACTGATGGTATAAAACATCATAGTCAAAATACTTTAGTACTTTAAATGTGCTGGTATGCATGGAAGGTGGGCTGAATGCATAGGGTTCACATGCATGAACTATACTAATTGACTGGACAACATGAACGTGAGAATACATGCATGAATACATAATAACTGTAACTGAGTTTGTGATAACATGATTACTGAATCTGAGTACTAATAACATGAGATATTGATAAATATATAACTAAAATAACTGATATTGAGTGACTGTATCTGACAGTCTAGTTTCTGATAGAACTAGCTAAGTTTTGTACTATTTTGAGTCGATTGTATCTGACAGTCCTGAATTTTGTAGAACTATATGAGTTCTATTACTGGGATAGAATAATTGAATTGATAGTACTAATTCTATAACTTAAACTGTGGGAAGTAGTTATCTAACCGACACACCCCTAATACACCATTATGGCTGATTTGGGGTCTAATCTGTAACCCAAATTGGAAGGTTGTCAATTCTGCACCACTGGTAAGGACAATTAATGAGTAACCCTTATATAACAGGTAACTCTTGTGAAAATGGTGGGAACCCTCACATAACAGGTTAATCCACCTTATCTACCCTCATATAGCAGGCTATGATGTCTCAACCTACACTGGCTACATAGTTCAGGAATGCAAAGATTGCTTCTAATAATCACGCCCTCATATAAAAGGTGAGTTCTCATCCTTGGGTTTACTCGGTGCTAATTATTACTCCTATCTGAATAGACACTAAACATGGATTACTGAACTGATTTAACTGAATTAACTGAGTTCCATTGATTGATGGAATAGTACTGAGATTACTGTATTACTAAGATTTCCCAAGTCACATGACTGACTGAGTTCTATGAATCATGGCTTGACTGAGGATATCATGAAACATAACACCGACTCTAGGCACACAGTTATATTTTTCTGGTACAAGTACCCCCAGGACTCTATGGAAAGAAACTAACAAAGCATGAATTTCTTGAATATATGACTAACATCAACAATCCATAATTCATTGAGTTAGACATTTCATCAAACATTTGACATGCATAAACTTGTACATGAATGGGGATTTTATATTATCATACTAGTATGGCACTTTTCTTTCACATAGGTATTTAATCAAACACATGGGGATCATGTTTGGTTATAAGATCATCAACACATCTAATAATCATGGATACATCAATCAACTTGTAATTTGAAGGGGGTTTATAATGGTTATTATGCAAACTATCACATACTAGGGTCAAGCATTGGAAAATGCAATTTAAAACATGAATAAAATCCACACAACATCATGGACATGAATTTCAATTCAATTTAAATCATGAACATTCACAAATACACAAATCTTGGATTTTAAAAGAGATTTTTGAGCTTCATGGGTGAAAGGGACCCATGAATCAACACATGACGTACCTGGGTTGTGATTTCTTGAAGATTGATGGAGGAAAACTTAAATTCTTGACTTGAAATTAAACACCTAGGGTTTTCTTATTCTTGAGGATAGAAGTTGGTGAGAAACCCTAATTTGGAGTTGTGAATGAATAAGAAACTTATAAATTATGGTCGGGTGTAATTAGGGGTTAAATTGGATGGAAAAAGACCTAAATACCTTATTAAAAATGGATTTAAAATAACAAAATAGGATCTGCGGTGGCTCATGCGACGGTCCATCGATGGCTCGATGGTCCGTCGTTTCGACCATAGTATGTGGACGAATAAAATGACTCACTTCTTAAGTAGTGATGACTTGGGTGATGGCCCATCACAAGTTCGACGATCCGTCAACCTATCCATTGCACCTTATCCAGAAGGTTGCCTCACTTCTTTGGTTATGATGGTCTAGGCGATGGTCTATCGCTATATCGATGGTCTATCAACTTGGCCATCGCACCTGGGCGATTTTGACAACTCTGAGTAAAACGCCATAACCTTTTACTTCGATTCCAGATTTGGATGAAATTGGTATCGTAGGAAATCTAATTCAATTTCCCACATGATAAAAAGTGAAAATCTTAAAAATTCCACGTGTACATAAATAAATTCATATTTCAAATTAAGTTTCTAACATTTTTGGGATGATTTCAAGCTAGGTTGAAGTATAGGGTATTACAATATCTCCCCCTTGAGAAAATTCATCCTCAAATGAAACTGAGTGAGAGGGAAAAAGATAAACTAATATACATACTAAGCATGAATGACCAGAACATGACTTCATGACTGATATGAATGATAACTGAATATATCATACTGAACATGCATATCTGATCCAGATGTAACTAATTCATGAATGCATAACTGAGTGTTCTAATGAACTTAAGTTCTCACAATAAGAATGTATATCTGATTCATGATTATATAAATGAACTGACATATGTATGCATGACTCAATATGCAATGGTATTTAATACCAAGTTTATAATGGAATTTTGAACATGACATGGATGCCAAGTGTCATGCCCCAAAATCCCATCGGACCGGACTGGCACCCGAAGCCGAGAAGGACCGGGAGAACCCGTTCAAATACTGTACTTTCACTTACATGTCACCAAAAATTTGGACAGCACTTTGTTGCATATACAAGGGTCTAATTACCTATATCAGCACAACACACACAAATATATATATATAATACTTGACCGTCGGGGCCACCACATATACAAATATAACATCACTATATAAACTTTCATGACTTTACCCTTCCTTATGTCTACAAATCCTCTAGGATATACATGACATAACTAGGGTCGGGACAAACCCTCGCCCACACATGACTCCTGTACAATAACAAAACATAAGGAACCAACTCGGAAAGCTCCGAAGCAAACAGAAGCTCACCAACAATAGCTATATGACCTGGCTCCTGCTTGTACGGTGTATGAGCTGAGGTACCTGTGCCTGCAGCATGAAATGCAGGTCCCCGTGGGGGACGTCAGTACGAAATATGTACTGAGTATGTAAAGCTGTAGATAATCACATATGATATAGGAGCTCAATAGAAATTAGAAACAAGTGAATAAATCGTAATAAGAGTGGACCACACTTTTTAGAACTTGTGACAACCTGTACATTGAATTTATTCAATCACTTTACCTTCATTCTTATCGTCTTTGTAAACATTACTGTACTGTACTGTGACCATTAGGCTTCCTCTAGTACATATCAACTGTGATCGACCCATGCTAGGCTTATGCCCCTGGGATACTACCCATAAATACATAAATAGGGATCGACCCATGATAGGATTATGCCCCTGGGATACCACCCATAAACACATAAATAGGGATCGACCTATGCTAGGCTTATGCCCCTGGGATACCACCCGATAAGATGGAACTTCCATCACTTAGTTCAATTAATCTTTAAGATTGTTATTTCGGTCGCCACCACATTTTTGATACTTTGAAACAATGATACATTAATAGGAACCAAGTAATAGACCTTCTATACAATAACGATGTAATAAAGACTCATTGGTACATCAACAATGTGTTTCAGAATCATCAATATCACAATAATGAAATAGGAGCCTTTTGGTATATCAACAAAACATTTTGACACTTTATAGAATGGAAACAACTTCGTTGGTAATGTAGAACAATACATGTTTTTGGACAACCTCAGAATCTTACTTGATGGAACATTGGTTTTTTCATGCCAATGAACATCGTTAGAGTATGCTTTACATACCTTGTTGTAGATTTGGATACTAATTCAACACAACTTCCCGCATTTACAAATCACTTCTCTATAATGAAATGTTTGGCATCTAGTATTAGCAACCCAACACCACAATTTTCTTCCATAATTCCATACAACCAATATTTGCAAAGCATTCTAAAAACCAACTTGAACAATAGGTTTATGTGTGTATATATATATAATCATCATTTCAATACCACATCATCACACCAAATCCCTTCACAATTCAACATAATCCAACCATGCACAAGAATAATCCAACATCATTTCCAATCATCTTTCAACAACAATCAAATAACATACTTCTTATGCTCACATGCATATATATACATATCCATATAAATAACACCAACATAATTTACATCCTTATGATAAAATGTCCCTTTTGATTTCGAAGTCCTGTTGGCACAAATAAGGTGTGCTTCTCGAAGCCCTCGATACGGTGAACACGACTACGGAATCAATTTGATTTTCTATGGTTGAATCACAAGATAATTAGAGTTGAAATTTGGCTAGGGTTTCTTATTCTTCAATAATGGATGATAAATGATGGATATAAGGCTAAGTATATGTATATAATGACCAATTTTCGTCCATGAGGTGATGGAAAATGACCATATTGCCCTTAAAAATTTAAGTAAATCCGAATCTGTCCATGGTGGACTATTTTGACAGGCTAAAGTAAATCGTCCATAACTCCTTGCTCCGATATCGGATTTGGGTGAAATTGGTATCGTTGTAAAGATAATTAAAAGGAATTTCATTTAATATAAAGTAGGCCACCCAGTTCGTCCTGTAAATGGAGTTATGATCGTTTGAAGTTGATCCTAAAAATCTATTTTGAGAGGCTGAAGTAAAACGAGTATAACTCCTTACTTAGATGTTGGATTTGGATGAAACCAATTTCATTGGAAAGAAGACTCAAATATATTTCTTTTGATAGGTTGTAGCTCTCCCAGTTCATTATATTAAGGGAGTTAGGATCATTCAAAGTTCACCCAAAAAACTGGCAGGCCTCAGTAGTTTGTGTGCAGGAAATTTTCCTGCACATTTACTATTCACCATATCCCGACCACCGTTTTATAGTTTTGAACGTGCTCGATCATATCCGAAACTTATACGTTTTTGGAAATATTTATATTGTTGGAAAGCTTGTTCAATAACCTTCGTGTGGAGCCATTGACGGGAAAATTCCGGTATAAATAAAATAAAAAATTAATTCCAGATAAATAAGACCAATACACGTACTTGAATACGCCAATACATGTACTTGAATACGGGGTGTTACATCCTTACCCCCTTTAGGACATTCGTACTTGATTGTTAGCGTAGTTATTCAACCAAAACAAGTTCAAGTCCACCATTAGCATTCACATCATCACATAAATACTATGCATATATAAACAAAAACTTACTTGTTAATGTTCTAACTCCGTTTCTTGAACTTCCTCTTCATTTTTGAACAAATGAGGGTACTTAGATTTCATTGCTTTCTTAACTTCCCATGTAATCTCTTCCCTTTGTTGATTTCTCCAAAGTACTTTCACCGATGCTACTTCTTTATTTCTCATCTTCTTAACTTGACGATCTAATATAGCAATAGGTATCTCCTCATAGGTAAGATCTTTTGTTACTTGCACATCTTCAGTAGAAGTAATAAGGAATGGATCTCTGATGCACTTTCGAAGCATCGATACATGAAATACTGGATACACTGATGAGAGTTCCTGGGGTAGCTCTAATTCATAAGCAACTTGCCCACATCTTCGAATAATCTTATATAGGCCTATATATCGTGGACTCAACTTTCCTTTCTTGCCAAATCTCATCACCCCTTTCATTGGCGATACCTTCAAAAATACCCAATCGCCTAACGAAAACTCTAGCCCTTTTCTTCTACTATCTGCATATGACTTGTGTCGACTTTGGGCTGTTTTCAACCGTTGCTGAATCACCTTTGACTTTTTCTATGGCTTGATGCACAAGATCCGATCCGAACATAAGAGTTTTATCCGCTTCGAACCATCCTATTGGTGATCTACACTTTCTCCCATATAAAGTTTCATATGGTGCAATTTTGATACTTGAATGATAGCTATTATTGTAGGCAAACTCAATAAGAGGTAAATGATTATCCCAACTTCCTTTAAAATCTATAACACATGCTCGTAGCATATCTTCAAGTGTTTGAATAGTGCACTCTGCTTGTCCATCCGCCTGAGGGTGAAAATTTGTACTTAGATTCACTTGTGTTCCCAAACTCCGTTGGAAAGACTTTCAAAAGTTTGCAGTAAATTGAGTTCCCCGATCCGATATAATAGAAGTTTGCACTCCATGTAATCAGACTATTTCTTTAACATAAAGCTTCGAATATTCTTGAATTGTGTAAGTGGTCTTAACGGGTAAGAAATGTGCGGATTTAGTAAGCCTATCCACAATCACCCATATAGAATAAAATTTTTGAGTTGTACGAGGTAAATCTGTAACAAAATCCATGTTGATCATGTCCCACTTCAAAATTGGAAGATCTATACATTGCATATAGCCTCCGGGTGTTTGGTGCTCAACTTTAACTCTTTGACAATTTGGACATTCTGCTACAAATTTTGCAATGCTCTTCTTCATGTCATTCCACCAATACATATCTTTCAAATCTTGATACATTTTGGTTGATCCTGGATAAATGGAATACCTTGAAAAATGTGCCTCTGTCATAATCTTCTTTCTTAGCCCGTCTATATCCGACACACACCATCGGCTTTGGCACTTAAGTACTTCTTCTCGCGTAAGCTCAAATGCCTTGGTTGCATCACTCTGATGTTCTCCTTAAGCTGTAATAAAATAGGATCTACATATTACTTCTCTTTCACTTCAGCTACTAATGAAGATTCCGCAGCATTATGTATGTTCAGAGTTTCAAGAAGGCGAACTCCCAAACTAGCTAACTAGTGAAGATCTTTAATCATCCCTTGCCTTTCTATAGGCGCCATCATAGTCTTACGACTTAACACATCAGCTACCACATTTCCTTTCCATGGATGGTACAAGATATCAACATCATAGTCCTTTAATAGTTCAAGCCATCTCCGCTGCCTTAAATTTATATCCTTCTGATTAAAAGTATATTGCAAGCTCTTATGGTCAGTATATATATCAACATGAATCCCATATAAGTAGTGGCACTATATCTTTAAAGCAAAAATAACTGCTACCAGCTTAAGATCGTGTGTAGGATAATTTTTCTCATGTGGCCGCAATTGTCTAGAAGCATATGCTATTACCTTACCATGCTGCATCAATACACATCCTAAACCAATTCTGGAAGCATCACAATACACTGTATACCCTTCGGTGCCTTCTGGAAGTACCAACACGGGTGTAGAAATCAACTTTTTCTTTAAATCTTGAAAACTCTTCTCACATGCATCCTTCCATTGAAATTTGGATGCTTTATGGGTTAGCTTGGTTAAGGGTGCTGAAATGGAAGAAAAGTCTTTAAAAAACCTTCTATAATAACCAGCCAACCCGAGAAAACTACGAATCTCCGTAGGCGTTGTGGGCCTTGTCCAGTTCTTCACAGCTTCTATCTTTAGAGCATCAACCTTTATCCCTTCACTAGATACAATATGACCCAAAAATGCCACCGACTTTAACCAAAACTCACATTTAGAGAACTTTGCATAAGGCTTAAAATCACGAAGAGTCTGCAATGCCTGTCGTAAGTGATTGGCATGGTCCTCTTCTGATCTAGAATAAACTAGAATATCATCTATAAAAACTATCACAAATACATCCAGGAATGGCTTAAACACCCTATTCATCAAATCCATAAAAGCTGCAGGTGCATTTTTTTAGCCCAAATGACATAACTAGAAACTCATAAGGACCATACCATGTTCGGAAATCAATCTTAGAAAAACACTCGATGCCCTGTAATTGATCAAATAAATCATCAATTCTTGGGAGAGGATATTTATTCTTAATAGTAACCTTATTCAATTGCCGATAATCAATACACATCCTCAGCGAACCATCCATTTTGCGCACAAATAACACTGGTGCTCCCTAGGGGGACATACTAGGCCTTATGAATCCCTTCTCTGGCAAATCTTTCAATTACTCTTTCAATTCTCGTAATTCTGCTGGGGCCATTCTATACGGCGGAATAGATATTGGTTGGGTGCCTGGTATTACATCAATACCAAACTCTACTTCTCGTTCAGGAGGCAAACCTGGAAGATCTTCAGGAAAAACATCAGAAAATTCACTTACCACTGGAGCAGCGTAAAGAGTTGGTTGCTCCGCTTCTGTATCCCTTACTCTAACTAAATGATATATGTATCCCTTGAAAATCATTCTTCTTGCCTTAAAATAAGAAATAAATCTACCTCTTGGCGCGCTAATTTCACCTTTCCATTCAAGGACTGATTCATTTGGAAAATGGAAATATACCTTTTTCATGCAATAATCAATTGTGTCATAACAAGACGCCAACCAGTCCATACCCATTATAACATCAAAATCTACCATTTCTAACTCTACAAGATCAGCCATCGTATCACGACCATAAACCATAGTTATGCAGTTTCGATAAACCCTTCTAGCTATAATAGATTCCCCAACCGGTGTGGATACTTCAAATGGCTTAACTAATAGTTTGGTTATTCTTTCAAACATTCCAACAACCAATAGAGTAACATAAGATAATGTAGAACCGAGATCAATTAAGGCATATAAATCGAATAAAAATATAGACAACGTACCCATAACCACATCTAGGGAAGCCTCTAAATTCTGTCGATCCGCTAGAGCATATGTATGATTTTGAGCCCCGCTAGAACCCATGGCCCCTCTATCACCTCTAACACAACCCATTGGTTGTGCACCTCTTCCTGAATAAGGCATCGATGATGATGATACAACAAATAACCCCGTAGGCCGTGCAATACCCCCTATGTCCCTTCGTGGGCACTCCCTCATCATATACCTTGACATACCGCACCAAAAGCAAACATTGGTCCCCAATCGACATGCGCTGAAATGATACCTTCCACATTTATTGCATAGCTCTATAGGAGGTCTCGATTGGCTCATATTCCCTTGACCATGATAACCCACAGATCGCGAACTATGACCCTCACTTCTTTGCCCAAATTGACTGCCTCTGAACCCCTGATGCTGTGGTAGAGCACTAGCTGCTGAATAAGAAAATAATGGCCTAGGTGGTCTAGCAGAAAATTGAGGTCTAAAAACTCCCTGTGGTGCCATAAACTGCCCTGTAGATCTAGCCCTCTTAGAATATCCGCTTTCAAATTCCTGTGTTCTTTTTCTTTGCCTCTGATCTTCTATTTTCTATGCAAATGCTTGGATCCTAGCTATATCCATGTCTTTATTCAGTGCAACAATAGTACAATCCCTAACAAAATACGAATCGAATCCATTCACATACCGATGAACTCTGTCATCCATAGTAGCTATAACATTAGGATCATATCTGGACAAGGAATTGAATCGAAGACTATACTCCCTCACACTTGTACTACCCTATCAAAGATTTAAGAACTGATCCGCACGGGCTTGACGAGTCTCATATGGAATATAATGATCAATAAATGTCTCTTTGAACTCTTTCCAAGTAGCTGAGGGTGCATCAATGCGCCTTGACCATTTCCAGTCTTCATACCAATATATAACCTCACCTTTGAATCTATACGCGGCTAACTCCACTGTCTCTCTACCCGATACATGCATCACCTCTATGGCCCTTTGGATCTGATCAATAAAGTCCTGCAGATCTTTGTTAAGGTTGGATCTGGTAAAAGTAGGCGGATCCATCTTAAGAAAATCTTGCGTCCGAAGACTAGCCGCCCTATCAGTACCACTAGAACACACGGAAAGAATAACTTTCCCTTGGAATTAACCGGCAATAATCTGGGTCAACAGTTGTACTGCATCGCTCATATCTTGATCAGCAACATTAACAAATGGTTTTGTGAATGTAGTTCGCCTCCCCCTTATTTCATCTGGAGTGAAAGACATTTCAGATACCCGCTCAGCTTGAGCTTCACTCTGATTAACTTGTATAGGTGGTGACTTACTATTCCCTTCTCTGGTAGCCACATCTACCCACTCGCCAGTATTCTTACTTCCGGTATCCTGCATTCTTACTGTAATAAGAGAAACAAATGGATTCATTGGTCAACTATGACTTCATTTGCTATATAAACTCTATGGTACAATCTATGATCTAAAGAAAAGAAATAATTTCCTAAATGTCCATAGCCTTCTGTTTATAGATGTGGTGCACAACACATTGATAAACAAGACTCTACGTATACACGGCTTTGTAGACTCACTAGGACAAACTGCTCTGATACCACTTTTGTCATGCCCCAAAATTCCATTGAGCGGGACTGGCACCCAAAGATGAGAAGGCTCGGGAGAACCCGTTCAAATACTATACTTTCACTTACATGTCACCAAAAATTTGGACAACACTTCGTTGCATATAGAAGGGTCTAATTACCTATATCAGCACAACACGCACAAATATATATATATAATACTTGACCGTCGGGGCCACCACATATACAAATATAACATCACTATATAAACTTCCATGACTTTACCCTTCCTTATGTCTACAAAGCCTCTAGGATATACATGACATAACTAGGGTCGGGACAAACCCTTACCCACACATGACTCCTATACAATAACAAAACATAAGGAACCGACTCGGAAAGCTCCGAAGCAAATTGGAGCTCACCAACAATAGCTGTATGACCTGGCTCCTACTTGTGCGGTGTATGAGTTGAGGTACCTATGCCTGTAGCATGAAATACTGGTCCCCATGGGGGACGTCAGTATGAAATATGTACTGAGTATGTAAAGCTGTAGATAATCACATATGATATAGGAGATCAATAGAAATCAGAAACAAGTGAATAAATCATAATAAGAGTGGAACACACTTTTTAGAACTTGTGACAACCTGTACATTGTATTTATTCAATCACTTTACCTTCATTCTTATCGTCTTTGTAAACATTACTGTACTGTACTGTGACCATTAGGCTTCCTCTAGTACATATCAACTATGATCGACCCATGCTAGGCTTATGCCCCTGGGATACTACCCATAAATACATAAATAGGGATCGACCCATGATAGGATTATGCCCCTGGGATACCACCCATAAACACATAAATAGGGATCGTCCTATGCTAGGCTTATGCCCCTGGGATACCACCTGATAAGATGGAACTTCCATCACTTAGTTCAATTAATCTTTAAGATTGTTATTTCGGTCGCCACCACATTTTTGATACTTTGAAACAATGATACATTAATAGGAACCAAGTAATAGACCTTCTATACAATAACGATGTAATAAAGACTCATTGGTACATCAACAATGTGTTTCAGAATCATCAATATCACAATAATGAAATAGGAGCCTTTTGGTATATCAACAAAACATTTTGACACTTTATAGAATGGAAACAACTTCGTTGGTAATGTAGAACAATACATGTTTTTGGACAACCTCAGAATCTTACTTGATGGAACATTGGTTTTTTCATGCCAATGAACATCATTAGAGTATGCTTTACATACCTTGTTGTAGATTTGGATACTAATTCAACACAACTTCCCGCATTTACAAATCACTTCTCTATAATGAAATGTTTGGCATCTAGTATTAGCAACCCAACACCACAATTCTCTTCCATAATTCCATATAACCAATATTTGCAAAGCATTATAAAAACCAAGTTGAACAATAGGTTTATGTGTGTATATATATATAATCATCAATTCAATACCACATCATCACACCAAATCCCTTCACAATTCAACATAATCCAACCATGCACAAGAATAATCCAACATCATTTCCAATCATCTTTCAACAACAATCAAATAACACACTTCTTATGCTCACATGCATAGATATACATATCCATATAAATAACACCAACATAATTTACATCCTTACCATAAAATGGACCTTTTGATTTCGAAGTCCCGTTGGAACAAATAAGGGGTGCTTCTTGAAGCCCTCGAGACGGTGAACAGAGCTACGAAATTAATTAGGATTTTCTACGGTTGAATCACAAGATAATTAGAGTTGAAATTTTTCTAGGGTTTCTTATTCTTCAATAATGGATGATAAATGATGGATATGATGCTAAGTATATGTATATAATGACCAATTTTCGTCCATGAGGTGATGGAAAATGACCATATTGCCCTTAAAAATTTAAGTAAATCCGAATCTGTCCATGGTGGACTGTTTTGACAGGCTAAAGTAAATCGGCCATAACTCTTTGATCCGATATCGGATCTGGGTGAAATTGGTATCAAAGGGATTTCATTTCATATAAAGTAGGTCACCTAGTTCGTCCTGTATAAGGAGTTATGATCATTTGAATTTAACCCTAAAAATCTGTTTTGAGAGGCTGAAGTAAAACGAGTATAACTCCTTACTCAGATGTTGGATTTGGATGAAACCAATTGAATTGGAAAGAAGACTCGAAGATATTTCTTTTGATAGGTCGTATCTCTCCCAGTTCATTATATTAAGGGAGTTATACTCATTCAAACTTGACCCAAAAAACTGGTAGGCCTCAGTAGTTTATGTGCAAGAAATTTTCCTGCACATTTACTATTCACCATATCCCGGCCACCATTTTATAGTTTAGAACTTGCTCGATTATATCCAAAACTTATCCTTTTTTGGAAATCTTTATATTGTTGGAAAACTTTTTCAATAACCTTCGTATGGAGCCATCGACGGGCAAATTCCGGTATAAATAAAATAAAAAATTAATTCCATATAAATAAGACCAATACACGTACTTGAATACGCCGATACATGTACTTGAATACGGGGTGTTACACCAAGCTTGTAAATTAAATCTGAATGTGAGACTGAAAAACTTAAGAAGAACTATTACCTTGAGCTTGATCTGAGTTGGAGGAGACGAGGTAAGGTTACTTGGTACGCATGTCTGCTTTTGCTTTCCTAGTAGCTCACTCAATGGAATGATTTCACCAAAGAACCTTGACTAGAGGGACTTCTTTGTTCCTCATTCTATGAGTCTGATAGTCTAGGATTTCAACTAGAATCTCTTCATAAGATAGGCTATTCTAAACATCTATGCTTTGAATAGGGACTAGAATTGCTGGGTCACCTATGCACTTCTTGAGCAAAGAGACATGGAAGAATGGATGAATTGAGGCTAGATCTGAAGGAAATTCGAGTTGATAAGCTACCTTGACGAATCGACTAAGAATCTTGAAGGGACCTATATATCAGGGACTGAGATTTCCCTTCTTGGCAAATCTCTTCACTCCCTTCTTGGGAGAGATATTTAGTTAGACAAAATCTCTTATCTCAAAATCGAGATCCTTTCTGTACACATCTACAAAAGACTTCTATTGGCTCTGAGAAGCCCAGAGTCTTTCTATGATCAACTAGATTTTCTCTAAGGCATCAAATACTAATTCAGGCCCTATAACTGAGGCCTCATAACTTCAAACCAACCAATTGGAGATCTATTCCTCCTACCATAAAAAGTTTTGAATGGAGCCATCCGAATACTCGAATGATAGATATTGTTGTATGGAAGCTCAATCAAAGGAAAGTGGTCATCCCAACTACCCTTGAAATCAATTCCACACGCCATTAGCATATCTTGTAGGGTTGGTCCTTTCTGCTTGACCATCTATCTAAGGATGAAAGGCTATACTGAGATGAATTTAGGTACCAAGATCCTTTTGGAATGCTTTCTATAAATGAGAGGTGAATTGGGTGCCTCAGTCTAATATAATAGATAATGGAACACTGTGCAACCTGACAAACTCTCTGATGTCGAGTTTGGCATAATCCTCAGCTGAATAAGAGGTATGAATAGGAATGAAATAGGCTGACTTGGTCATTCTATCTACAGTGACCCAGACTGAATCATGCTGGCAATGAGTATGAGGCAAACCCATCACTAAGTCTATGTTCACTTCTTCCCACTGCATGAGGACATAACCTAAACCTACTCTAGATGCATCACAATACACCACAAACCCATTTGAATCATCTGGAAGAGCTAAGAATGGGGCTGAGGTGAGTCGAGTCTTCAACTTCTGAAAAATCTTCTCGCAAGAATCTGACCACTTGAACTTGACTTTTCTCTGAGTAATCTAGACATAGGGGATGAAATAGAAGAAAATCCATCTACAAACCATTTGTAATAGCCTACAAATACAAGAAACTCCTGATATCTACTATAGAGACAGAGCGAGGCCAGTTTCTTACTACTTCAGTATTTTGAGGATCTACTCTAATGCCATCATCAGAAATGATATTTCCATGGAATTCTACTGAACTTAGCTAGAATTTGCACTTATTGAATTTGGAGAATAGCTGATGATCTCTCAGAGTCTAAAGTATGATTCTGAGATGGTCTGCATGATCACGCTCACTGAGGGAATAGACTAGAATATCATCTATGAAGACTAGAACAAACATGTCTAAGTACTGCTTGAAAACATGGATCATCGAGTCCATGAAAGCTATTGGCACATTTGTAAGACCAAAGGACATGACTAGGAATTTTAAGTGACCATACCGAGTACAAAAACCTATTTTTAAAAGGTCACATTCTCTAACTCTGAGTTGATCATAACCGAATCTGCGGTCAATCTTAGAGAAATAGCTAGCACCTTGAAGCTGGTCAAACAAGTCATCGATTCTGGAAAGAGAATACTTATTCTTGACCGTGACTTTATTGAGCTGGCGGTAGTCAATACACATTCTGAAAGAACCATCTTTCTTGTATAAGAATAAAATTGGTGCGCGCTATGGGGACACACTAGGTCTGATGAATCCTTTATATAAGAGATCCTTCAACTGCTCTTCTAATTTTCTGAGTTCTGCTGGTGTCATTCTATATGACAGAATAGATATAGGCTGAGTATCTGGAAAAAGATCAATACCGAAGTCTATTTCTCTTTCGGGAGAAATTCCTGGAAGATCTTCAGGAATGACATCTGAATATTCATTCATAACTGGGACTGAATCAAGACTGGGAGATTCAAAATTAGTATCCTTAACTCAAACAAGATGATAGACACATTCCCTAGATATCATTTTTCGTGCCCGAAGGTTGGAAATAAGCAGACCTCTGAAAGCTAAAGTACTACCCCTTCACTCTAGGATGGTTCATTTAGAAACTGAAACTGGACTATTTTATTTTTGCATTCAACTGTGGCATAGCAGGAATAAAGCCAATCCATACTGAGAATGACATCAAAATCAGTCATCTATAATTCGACTGAGTCTGCTAAAGTGACTTTCTGATATATCATAATTGGGCAGTTCCTGTATACCCGCCGGGCTATGATAGTTTTACCCACCAGGGTAGAGATTATAAAAGGATCTTCTAGAATTTTAGGAATGATTCCAAAATTTATTTCTATATATGGAGTAACAAAAGACAAAGAAGATCCTGTATCTAGCAAAACATAAACAGGCACATAAAAGATCTGTAACATACAGTAACTATATCAGGAGAATTTTACCGATTTTGCCGTGATAGAAGATCATAGATTCTATTAAGGTGTTGCCCACTAGTAGCACTTAAAGTGGCACCCAACTAAATTTGGGCAACTAGACTAAGCTGAGGAATGGTTCTGCTGACCTTGAGGACCTGGCTAAGGAAAGTATCTGAATTTGTGGTCTAGCTTGCCACATCTGAAATAAATACCACTGCCAGCTCTGCAAATACCCTGATGGTTCTGGCCATAAGTATGGTAAAAAGGATAGGTACGGACACTGCTAACACTACCCTAAGACTTAGAGCCTGGTGCTCTATCTTTGTTACCATTCTTGAACTTAGGAGCTGGAGCGCTAGCTGAAGAAGGAGATGAAACTGATGACTTAGGACAACACTGATAACGGTTTTCTCCTTCTAATTTGGGCTGAGCAAAGTTGAAACTACCTTTTTTTTCTTTCTTATTCTGATTCTCCCTCACCTTAATCTTCTGATCTTCTATCTACTGAGCATGAGTCATGAGCCTAGATAAAGTCATGTAACAATTTAATATCGTAGACCTACACTCTTTGACCACACTATCATTCACTTTAGAAAAATACTTACTCATCTTGGCCCTGCTATCTATAACCACACGAGGAGCATATCTAGTTAATTGAGTAAACTTAATACAATACTCTTTCACTATCATATTACCCTACCTAAGGTTGATAAACTCTAACACCTTAGACTCTCTTATCTCTTGGGGAAAGAATCTATCTAAGAATGCGGTGACAAACTCCTCTCACTCAATAGGCCCTGTATCATCTGACCTTTCTAACTTCCACTTCTTGTACCAAGTGTGAGCAATATCTTAAAACTGATATTTAGAAAGATCAACATTCTCAATAGGAGTAACCCCCATGACGTCGGTAACCTTATAAACCTGATCGATGAATTCTTGATGGTACTTATCCAACTTAGACCCGAGAAAGGAGGAAGGATTCATTTGGGTGAAGTCCCAAATCCTGGATGCAACTGAATTAGCCACTGGGTTGGCCAGAATGACAGCTGGTCATTCATTATAAGTAGCAACTAAATAAGAAAGAGTAGTAAATGTAGCTCTGAACTCTACATATGAAACTTGTTCGCCCAAAGGATCTTCGAGCAGAGAGGCTGGCTGATTCCCGTTTCTTCTCTTATGAGGCATGTTATGTAGAAGAAAGGAAGACACAGATTAGACTGAGAGATTGACTTGATATTAAGATCACCGGCATGACATGAATACTGAAAGAAGGGAAACTATTCCTAAAATATCTTATAGCCTCCTGCATATAAATATAACGCACAACACACCATATACAAGTGTAATACCTCATATTTTTGTGCTAGAATTCTAACCTTCATTCCTGTGCATGTAAGCTATAATCTAAGTGATTCTCATGTGAATAAAAGTTGCATGATTATTATCCTAGTCTATGGAGTATTTTAGACGTGGAAAATGTTTATATCAATGACCTAGAACAAGGTTTTGCTAAGACCAATTGATTCATCCAAAGTTTGACATTTGATTCTATAAGGATCAACTTCAAACGTTAATATCTCTTAATATATATGGAATTTTTTTACCTCAAGACACATAAAATTGTAGATAATTGAATTATCTTTCCAACGATACCAATTTTGCAAAAATTTGATACCCGAGCGAAGAGTTATACCCATTTTTGTGAGAGACAGTAAGGGTGTGCGATGGGCAATGCTCCACCCAATCAAATGTGTGTGATTGGGAGTGAGAGGCACACTTAAAAGTCTGCCATAAGGTGTGCGATGCACACCTTAAGGTCTACCATGGGTTTTGCGCCGTCTACCTCACTTCCAAGTTTCAAAAACACCCCTATATATGTCTATAACAAGGGATTAAACTCCCATAGCATCAAAATAAGTTTAATATCTCTCAAAATCACCAAGAACAACCTTTAGGGTTTCAACATAAAAACCCCAATAGCTAGAGATTCAACCGTGATAATTCTATGATTTTTACATATTCGGAATCCCCGTTACGAAGGCTATGAGGGACACCCAAAAGTTCATGAATAGCATTATGTTATTCAAAAAGTCATTCAAAGCTTCAAGTTTAAGGTATGTGGGTTTTTTCAACAAGAACACTCTTTCATTCTTGTACCCAAAAATACTTTCTTTTATGAAGTTATGGATTTCATATGTTTTACTATGATTTTGAAGCATGAACTTATATCCTATATTGATTATCACAAGGTTATGATATTTTTGATATTTTAGAAGTGGAATTATATGAGAATGATGATATTTTGTGCCTTATAACTGAATTTTCCAGATTTTGAAGGGATTTATATATGTTTATGATGCAAAGCTTGAATCTTGATAAGTTTAAATGTGATATTGAGACATGAGTTTTGAACTCTATTTGAGATTGTTATTTTTGAGAAATAATGTGTTATAAACACCTTGAGTTTGAATGATTTGAGATGATGAAGAATCTTTGACCTTTCGATCGTAAAACGGGGTGTTTTTGAACCCGACATAAGAAAAGAAATCCACTTTTATTGATTATTATGAAAAGGATAGAAAGATGGCTCCCATTGTGAATTGTTGAACTGTTTATTAGTGGATTTTCTTTTGAAAAGATTTGAGCTAAGTTTGGGAGTAGTCTTTAGCACTGAGCCAGAGGTATAGCTATTTTGTTACTTCTCTAGAACTATGTGCCCTGTAGGATGTGAGCTTGAGGCTGATTTCTATAGTGATCACTAGTGTTTGGATTGATGATTTAAGGTCCTACTCCAATGGAAAGGAATAGGGAGATTCTCCCTAATGTGGGTAGAACATTGAACTTGATGTAGCTCATATGGTTTTTGTTGGTTGTAAGAGACTCCCAATGTGTGTGTACCCTCCTATCTAAGATGAATGAATATCTTTTGAAGGATTTGTTTTGAGAAAGTTATTTTTTCTGAAAGATTGAGATATTATGTTTTAAAGATAATTGTTTTGAAATTTGATTACTCTATATGTTTGAAACCAAGGAAGAAGTGAATTGAGAACTTATTGTAATGACTCACTTGTTTTACTTTACATGTATTATTCATCCATGATTTTAATGATTTAATTCGAGCAAAATGAGTCATTTATATCAGCACGAATAATTTTATAAAATGCCAACATGCAGATAATTAAACTAATTTTTAAATTTGTTTATATCTAGTTAGTTGAACAGGTTAAAAATTTCCAAAGAATTATTAATAGCAACAGTAGACTCTGAGGTCTTGATATTATGTTTTTTCAAAAAACTAAATTTTCCGATTTGATAAATCGTGTTGAAAGATTCTTCTGGAATACTCCAGTTTTGAAGATCATTTTCAATAGTGGCAATCGGAGTTGCCTGGGAAGACAGATTAACAGTGTTTTTTATATGATTGTTCATATCTAAACATGCTGTCTAGAGACTAACAGAGTAAACATACATGCCCACATAAGCAAGCATATCATAATAATCATGCATGAATAAGCTAAACCCAAACCCATCATCCAACCTTTTAGTATGAAAAAGGTTATGGATAAATTTAATACTCCTTCTGAACCTTCCATCACGGATCTCAAAGGTGAAATCTCCACTTTGAAAGGAGAAATCGAAAACCTAAGAATCCGACTTGATCAAGTAGAACTCAATGTTCTGACAGAACAAGTCTTAAGATCAGCTTCACCAAAATCATCACCACCTGAGTCCCCTCGGAACCTTCCAATCATTCCAAATGATCCACTTCAACAATCAATTACTTTCCCTGGCGAAGACGCTCCCTCTACATCAGGCAAAGCCATAACGGCTATTAAAGCCTATAGTGAGCATATTGTCGTAAAAATTGTCATCGACAAAGACAGAGAAATCTACTCCTCTAATCTTCCCTTTGTTGTCTGTATTATCATACTCATCACTTCCCCCCGGGGGTTTGGAAGTAGAGGCACGAGTAGAGACGGATCGGCGAAACAAAGAAAACTTCCTAAAGCTCATGTCTGCAATAATGGCATTTGCCTCATTAATGACTTTGTTATTACTGAAGATATCACTGAAGATATCATCCTTGGAATACCTTTCGTTAATCAAATTCGCCCATACTGGAGTGATTCACGAGCCCTATAGGGGTTACCACCCTAATAGAAGCAAACAAAGATCGTAGCACAATCTTTGTTCCTAAGGCTCTAGTTTGGGATGACATTCTCCACAGTAATGATTGGCACTTTGAAGCCATCACCCAACCTATTCGGATTTACCCTGAAAAATCTCAGATCGAACGGGTTGTCCAACATCTCGATGGATCTATTGATCTAAAATTCCTTGGGCTTGACTCGTCTCGGTATTCTTCGTTTACCGACCTCTCTTCTCATAAAAATCATAAGAGAAAATCTTCTAAACCTACTAAAAGGGCTTATCCTCGAAAGAAGACTCCGAAGAAAGAGTCTTACAAACCCATTCGAAAGACTAAATGAAAGTCTTCCAAAGATACTTGCTGGACTTGTGGCAAAACTGGCCACAGGGCAAAAGATTATAAATCTGGAAAGAAAAAGAAGATCAACCAGCTTGATCTTTGTAATGAAGTTAAAGAGAAATTATTCTCTATTATGGAAGACTCTTCTGAAGATTCTGACTCCTATTCTTCTTCGGAAGAAGAATATAGCGACGAAAACTTTATCAACGCCGCTTATGAATCTGACCGCTCCCAATCCGGCCAAGAATGTTGGGAGATTGTGTGCTTAGCATGAGTAGCTAAACACATAATCTGTCTAGAGCATGAGCTAAACTATGTTCTTATAAGAACATATTATTTTAATCTTGTATGAATTTTCTTAAAGTATAATTACGTTTATATATCCTGTCTTATAATGGGGTTTTAATTCAAGTATGGGGTAACAGTTTTCTGTCTCAGTGAGTTTTTCCCCAGATTTGTTGGTCTCATGTCCCTGTAAAAATTCTCTTGTTAGAAAATCGGGAAGGGAGTTATTTTCTCCTTTAATAAATTCAATTTTAAAATCAAAGCTAAATAGGAGAGCTTGCCATCTAGCAAATATTTGTTTTGAATACCTTGATGCAAATCATGTCCTAAGAAACGGATGGAAGTTTTGAAAAGCTTCATTTTCTTAGCACTGACAACTAAACCATTTAATTTAACAATCTTAAAGAAAGTATTGAGATGTTTAAAATGCGAATCAATGTTCTCAGAAAAGATTAATACATCATCAATGTAAACAATTGACATGTAAGAATAAGCATTGAAAATGTTGTTCATAATGTTCTGAAATTTTGAGGGAGCATTTTTAAGCACAAAAGGTAAGACGTTCCATTCGTAGTGCACAAAAGGGACATTGAAGGAAGTCTTATATCTGTGTTTTTTAGCAATTTGGATTTTCCAGAATCCTGACTTCATATAGAATTTGCTGTAAAGATTTGCTTTGAAAGTCCGTTTAAGGAGATCCCTTTTATTAGGAATCGGATGTCGGATCCATTTTAGGACCGCATTTAAAGGCTTGTAATTTATAACAAGCCGAGGAGTTCCTCGTTCCTTTTCTGCACTATTGTTAACATAAAATGCAGAACAACTCCAGGGAGAATTGGAGGGCCTAATAATCCCTTTGTCGAGAAGATGGTTAATTTTTGTTTTACAGATTTCCATCATCTCTTGATTCATCTGGATGGGTCTGGCTTTTGTAAGAATATTGTGTTCGTCAAAGCCAGAAATATAAGGAAGCTCTACTAGATGCTTTTTGCGTTCCCAAAAGGCGTCAGGCAAATCGGAGCAAATCTCATCTTCTAACTTCTATTGGAGAAGGGCTATTTTAGTGACCATCTCCGGGGTTTTTAAAGTGTGCTCAATAGGCTTGAGCTGAACTTTCTGTTTTAAGAAAAAAAGATGGTATGAAACACGATTAATTTTAAACACAGTTTCAGCTTTAATGCGGTCGCAGTCTTCCTTAGAAAGGGGGCAAAGAAGGGGGGAAGAATAGCTCATTTCCCAAAAGGGTAGACCAAATACCATCGTAATCACTCCAGTATGGGCGAATATGATTAACGAAAGGTATTCCAAGGATGATATCTTCAGTGATATCTTCAGTAATAACAAAGTCATTAATAAGGCAAATGCCATTATTGCAGACATGAGCTTTAGGAAGCTAATAATTAATCTTCATTTTTTCGCCAGTGGCGGAATATAATCAAGAGGTACTCTTCTAGAGATACCGAGTGGGAGTAAGGCCTTTGACAATACAATTACTGTCGGCGCCTGTGTCAAAGAGAGCGACTCTGTTTATAACAAAGTCTTTGTCGATGACAATTTTTACAACAAAATGCTCACTATAGGCTTTAATAGCTGTTATGGCTTTGCCTGATGTAGAGGGAGCATCTTCGCCAGGGAAAGGAATGGATTATTGAAGTGGATCATTTGGAATGATTGGAAGGTTCCGAGGGGACTCGGGTGGTGATGCTTTTGGTGAAGCTGATCTTAAGAATTGTTCTGTCAGAACATTGAGTTCTACTTGATCAAGTCGGATTTTTAGGTTTTTGATTTCTCCTTTCGAAGTGGACATTTCACCTTTGAGTTCCGTGATGGAAAGTTCAGAAGGAGTATTAAATTTAGCCATAACCTTTTTCATACTAAAAGGCCGGATGATGGGTTTGGGTTTAGAGATGCCTTCTTCCTGAGAAAGCATTAGTCGTTTGAGCTCTTGAAGATATTTATTTCGTTGCTCGTCATCAGTAATATGCTCGATAATGTCAAACATAATTTCCTTGGGTTTTTCTGTGATGACATTGATAGCTTTGTTAGAGCAAGTATAGAACGTGCCAGTGCACTCACATTCTTGCCCGGATTGGGAGCGGTCAGATTCATAAGCGGCGTTGATAAAGTCTTCATCGCTATATTCTCCTTCCGAAGAAGAATAGGAGTCAGAATCTTCACAAGAGTCTTCCATAATAAAGAATAATTTCTCTTTAACTTCATTAGAAAGATCAAGCTGGTTGATCTTTTTTTTCTTGCCAGATTTACAATCTTTTGCCCTGTGGCCAGTTTTGCCACAAGTCCAGCAAGTATCTTTGGAAGACTTTCGTTTAGTCTTTCGACTGGGTTTGTAAGACTCTTTCTTGGGAGTCTTCTTTCGAGGATAAGCCCTTTTAGTAGGTTTAGAAGATTTTCTCTGATGCTTTTTCTGAGAAGAGAGGTCGGTAAAACCATAATCATTACAGAAGGTTCCTAGACCAAATTTTGAAGCACTATTTTGTTTAAGTTGCTGCTTAAGCTTAAGGTCAGTATAGAGGTCGATACGTACAGTGGTGATGAAACTTATAAGGTCTCCATAGGTAAGGATATTATAAGGGATTTGTCCCTCAAATCTATCCTTAATTTTTGTTCGGACCTTATCGGCGAACAGAGGAGGAAGACCGATGATAAATCGTTCTTTCCAGAAGTCATTATTGCAGTCAGGTCTGATCATAACCTTAACTAGGAAGGTGTCTTTGTACCACCTGAAGACTGCTAAGTTTTTGCAGCGAAGGTTATTAAGAATCTCTAAGCTTCTATCTTGGAAAAGCTTTGGTTCTCCTACGGAATGCCTAGCTATATGATAAAGAAGGGTGGCGCAGACATCTTCTTGATTTTTTTGTATGAGGGTCTCTTGACCATCTACAATTCTGACCACTTGGTCAGTGGATGTTGCTTCATAAATTAGGCTCTTGACCTCTTCAGTGACATAGTTGTCCCACCAATGTTTTATCATACCAGTAAAACCTGAGACAATCATGGTGGCAGCTCCTTTGTCAAAAGAGCCTTTGATCTTATAGGCTGTGATAGCTATAGCCATCTCATGGAGTTTATTGTAAATCTGGTGTTCGGCCAGACCGTCAATATGCCATTCTATAATCCCTCTCCCATTATGATTACTTGTAGATTGGTAAGGGTTTTCTTCGAACTCGACATCAGGGGGAAAAGGTTTTTTGTAATAGTTTTTCTTAGTAGAAAAACGTTCATTGGTAAGCTTGGAAAGAGAATTCTTTTTGGAGCTGGATTCCTCTTGGGTAATTTTAAACTTTGTGAGCTCGGTATTGATTTTTTCCAAAATCTGCTCAGAGAGTTTGAAATCATCATTGAGGTCAGGAAATTTATCCTTT
Source organism: Capsicum baccatum var. pendulum (assembly GCA_030864225.1). Taxonomy (NCBI): domain Eukaryota; kingdom Viridiplantae; phylum Streptophyta; class Magnoliopsida; order Solanales; family Solanaceae; genus Capsicum; species Capsicum baccatum. The sequence continues at coordinate 15,679,480 of CM061554.1, forward strand.
TGGAATTCGGGTATCTTGAAGATAGGATTCGAGAGAGGTTTGGAATTGGGAGCGCTTGAGCTAGGAGAGCTTTTGACAGGTATGGGAGCAGGAAGGGTATTTTCTCCCATTTGTTGAGATAGGGTATGGAGAACCTGATTAGTATAATTGTTCTGTTCAATTATTCTGTCAAGGTCTCTATTGAGAGGGGCCATGGAAGGCTTATCATGTTTTGCCTTAAAAGGAGAAGCTTTAAGGACTTCATTAGAATGAGGAATTTTAATTCCTTCTAGAGGGGGAGTCACGGCTTCAACAACCGTGTTTCTTTGGGTGTACCATTTGGTAACGGTAACGTTGAGCGAGTCAGCTTGGTTTTCTATATTTTTGGTCTTTTCGAACAAGAAGAAGAATTCCATATCGCATCAAAGTCTTTTCATGTCAGCTATCCATAGCCGACCAAACTCCTTTTATTGTTCTTTGGAGTAGGTATTGGCATACCATCTCCGTTTGAGAATTTCCTTCGGATGATTCCATCGGACTTTCAGGGCCTCAAGATCAGGAAAGTATTCCCCATCTTCTGATTTGATGATGAATAGGCTAGGGTCAGTCTTAACCTTTTGAGAATGAGCCATGTCAGAGGCCGAAGGGCTTCCTGGCTCATAGAGGTTTTCGGGTTCGTTGACCCTAGTGTTTTGATAATAGACTTTTTGGATGGGACCAGAGAATTCTACTCCTCTAATCTTTCCTTTGTTGTCTGTATTATCATGCTTATCACTTTCCTCCGGGGGTTTGGAAGTAGAGGCACGAGTATAGATGGATCGGCGAAACGAAGAATGCCGAGACGAGTCAAGCCCAAGGAATTTTAGATCAATAGATCCATCGGGATGTTGGACAACCCGTTCGATCTGAGATTTTTCAGGGTAAATCCGAATAGGTTGTGTGATGGCTTCAAAGTGCCAATCATTACTGTGGAGAATGTCATCCCAAACTAGAGCCTTAGGAACAAAGATTGTGCTACGATCTTTGTTTGCTTCCATTAGGGTGGTAACCCCTTTAGGGCTCGTGAATCTAGCCTTAGGTGCTAGAGTAGTACCCATGAGGCGATAATATACGTGGTATATAATTGCTATTTCTCTGGTGTTCTCCTTACTTTTCATGTTTTTTGTTTTAACATTCAAAGTTAAAACATCCATGATGTTAGGATCATTTATATCTACAGAGAAATTGGTGTAGCAGTTAAAGTATACCGGGACATCGGCGAGGTTACTTTGAATTACCCCTAAGAGCGAGTCGTCAAAATTAAGTAGACGAGCATCTCTTAGGATAGCACAGACAGGGATATCTAAGCCCTGTCGAAAAAGAGGCTTAATAGCAACTTGAACAAGTCCAACATGCAGATAATTAAACTGATTTTTAAATCTGTTTATATCTAGTTCGTTGAACAGTTGAATAATTTCCAAAGAATTATTAATAGCAACAGTAGACTCTGAGGTCTTGATATTATGTTTTTTCAAAAAACTAAATTTTCCGATTTGATAAATCGTGTTGAAAGATTCTTCTGGAATACTCCAGTTTTGAAGATCATTTTCAATAGTGGCAATCAGAGTTGCCTGGGAAGACAGATTAACAGTGTTTTTTATATGATTGTTCATATCTAAACATGCTGTCTAGAGACTAACAGAGTAAACATACATGTCCACATAAGCAAGCATATCATAATAATCATGCATGAATAAGCTTAAACCTAATTATGTAAATATATCGATGGCTTATGGAGATCTAAAAAGTTTTAATGGCATTACACAGGATTCTTCTAGTGTTATCTTAGTGACGGGACCACCAACGAGGTCTTAACGCTTACCTCAGCTCACGACCATACTTTCAGGCTGACCAACGTCTAAACCGGAGATTAATCGGTTACTTCAAACACTCAGACAGAAGACTGTTACCCCATACTTGAATTAAAACCCCATTATAAGACAGGATATATAAACATAATTATACTTTAAGAAAATTCATACAAGATTAAAATAATATGTTCTTATAAGAACATAGTTTATCTCATGCTCTAGATAGATTATGTGTTTAGCTGCTCACGCTAAGCACACAATCTGCCAACATGGCTTTGATACCAGAAAATGGATCGTGAGTATTATAGCAGAAATTATACAAAATAAGAATAGAGATTTAAATAACTTACAGATTTTATTGAAAACTTTTAGAAAACATTACAAGGGTTTACAAGAGATTGAGCAGAGAGAATATTTCTAAGTGGGAAATTTCTGAATGCCTACTCTAAAGGATTACAAAGCCTTATATAGGCAGAAGTAGAAAGAAGATACATCTAAAGTGTACTGATGGACGGCTATGATTTTGCCGACAAAGTAGAGTGCTTCTTTTTGAGAAGCAAAAGTGACTGACTTGCTTTTGGAAAGCAAAAGTGATTGGCTTGCTTTTTGAAAAGCTGTTCAGATGCTTTTCTCTCTGAAATGATTTTTGTCGTCTTACAGAGACAGCATGGGGTCTTGGATTCCAATCAGGAATAGTGAGTTGCCCTTTGCAGAGATAATTCCGGTTCTTTGAACCTCTATCTCTTTGAAGGGTCATTTTCCTATTCATAATAGGGATCTAGGTAGGCCATAGCTATTCCTTGTGGGTTTAGCATATCGCCATTATCATCACTGCTACCAGTAGACGAAGCTTCTGCAATGAGCTGCAGTAATTCTTCTATATTGTTTGTTGTTTCTTGGCTCTCTAGGTTGGCCAAGGCTTTCTTTAATTTTTCCTTCAAAGACTTCTTGCTTGCGGAAGGGCTGGAGGAGGCTGCTGCAGATTTTCCTTTGTCAGGAGTCTTAGAGGCGGTACGCTTGGGAGTCCAACCTTTAATCTTTATCTCTTTCGATAAATACTTAATCCTGTGTTGTTCTTCTTTGGAGAAGTTCAAGGAGATAATATAAGATACATTTTTTTTGATAAAAAACTTGCACATTTGAATGTGCTCTGGAAGTGTGGAGCATCCTTCCTTAATCAGAAAGTCCGGAAGCCGGTTGAGAAATTGTTGGGGAAGAACATCCTTAGTTCCTCCAAAACAAATCCACCATTCATAAAACCATCTGGGTATGATGGCATCTATCATGGCAGAATAATATTTAACGAACCAAGTATGTCCTGGTCGGATGAACAAGAAATTAAACCATGCTGACTTGTAGTCATACTAGTTGAAAGTCTGAGGCCTATGTGGCATTGATAAGGCGATGGGAGTATGTAGGTGATCTACAAACCAGTTGAAGGGGGTTAGTACCCTCTTGATGGTAAATTTTGAATAGCTAATGTGGTCGGGATTACGATTATCCATCGAATGTTCAACTTCAATAGAGTCTGTATCGACCAAAATAGCTTCATAGAATCGGTGGGTTTTGAGTGGATCTTCAGTGTCCACAAAATTGTTGCTGTTATAAACCGGCTTGATCAACTGGTTCAGTGGATAGCCTTCATAGGCCTTGTCTATTGCGATAATAGGCATTACTTAAGTAATAATGAACTTGAATTCTTCCTTGCTTGGAGAAGATGGTGTAGCTTGGGCTACTGTGGGGTCGACTGCTTGAGCGAAGGTTTACGGAGCCTTCATGGCATAACTCTGCTTGGTTTGTACCAAAGAAGAGCTGGCTGATGGCCCTTTTTCTAAGGGTAAATTAGTTTTCAAATCTACCAATTTCGTGGGCATTGGTGGTGAGCGTTTCCGAAACTGGACCTCTGTCAGAGCAGAGTATTTGTTCTGTAGTGGAGATTGTATCTCCGTCTTGAGTGTAGGCCTTTGTGGAACTGTTGGCCTTAATGGAGTGGCAGATGCTGGAGAGTCAAATGGTCTAGCCATTTTTGGTTGTTCCTGCTTGGGATTTTCCCCCAGATTTGTTGGTCTCATGTCCCTGTAAAACTTCTCTTGTTAGAAAATCGGGAAGGGAGTTATTTTCTCCTTTAATAAATTCAATTTGAAAATCAAAGCTAGATAGGAGAGCTTGCCATCTAGCAAATATTTGTTTTGAAACAAGATTTTTAACATCCTTTTGCAAAATTTCTTTAGCCGATTTGCAGTCAACTCGAAGAAGAAATTCCTTATAAATAAGGTCATCTTGAAATTTAGTGATACATAGCACTATAGATAAAACTTCCTTTTTTACAGTGCTGTAATTTTTCTGAGCTGCATTCCATATCCCAGAAGTGAAATTAACTAACTGTTTGGGAGAGTTATCTTCTACCCTTTGCTTTAAGATACCACCATATCCTATTTCTGAAGCATCAGTTTCCACAATCATGAAGGCGTCAGGATTTGGGATACCTAGACAGGGAAGATTTTGCACTAAAGATTTAATCTTTATGACTGTATTGGTTTGATCAGAACTCCAGGGTACTGGGTTTTTCTTAAGACGTTTATACAGGGGCTCACAGACCTGCCTAACACGAGGAATAAAATCAACAATGTAATTAAGGCTTCCTAAGAACCTTTGGAGTTGAGTTTTATCCGTAATTTCATTAGGAAATTTGGAGGTGAACTCGATGGCTCGACAAATAGGCTTGTGATTAACTTAATGCAAATCATGACCTAAGAAACGGATGGAAGTTTGGAAAAGCTTCATTTTCTTAGCACTAACAACTAAACCATTTAATTTAACAATCTTAAAGAAAGAGTTGAGATGTTTAAAATGCGAGTCAATGTTCTCAGAAAAGATTAATACATCATCATTGTAAACAATTGACATGTAAGAATAAGCATTGAAAATGTTATTCATAATGTTCTGAAATTATGAGGGAGCATTTTTAAGCCCAAAAAGTAAGACGTTCCATTCGTAGTGCCCAAAAGGGACATTGATGGCAGTCTTATATCTGTCTTTTTCAGCAATTTGGACTTGCCAGAATCCTGACTTCATATTGAATTTGCTGTAAAGATTTGCTTTGAAAGTCCGTTTAAGGAGATCCCTTTTATTAGGAATCGGATGTCGGATCCATTTTAAGACCGCATTTAAAGTCTTGTAATCTATAACAAGCCGAGGAGTTCCTCGTTCCTTTTCTGCACTATTGTTAACATAAAATGCAGAACAACTCCAGGGAGAATTGGAGGGACTAATAATCCCTTTGTCGAGAAGATGGTTAATTTCTGTTTTAAAGATTTCCATCATCTCTTGATTCATCTGGATGGGTCTGGATTTTGTAGGAATATTGTGTTCGTCAAAGCCAGAAATATAAGGAATCTCTACTATATGCTTTTTGCGTTCCCAAAATACGTTAGGCAAATCGGAGCAAATCTCATCTTCGAACTTCTTTTGGAGAAGGGCTATTTTAGTGACCATCTCCGGGGTTTTTAAAGTGTGCTTAATATGCTTGAGCTGAACTTCCTGTTTTAAGAAACAAAGATGGGAAGAAAGACGATTAATTTTAAACACAGTTTCAGCTTTAATGCGGTCGCCGTCTTCCTTATAAAGGGGGCGAAGAAGGGGGAAGAATAACTCATTTCCCAAAAGGGTAGAGCGAATACCATCGTAATCACTCCAGTATGGGCGAATTTGATTAACGAAAGGTATTCCAAGGATGATATCTTCAGTGATATCTTCAGTAATAACAAAGTCATTAATAAGGCAAATGCCATTATTGCAGACATGAGCTTTAGGAAGCTGATAATTAATCTTCATTTTTTTGCCAGTGGCGGAATATAATCGAGAGGTACTCTTCTGGAGATACCGAGTGGGAATAAGGCCTTTGACAATACAATTACTGTCGGCGCCTGTGTCAAAGAGAGCGACTCTGTTTATAACAAAGTCTTTGTCGATGACAATTTTTACGACAATATGATCACTATAGGCTTTAATAGCTGTTATGGCTTTGCCTGATGTAGAGGGAGCATCTTCGCCAGGGAAAGGAATGGATTATTGAAGCGGATCATTTGGAATGATTTGAAGTTCCGAGGGGACTCGGGTGGTGATGCTTTTGGTGAAGCTGATCTTAAAACTTGTTCTGTCAGAACATTGAGTTTTACTTGATCAAGTCAGATTTTTAGGTTTTTGATTTCTCCTTTCAAAGTGGAGATTTCACCTTTGAGATCCGTGATGGAAGGTTTAGAAGGAGTATTCTATTTAGCCATAACCTTTTTCATACTAAAAGGCTGGATGATGGGTTTGGGTTTAGAGTGCCTTCTTCCTGAGAAAGCATTAGTCGTTTGAGCTCTTGAAGATATTTATTTCGTAGCTCGTCATCAGTAATATGCTCGATAATGTCAAACAGAATTTCCTTGGGTTTTTCTATGATGACATTGATAGCTTTGTTAGAGCAAGTACAGAATGTGCCAGCGCACTCACATTCTTGCCCGGATTGTGAGCGGTCAGATTCATAAGCGGCGTTGATAAAGTGTTCGTCGCTATATTCTTCTTCCGAAGAAGAATAGGAGTCAGAATCTTCAGAAGAGTCTTCCACAATAGAGAATAATTTCTCTTTAACTTCATTAGAAAGATCAAGCTGGTTGATCTTCTTTTTCTTGCCAGATTTACAATCTTTTGCCCTGTGGCCAGTTTTGCCACAAGTCCAGCAAGTATCTTTGGAAGACTTTCATTTAGTCTTTTGACTGGGTTTGTAAGACTCTTTCTTGGGAGTCTTCTTTCGAGGATAAGCCCTTTTAGTAGGTTTAGAAGATTTTCACTTATGCTTTTTCTGAGAAGAGAGGTCGATAAAACCATAATCATTACAGAAGGTTCCTAGACCAAATTTTGAAGCACTATTTTGCTTAAATTGCTACTTAAGCTTAAGGTCAGTATAGAGGTCGATACGTACAGTGGTGATGAAACTTATAAGGTCTCCGTAGGTAAAGATATTATAAGGGATTTGTCCCTCAAATCTATCCTTAATTTTTGTTCGGACCTTATCGGCGAACAGAGGAGGAAGACCGCTGATAAATCATTCTTTCCAGAAGTCATTATTGCAGTCAGGTCTGATCATAACCTTAACTAGGAAGGTGTCTTTGTACCACCTAAAATCTGCTAAGTTTTTGCAGCGAAGGTTATTAAGAATCTCTAATCTTCTATCTTGGAAAAGCTTTGGTTCTCCTACGAAATAGCTAGCTATATGATAAAGAAGGGTGGCGCAGGCATCTTCTTGATTTTCTTGTATGAGGGTTTCTTGACCATCTACAATTCTGACCACTTGTTCAGTGGTTGTTGCTTTATAAATTAGGCTCTTGACCTCTTCAGTGACATAGTTGTCCCACCAATGTTTTATCGTACCAGTAAAACCTGAGACAATCATGGTGGCAGCTCCTTTGTCAGAGAAGCCTTTGATCTGATAGGCTGTGATAGCTACAACCATCTCATGGAGTTTATTGCAAATCTGGTGTTCGGCCAGACCATCAATATTCCATTCTGTAATCCCTCTCCCATCATGATTACTTGTAGAAAGGTAAGGGTTTTCTTCGAACTGGACATCCGGGGGAGAAGGTTTTTTGTAATAGTTTTTCTTAGTAGAAAAGCATTCATTGGTAAGCTTGGAAAGAGAATTATTTTTGGAGCTGGATTCCTCTTGGGTAATTTTAAACTTTGTGAGCTTGGTATTGATTTTTTCCAAAATCTGCTCAGAGAGTTTGAAATCATCATTGAGGTCAGGAAATTTATCCTTTTGGAATTCGGGTATCTTGAAGATAGGATTCGAGAGAGGTTTGGAATTGGGAGCACTTGAGCTAGGAGGACTTTTGATAGGTATGGGAGCAGGAAGGGTATTTTCTCCCATTTGTTGAGATAGGGTATGGAGAACCTGATTAATATAATTGTTCTATTCAATTATTCTATCAAGGTCTCTATTAAGAGGTGCCATGGAAGGCTTATCATGTTTTGCCTTAAAGGGAGAAGCTTTAAGGACTTCATTAGAATGAGGAATTTTAATTCCTTCTAGAGGGGGAGTCACGACTTCAACAACCGTGTTTCTTTGGGTGTACCATTTGGTAACGGTAACGTTGAGCGAGTCAGCTTGGTTTTCTATATTTTTGGTCTTTTCAAACTAGAAGAAGAATTCCATATCGCATCGAAGTCTTTTCATGCCAGCTATCCATAGCCGACCAAACTCCTTTTATTGTTCTTTGGAGTAGGTACTGGCATACCATCTCCATTTGAGAATGTCCTTTGGATGATTCCATCAGACTTTCAGGGCTTCAAGATCAGGAAAGTATTCCCCATCATCTGATTTGATGACGAATAGGCTAGGGTCAGTCTTAACCCTTTGAGGAGGAGCCATGTCAGAGTCCGAAGGGCTTCCTGGCTCATAGAGGTTTTCGGGTTTGTTGACCCTAGTGTTTTGATAATAGACTTTTGGGATGGGACCAGAGAAATCTACTCCTCTAATCTTCCCTTTCTTATCTGTATTATCATGCTTATCACTTCCTAATGTTGGGTTCTATCTTCTAGAATGAATTATAAATTTTTCATGCGGAATGTCTTAGATTATGATCCACCATTGCGTAGAGTATCGAATAAGATTTTCAAAAATATGTGGATCATCCAAAACGGACTCCCGAGCGACGAGTTATGAACATTTCAATCGAACCGTGAATAGTAGTGAACAGTAAAACATGCAGGAAAAAGTACTGAGGCCTGACGTATTTTTTCTCAAACTTTAAATGATGATAAATCCTTGTACATAATGATCTGGGTGATCTACTATATATCAATGGAAATCTCTGTACATATTTTTTCTAATGAAATTTGTTTTATCCAATTTGTCTACCGGAGCAAAAAGTTAAGGTTGATCTACTTCAGCTTATCAAAAGTGAATTTGTAGGTCAACTTCAAACAATCATAACTCCTTGTACAAAATGATCTGGCTGATATACTATATATAAATGGAAAGATATGAGAGTCCTCTTTCTAATGAAATTGGTTTCATCCAATTTAGATATCGGAGTAAAACATTATGGTTGATCTACTTCAGACCATCAAAACAGTCCACCAAAGGATAGTTTCGAGAATTATTTGATTTTTAGGGGTGTTTTGGTCATTCCCCCCACCCAAAATCCATCCAAACCCTATATGAAATCCTATTAGAAGCATTATATATATATATATATATTATTATATTATATTTCATCAAATTCCCTAAAAAAAACCCTAAGCTCCTACATCCAACTTCAAGAACCTCCAAAGTTCACCATTAATTTTGCAAATTTATTCAAGATTCAAAGTTCCTAGTTCAAGAACTCCAAGAACCATCATTCAAAGGCATGATTAACATCTCAAAAATGAGTATTGATCTAAAGTTCATCATTCAAGGTATGCGGGGTTTTTCAACAAGAACTCTCTTTCGTTCTTGTGCCCAAAAGTAATTTTCTTTACAAAGGCATGATTTTTATTTGATTTTTATGTATTTGAAGAATGAACCCATATCATATGATGATTATTATTAAATCTTAATATTTATGATTTTAAAAGATTAATTTACATGTGTGGAGATTTAAAGCATGAATCTTGAACTATATTTATCTTGATTTTGATATTTGAGTCGTGAATCCCCATTGAAAATTGTATTTCTTTTGAGAATATGTGTGTTATAAGCATGTTGATGTTGAATATTTGAGATATTTTGAATGATTTGACCTTTTGGTCTTAATAGAGTTATTTTGAACTCGAGTGAGAAAGAAATTCACAACGTGGTTAATTTTGATAGATGGGAAGCATGATGACTCCCGATGTATATTATATATTACTGAATTTATTTTATTTTGGATTGTCTTTAAAATGATCTGATCTAAGTCTGGGAGAAATTTTTAGCACCGAGTGGGAGGTATAAAGCGACCTTACTTCCCTAGAACTAGGTGCCCCCGTAGGAGTAAGCTTGAGGCTGATTATATAGTGATCACTAGTTTGTGTGGATTTGATATCGATAGTCCTACTCTGATGGAAAGGATAGGATGGATCTCCCCAACGTATGTTGTACGTTGGACTCCATTTAGTTCACATGGTTTATGTCGGTTATAGGATCTCCCAGTGTATGTGTGTTTCCTTGTGTCTATGGTGAATGGTGAAGTGATTTGAAAGTGGAATTGTGAAAGTTATTCTTTCGAAAGATTTAAATAATATTTACATTATGAGAATTGATATTCTTGATGAACTGGAAGTGATTAACAAATTATATGACGACTCACATATGTTGTTGTACTTATTTCATCCTCTCATGATTATGATGATTTTCTTCGAGCTATGTAAGTCTTTCATACAACCTGCATATTTCTTATAAATATTTATGATGATGATGTTTATAAAAATGCATACACCCTCATATACTCGGATATTTTTCATGGTACTGACCCACATCTTCGGATGTGGGCTGCATCTTCTCAGAATGTAGGTTCAGGTGCTCAGTTCTAGGTTCAACAGTGATTCTTTGGGCATGTTGTTCTACATTCTCTGTTGTGGTGAGTCCTCATGTTCTGAGAATGTGATGTCTGATGTTGGTTTCACAGAATTGTTTACATTTGATAACTGCATATGAGTCAGTTGGGGCATATCTCAATGGATCACTAGTTTTATTGATTTTCTTAGAGGCTTGTAAGACTAGTATAGATGTTGGGAGTTGACTAATAAGTCGTATTTTGTTATCTTTCTGAAATTCTTTTATTCATGGATGATGATTACTCTATTGATATTTGAGGGTTATTTATAGAAACCCTGTTGATTTCTGTTCAACAAAATGAAAATGGATCAAAGGGTTAGCTTGGGTCTACTCATAGCCTCAAGCACCGTGTGACGCACTGGGACCCATTTTTGGGGCGTTACAGCATTGCAACCCCATATGCTTGGTACGTTTCCATGGTACTGACCCATATATTCATATGCGGGCTACATTTTCTTAGACTATAGATACAAGTTATAGTGTACATCTTCAGATCCAGTCAGTTCGTGACATCCAATCAGCAGGTGATGAGTCCTTTTAATTCAAGGGCTTGAGTTAGTTATACAGTTTGAGAAGTGTTGTATTTTCTTTATCCATCCATATTGAGTTGGGATAGTTGGGAGTCATGACCCAGCTACCTATAGTCAGTACTAGTTGAGGCATCATAGACAGTCAGTAGAAGTTGATGTATTCCATTTCAGTTTTGATTGTAAAAGTAGAGTTGTAATCTTATAAATTTAGTTTTATATCTATCATATTCAGAAAAGAGTTATTTTCCACAGATTTGTATAGATTTATACTTTTTGTTCATTTGCTTATAAGTTATGCCAGTAGAAGGGTTAGCTTGGTCACTTGTGATCCTAAGCACCTTGTGACATCTCGGGACCCGATTTCGGGGCATTACAAACTTGATATCAGAGCATAGAGTTCAAGTGTCTTAGGATGTCTATGAAGCCGTGTCTAGTAGAATCTTGCGGAATGGTACAGATACTTGTATACTTTTCTTTGAGAGGCTACAGGTTATTTAGGAAATATCTCCATTCTTTTAAGTCTTAAATCGTGCTATAGAAAAGTTCTCTAAGAAACTTATACAGATTCTCATCTTACTCTAGTCAGGCCATCTCTACCTTATTTTCAAGGTATCAGAACAGTTGATCTTAATTCTCCATAGGTAGTTATGGAATTATAAGAGAGCTACAAAAGTATCCTATTAGTACTTTTGAGTTCTGAAAATTGAAGTGCTTTATCAGTCCTATAGAAATCGTGCACTAAGCCCGAGTTAGATATGCTTTCAAATTTCTCCTCAGAATCCATAATGATAATCTATACTTCTCTATCTATGTACTATTCTTGAGGTAACATGTTCAACAAGTTCCAATTTTCTCCCCAGATAATGCTCTTATATTTTCTAGCAGAAGTTTCAAAAGTTACATAAAGTGGCTTGAGAGAAGCCTTCTAGTGTGTTATAAGTACTTCAAATTTAAGTTATGCCCTCATTCTTATGAGTTATTTAATTAATACAGAGTAAGTTGTATTCTTAGATTATTGGATATTGTGTGTCAAGTTTCTATCTTTTGTATTATGTAATCTTATTATCATTATGTTTATGAAAAATCAAAGTCTAGTGAAGCCGTGTGAGGCCTATTTCGATTCACTAGTATAGTTGCTTTGTTATTCATATAATTTTCTTAATCAAAACACAAAAATAAAGTCTAGTGAATCGGTGTGAGGCCTATTTCGATTCACTAGCAACTTGTTGTTTATCTTGTTGTTCTGGTGTTAGTTAAAAGTGTGGGTTTCTGTGTAGTGACAGAAGTAGTAACATTTAGTTGAAATTCTTATGTTAGTTGAACTTATGGGTTTAGAAGTGTAGTGGCAAGAGTGGTGGTAAGGGCGATTTATTGAATATGTATAGCTGAATTTTTGCTTATGATTGAATTAGTAATGAAGTGATATACCCTTTTTTGTTAGTTTAGTGAAGTTAGAGAAGGAGATTATTATTTAAGGTGGATTGTTGTTTGCTTGAAGTATGAAAAAAGTTGTTGATGGTGTTTGTGGTGCTAGAAAAGTAAAGGATATTGGTGAAAGTCCTTGGTGGATGAGTGTTGTTAATTTAGGCTTCCTTGAGGTGGAAAGAGGGAGTTTAGTTGAAACTTATAGAGCTATGAAAGAAGTTTACGTGTATAGATGGGTAAATAGTGATGATGTTTAGAAGGAAGATATGTTAATAGATTGTGCATATTATAATCAATTGTCGTTTTATGGGGTTCTAGTGTACTAGTGTATCCTAATGTTGTGTTCTGTAGTTTTAAGTGAGAATTATGTGTGAGATAGGGTTGTAAATCATGTTTAGCTTTAGACATTAAGTTTGAACATTTGATGGTTCAGTTGTTAATGCTAGTTATATGGAGGTGATCTAGTAGCCTGAACAGTGTATGCAAGAGTGTAAGATCATGTGTTCGTAATTAAGTATGGTGTAGAGGTGTGTCCAAGGTGATATGGGGCTGTATTATTTTTCGAGGATTATTGCATATTGTGTGGTTAGTAGTAACGTTGAGTTTCTAGGTGGAGAAAGGCTAGTTAGATAATTTATGATGTTCTTGATAGCTAAGTTAAGGAGTTATGATTGCAGATGTTGAGCCTTTTAAGTATGATTATTATTCTCATGGTTTGGGAAAAATATAAGTATAGAAGTGTGATCTTGGTAGGCTATGATTATGTGATTAGAGATGTAAGTATGGTTGCACATGAGAGTGTAAGTCTTTGATGATGATTATTGAAGCTAGAGATTAAGGATGACATATGGATGGGTTTTTCAAGAATGAAGTCGGTAAGTTCAAAATTAGTTTATTCTTGTGAGTTTAGCATTTATTTGTAGATATTAGAATGATGAAATTATATCTTAATCTCGAGTATATAAAGTAGACCATCATGCTTAGAATACCATATTTGACCCAATGGGGAGATGGTTAGAGAAAAACCAAACTGAGTTTTGAGAATTAGATTGTGATACATGTCAATAATGAGTTATGATGAGATAGTGATCCCTTCTTACTCTAGAGTATTCCTTAGACTTCAGTCATTACAAGACCAAATCCATCATTTTCTTGACAAATCCATGCCATAGGCCTATGCTTATATCTATCATGTGTGCTCAAGCCCATTCTCAGCTTCTAGCAAGCATGTAATAACTTCACTTTGTGATTCGAGTTATCTCTTTTTAATCTATGAACTCCAGTCTTATGTTGAATAGCTCATGATAAGTATAAACTCATGTTTCAGAGTATGACCAGTTTTTAAACTCATGATACTAGTGAAGTTTGCATTATATCATGCATGTCCTCAACTTAGATTTCTTTAATGAATCCATGCCTTTGATATTTTATTCCTCAGGACAAAGATAAGTGTTAATGTTATGTATTGTATTTTTCATGCTTTCAGTTCATATGTGTTAGCCCTTCGGTGACCTTTTCCTATGTTAAGATAGTGGTGATGATAGTGGATAAGCAATGGTTTAGATGTGAGAGAGTTGATGACCCTCATTAAGAAAGGTTATTTATGCTTTTCTATCTAAGGCTAAAGTGTGAAGTAAGATTGAGGCCAACTCTTTAATACATATCATGGTTAGTTAAAAATTGTGTGTATGTTTTTAAGAATAGTGCAAGAAAATTGTTGTTGATAAAGATTTGGAGAATATGTAAAGTATGCCTTTAGGGGTATTTGCCTTAAAGTTATATGTGATTTTTAATGATAGGCTTGAATGTCATGTTGGGTGTAAGATGATGAATGCAATATATACTAGTGAATTCATATCAAGAGTGTTAAATTAGTCATTGAAGTGGTAAGGCATGTTATGCTTAGGGTGTAAGCTCTAAGAAGCTATAGAATATTGAATCTTGTAGTTTAGACTAGTATTGTGGTTTGGCATGTTGTATCTTGTGATTTAGTGTTAGACTTGATCATGGTGAGAGAACTTAGTTTAGTTTAGACCTTAAAAGAAAGATTTTCAAGTGCCAATATGAGAATTATAAGTTGAATCAAATAAGTATGGTATTTAAGGGGACTAGTATAGTTGAGAGAGAATTTGAGAAGTGATTCTAAGCTTGAAAGTAAGAAGTTCTGTTGCCTACGGCCTAACAATCCTATCCTAGTTTATGAGTTATATAATTATATTCCATGCTATAGAGTTATATCAATGTTGTAATTCCTTAGTCAAATGTCTTGTTCAGAGCATGCCCAAAATTCTTTGCTCCCTAATGTCAATAGAATTCCGTAGAAAAGTGCTAAAGAAATACTCCATTTGAGTATGGGTAGTCAGTATGATCCAGTCCATATAACCTATAATCTAGTTTAGCAAGCAATGAGATAAGCTCCTATAGATTCTTACTTTTCCATTTAGTCTTACTAATCGCAGTCTTATACGTATGTACATTCCGAGAGGTAATGTGTTTGTGTCCAATTAAATTATGAATTAAGCTCAGTTCATGCATCAGTTTCAGATATTAAGTCATGATTCAGTTCGTAAGTATCCTGTGTAGTATCACAGTCTCTTCCTAGTATTTTCATCAAATTATTATCATTCAGGGATGAATGATCACAAGAGGGGGATGTTGTATTACCCCAAGTTTTCATGTCATAAACTTCTCATCCTTTCTCATGAAATCAGATCCAACGTAAAGTAATGGCTACTCATAAGTTGACATTCTCGTTTCTATCTTAGCCATATAGTTATTTTTCTTGAGGATTCATGCACTTGCAGACCAATTCAATAGCTCATTGTTCTTGAGATCCAGTGATTCAGTTCTATAAATTACACATGATAGCTTCAAGGACGAATGTTCCCAAGGGGGAGATAATGTAATACCCCGTATTTTTGTGCTAGAATTCTAACTGTCGTTCCTACATGTCTAAGCTCTAATCCAAGTGATTCTCACATGAATACATGTTTCATGATCATTATCCTAGTCTATGGAGTAGTTTAGAGGTGGAAATTGTTTATAGCAATGGCCTAGATGTTTCAGCTAAGACCAATTGATTCATCCAATGTTTGACATTCGATTCTACAAGGGTCAACTTCAAATGTGAATATCTCTTAATATACATGGAATTTTCATCTCAAGACCTATCAAATTGTAGATAATTGAATTAGATTTCCAACGATTCCAATTTCATAAAAATATGATACCCGAGCGAAAAGTGATGCCCATTTTTGTGAGAGGCAGTAAGGGTGTGCGATGGGCAATGTTTAACCCAATCAAATGTATGCGATTGGGAGTGAGAGGCACACTTAAATTTCTGCCATAAGGTATGAGACAAACACCTTAAGGTCTGCCATGGGTTGTGCTCCGCACACCTCACTTCCAAGTACCAAAAACACCCCTATATATGTCTATAACACGGGATTAAACTCCCATAACATCAAAATAAGTTTATTTTCTCTCAAAATCACCAAGAACAACCTTTAGGGTTTCTACATAAAAAAACTCAATATCTAGAGATTCAACCATGAGAATTCTATAATTTTTACATATTTGGAATCCCCATTACGAAGGCTACGAGGGACACCCAAAAATTCATGAATAGCATTACGTCATTCAGAAAGTCATTCAAAGCTTCAAATTTAAGGTATGTGGGATTTTTCAACAAGAACACTCTTTCGTTCTTGTGCCCAAAAATACTTTCTTTTACGAAGTTATAGATTTCATATATTTTACTATGATTTTAAAGCATGAACTTATATCCTATATTGATTATCACGAGATTATGATATTTTTGATATTTTAGAATCGGAATTATATGAGAATGATGATATTTTGTACCTTATAACTGAATTTTCTAGATTTTGAAGGGATTTATATATGTTTATGATGTAAAGCTTGAGTCTTGATAAGTTTTAATGTGATATTGAGACGTGAGTTTTGAACTCTATTTGAGATTGTTCCTTTTGAGAAATCATATTTTATAAACACCTTGAGTTTGAATGATTTGAGATGATGAAGAAGCTTTGACCTTTCAGTCGTAAAAAAGGGTGCTTTTGAACCCGAGATGAGAAAAAAATCCACTTTTATTGATTATTATGAAAAGGGTAGCAAGACGGATTGCATTGTGAAATGTTGAACTGTTTATTAGTGAATTTTATTTTGAAAAGATCTGAGCTAAGTCTGGATGTAGTCTTTAGCACTGAGCGGGAGGTATAGCTGTTTTGGTACTTCCCTAGAACTACGTTCCCCCATAGGATCTGAGCCTGAGGCTGATTTATATAGTGATCACTAGTGTTTGGATTGATGATTTAAGGTCCTACTCTGATGTCAAGGAATAGGGAGACTCTCCCCAATGTGGGTAGAACGTTGGAGTCCATGTATCTCATATGGTTTATGTTAGTTGTAAGAGACTCCCAACATGTGCGTATGTGTACCCTCCTATATAAGATGAATGTATATGTTTTGAAGGATTGGTTTTGAGAAAGTTATTATTTCCAAAAGATTGATATATTATGTTTTAAAGAAAATTGTTTTGAAATTTGATTACTCTATATGTTTGAAACCAAGGAAGAAGTGAATTGAGAACTTATTGTAATGACTCACTTGTTTTACTTTACATGTATTATTCATCCATGATTTCGATGATTTAATTCGAGATAACTGAGTCATTTATATCAGCATGCATAATTTTATAAACTGTGATAATATTAAGATATTATTTTATATATGCATTGCACCCCCATATGCTCGGTACGTTTCCATAGTGCTGACCCACATATTCGTATGCGGGCTACATTTTCTCAAAACGTATGTATAAGGTATAGTGTATATCTTCAGATCCAATTAGTTCACGGCATCCAGTCAGCAGGTGATGAGTCCTTTTAATTCAAGGGCTTGAGTTTGTTATATAGTTCGAGAAGTGTTGTATTTTCTTTATCCATCCGTATTGAGTTGGGATAGTCGGAAGTCATGACCTAACTACCTATAGTCAGTACTAGTAGAGGCTTCATAGATAGTTAGTAGAAGTTGATGTATTTCATTTTAGTTTTGGTTGTGAAAGTAGAGTTGTAATCTTGTAAATTTAGTTTTGTATCTATCATATTCAGAAAAGTGTTATTTTCCACAGATTTGTATAGAATTATACTTTTTGTTCAGTTGCTTATGAGTTATGCCAATAGAAGGGTTAGCTTGGGGCCACTTGTCATCCTAAGCACCGTGTGACATCTCGAGACCCGATTTCGGGGCGTTATAACAAGACTCTACTACATATAGCTTTCAGACTTCCTAGGACTCTATTGAAGCTTAGGATTAGATACAAAATTTGTAATGCCCCAAATTTGGTACCCGAAATGGTTTACAGTACTCATGACCCCGAAAGACCACAACCTAACCCATGACTAATATCTAAACCTAAACACTACATAATATACTGTATAAATGCTGAAACATGAACTGAAAGGCCTTAAGGTTCAAACTGAAACATAACTGATAAAACATAACATCTAAATATGGTATGGAATACGCAAAACAACTGAAATAAATGTTCTAAACATGATAGTGTGAAAGGCCTCTAACTGACTGAACTATCTGAATTAGGAATTGATGGGACATGTCCCTAACTAACTAACTAATAAATTAATTAATAATATAATAAAGTAATGGTCATGTTCTAGAAGTATGAGGACTCACTGCTATCTCTGACTACTGAGACTAGAATCCTACTGATTCTCTAGAGCTCATGCTTCTAAAACTATGGTATAAAATACCATAGCGCAAATGTATCAGTACTTTAAATATACTGGTATGCATGGAAGGTAGGCTAAATGCAAAGGGTTCACATGCAAGAACTATAGTAACCGACTGGCCAATATAAATGTGAGAATACATGCATGAATACATAATAATTGTAACTGAGTCTTTGATAACATAATTACTGAATCTGAGTTCTGATAACATGAGATACTGATAACTGTATAAATAAAATAACTGATACTAAGAGACTATATCTGACAGTCTAGTTTTTAATGAAACTAGCTAAGTTTCGTACTATTCTGAGTCGACTGTATCTGACAGTCCTAAATTCTGTAGAATTATCTGAGTTCTATTACTAAGACTGAATGACTGTATCTGACAGCCCTGATTTTGTAATTAAAATTGTGGGAAGTAGTTATCTAACTGATATGCCCCTAATACACCATTATTGCTGAGTTGGGGTCTAATCTATAACCTCAATTGAAAGGGTTTCAATATAGCGCCACTGGTAAGGACAATATGTGAGTAACCCTCATATAACTGGTAACTCTAGTAAGAATGGTGGGAAACCTCACATAACAGGTTAAGCCACCTCATCTACCCTCATATAATAGTCTATGATGTCTCAACCTACGCTGGCTATGTAGTTCTGGGATGCACGGATTGCTTGTAAGAATCACACCTCATATAACAAGTGAGTTGCCATCTTTGGTTTTACTCTGTGCTAATTCCTACTCCCATTTGAATAAGCACTAAACATAGATTACTGAACTGATTTAACTGAGTTAACTGAGTTCCATCGACTGATGGATTAATACTGATATTCCTGTATTACTAAGATTTCCTTAGTTACATGACTGATTGAGTTCTATGAATCATGGATTGACTGAGGCTATCGTGAAACATGACATCGACTCTAGGCACATAACTATATTTTTCTGGTACAAGTACCCCCAAGACTCTATCAAAAGAAATTGACAAAGCATGACTTTCTTGAATACATAACTAACATTAACTATCAAACATTTGACATGCATAAACTTGTACATGAATGGGGATTTCATATTATCATACTAGTATGACACTTTTCTTTCACATAGGCATTTAATCAAACACATGGGGAGAATGGTTTGGTTATAAAATCATTAACACATCTAATAATCATGGATACATCAATCAATTTGTAATGTGAAGGGAGTTTATCATGGTTATTATGCAAACCATCACATACTAGGGTCAGTTATTGGAAAATACAATTTAAAACATGAATCCAAACCACACAGCATCATAGACATGAATTTCAATTCAATTTAAATCATGAACATTCATAAATACACAAATGTTGGATTTTAAAAGAGATTCTTGAGCTTTATGGGTGAAAGGGACCCATACATCAACACATAACATACCTTGGTTGTGATTTATTGAAGATTGATGGAGGAAAACTTGAATTCTTGACTTGGAATTAAACACCTAGGGTTTTCTTATTCTTGAGGATAGATCTTGGAGAGAAACCCTAATTTAATGTTGTGAATGAATTATCAACTTATGAGCTATGGTTGGGTGTAATTAGGGGGTAAATCAGATGGAAAAATACCCAAATACCCTTTTAAAAATGGCTTTAAAATAACTGAATGGGATTTGCGATGGCTCATGCAATGGTTCATCGCTGTCTCGATGGTCCGTCGTTTCAACCGTCATATCTGGACCAAAAAAAGGACTCACTTCCTAAGTAGCGACGGCTCGGGCGATGGTCCATCGCAAGTTTGATAGTCTATCAACCTGTCCATCGCACCTTATCTAGAAGGTCGCCTTACTTCCTTGGTTGTGATGGTCTAGACGACGTTCCATCGCTAGATCAATGATTTATCAATTTAGCCATCGCACCTGGGTAATTTTGATAGCTCTAGGTAAAACATTCATAACGTTTTACTCCGATACCAGATTTTGACAAAATTGGTATCGTTGGAAAGCTAATTCAATTCCCACATGATAAAAAGTGAAAATCTAAGAAATTCCACGTGTACAAAAGTGGATTCATATTTCAAAGTAAGTTTCTAACATTCTTAGGATAATTTTAAGCTAGGTTAAAGTACAAGGTATTTCAATATCTCCCCCTTGAGAACATTCATCCTCGAATGAGACTGAGTAAGAGGAAAGAAGATAAACTGATATACATACTAATCATGAATGACCAGAACATCACTTTATGACTTATATGACTGATAAATGAATATATCATACTGAACATGTATATCAAATGCATGTGTAACTGATTTATGAATGCATGACTGAGTGCTCTGATGAACTAAGGTTCTCACAATGAGAATGCATATATGATGCATGATTATATGACTAAATTGACATATGAATTCATAACTGAATATGCAATGGTATTTAATACCAATTTTATAATGGAATTCTGAACATGACATGGATGCTAAGCTTGTAACTTAAATCTAAATGTGTGACTAAAAAGCTTAAGAAAAACTGTTACCATAAGCTACCTTAAGATTGATCTAAGTTGGTGGAGAAGAGGTAAGGATACTTGGTAAGCATTTTGGCTTTTTCTTCCTAAGTATCTCACTCAACGGATTGATTTCGTCAAAGAACCTTGACTAGAAGAACTTTTTTGTTTCTCTGTCTACAAGTCTGATAGTCTAGGATTTTGACTGGAATCTCTTCATAAGATAGTTTGTTCTGAAAATATATGCTTTGAATAGGGACTACAACTTCTGGGTCACCTATGCATTTCTTAAGTAAAGAGACATGGAATTCTGGATGAACTGAGGCAATATATGAAGGAAAGTCGAGATCATAATCTACCTTGATAAATCAATTGAGAATCTTGAAGGCACCGACATATTGGGGACTGAGATTTCTGTTCTTGCCAAATCTCTTCACTCCCTTCACGGGAAAGATATTTAGATACACAAAATCACCAATCTTAAACTCAAGATCCTTTTTGCGTGCATTTGCATAAGACTTTTGTCGGCTTTGAGCAGCCCAGAGTCTTTCTCTTATCAACTGGACTTTCTTTAAGGGGTCGAATACTAAGTCAGGCCTTATAAATAAGGCCGCACTAATTTCAAACCAACCAATTGGAGATCTGTTCCTCCTACCATAGAGATCTTCTAATGGAGCTATTCAAATACTGGAATGATAACTATTGTTATATGGAAACTCAATCAAAGGAATGTGGTCATCCCAACTACCCTTAAACTCAATTCCATAAGCCATTAGTATATATTCTAGGGTCTGAATAATCCTTTCTGTTTAACCATTGTATGAGGATGAAAGGCTATACGAAGATGAATTTAGGTACCAAGACCCATTTGGAATGCTTTTAGAAATGGGTGGTGAACTGGGTACCTTTATCTAAGATAATAGAAAATGGAACACCGTGCAATCTCACCAACTCTTTGATGTAGAGTTTGGCGTAATCCTCAGCTGAATAAGAGGTATGAACTAGAATGAAATGAGCTAACTTGGTTATTCTATTTATAATGACCCAGACTAAATCATGCTGGCGATGAGTATGAGGTAAACCCGTCACAAAGTCCATGTTCACTTCTTCCCACTTCCAAGTAGGAATATTGAACTCCTATATAGACCCATTAGTTTTTTGATGCTCTATTTTAACCTGCTAACATGTAGAGCACTTAGCCATAAATTCTGCAATATCTCTCTTCATCCCACTCCACTAATAAATTTCTCACAAGTCACGATACATCTTTGTGGCCCCTGGATGAAAAGAGTAGCACGCACCATGCACTTTTCAAGAATTCACTGCCTTATACATCTGAAACACATAGACGACCCTAACAACGTAAAACACCATTCCCCCCTTGGGAGAAAATCTCTACTTTCTGATCCTTGACTAACTCTTTTAATTTGACAAGGATGGGGTCTCTATCTTGCTGTTATTTTACCTTGAAAACTAGAGATAATTCTGAACTTCTTTAAACCCATATGTCACCTCCTCTCTATCAACTAAGTGAACACCTAGTCTCGCAAGATGATGGATTTCCTGAGCTAGCTTTCTTTTAATGTCCTTAACATAATCAACACTACCCATAGATAGTCTACTAAAAGCATCAACCACTACATTGGCCTTGCCTGGATAATAAAAGACACTCATGTCGTAATCTTTCAAGAGCTCTAACCACCTTCTATGATGAAGATTGAGATATTTCTGAGAAAAGACATACGAAAGGCTCTTATTATCTGTGAACATATCCACATGAACTTCGTATAGATAATGCCTCCAAATCTTTAAGGAAAATACTTGTAATAGCCCGATTATTTCTTAAGCTTAAATCCGTCCTTTGAGTGAATATGGATGACTTCCAAAGTGATTTTTTTATATCATGTTGTATTTTCATAAATTCCACTTTATATCATGTGGATAATTGAATAATCTTTCAATCGACATAAGATTCACCTAAATCGAACACCCGATGAGGGAGTTGGAGACATTTTGTAATACCCAAGACTCTAACCAATAGTGAAACCATGAATCAAGATCATGAGAAATAAATTATAGTTCTTTGTTTTTTTCTAATCAATGGAGATGTGTATTAAGGACTCAAAGATGTCCTAGCGATTAGGTGAATCAAAACATTCCTTACCGATTGAATTCTTGGGAAGGATTTTTTCATATCCAAATTTAAATGATCATATCTCTCGTTATACTATGAATAATTGATACCATTAACTATCAAAAGATATATAATTGTATTATCTTTCCAAATATATCAATTTTGCCAAAATCCAATATTGAAGCAAAGAGTTATGCTTATTTTACTCCAGTGTGTCAGTCTAGAAACTCCATGACAATCTTTTATGACGACTTGTCACAAGCCTGACGGATTTTCACAAAATGTTATCACCTTAAGGCAGAAAGTCATAAAATCCAAACTTTTGTGATGACTTGTCACAAGTTTGACGGCTTGTCACAAAATGTCGTTAACCTTAAGCCGAAAATCATAAAATCCACCCTTTTTGTGATGACAATTCGTGACGGCCTATCATGGGCCTGATGGCTTGTCATAGACTTCGACATCTATTTTTTTTTCAATAATTAAGGGACATTTTTTCAAGGGTATTTTGGTCATTTCCACCCATTTTGGACCTATATATATATATATATATCCAAGTAGAGAAGAGAAGTTTATTTTCTCTCATTTCTCTTCCAAGAAAGATCTAGAACTAGGGTTTCTATTAAAATCCTAAACCAAATTTTCTACAACAAAATTCAAGAATCTTCCTATGGTTTCACCATGTTGTTCAAGAATCAACTTCTCCAAGTCAAAAGCATCACGAAGTTAGCTCAAAAGTCTGAAGAAGAGTTTCCAATTAAGCTTACTACTCTTAAAATCATAATCCAAGGTATGTGGGGTTTGAACAAGAACACTTCTTTTATTCTTGTGCCCAATGATTTAATTTCTACTATTGAAATTCATGATTTTTCAAAGTGGGTTTACACCCAAATTACTTTATTAATGATTTATGATATTTGAGCTATTCAAGATTGATACACATGACTATTTCATCATTTTATTTCTTAAATTGAGAACTTATGCCATGAGTTGAATATTGTTATTATGAGTTAATGATTTGAGAGAAGATTCCTTATTTAAGCTTTACTATGACAAGTTTGATTATTGAATTTATATATTGATATTTGAGCTTGAGAGTCAAGAATGAGTTCTATGATGTTTTCTTTAAGTTCTTGATACATGATTATTTTACAATTTCCAAATTATGACTTGATAATTAATATTGTGAATTTAATGTTTCTACCATGAGTTGGTATTTCAAGTGATTTCAAGACATGTGTCAAGCTTTAAGATTCCTTATAAAAATTGGATTATTGAGTATATTGATTCATGATATTGAGTTGTTACAATGAGTCTTGATATTTCCTCATAGTTATTGATGTTTCCATGACTTAATGAATTGATGCATTTTGATATTGTGAAAGATTAATTTTATTTGAGTCAAGTTAGGAATCTACAAATTGATTATGATTTGATAAATGAGAAAGATATTTGATTTAGTCTTCATGATAGACCATTGTGATGTTTGTGGTGGATTTTCTAACGCGTTCTGAGCTTATGTCTAGAAGTAGTATTTAGCATCGAGTGGGAAATATGGTTTTTTCTCCCAAAACTACATGCCACCATAGGATTGCTATTGATAATTGTGGTCCGGAGGCCGAGTATGATATTGTGATCACTAAATTTAGGTTGTAATCCCTGGTAAGAGTACGATGCTCCCGCCGATGAGGGGTTCTCTTCTTAGGAGCGCAAAGTGTTGGACTCCATGTAACTCACATGGTTTATGCCGATTATAATAACCTCCCAAGTCCATAAGAGTTCAAGTTTCATTAGTTACTGAGTCACTCTAAGTCATGAGTTAAAGACTTTGAGTTGAGTATAATGATTTATAAGAAATATAATGCTTGCATTACTATTGATTATTTACAAGTAATATATTTCAGTTAATTCAAGCAAAGAAAGTCGTTATCGTCAGCATGCATGATTTTCATAATCATTTATGATATTAATTATAATGTTGCATTGCACCCCCACATACTCAGTACATTCCTTAAAGTACTGACCCCCATATATTTCTATGTGCTATAGTGTCTTATAATGTAGGTACAAATTGTAAAGCAGATACCGTATTTAGTCAGTCTGCCTCTTCCAGTCAGCAGGTGATGAGTCTTTTTTATTTGAAGGCTTGAGTTGGTTATACAGTTTGAGAAGTATTATATTTTCTTATTTTAGTTTTATTGAGCTTAGATAGTTGGGAGTCATAACCCATCTATCTAAAGTCAGTACTAGTAGAGGTTTCATAGACAGTCAGTAGAAGTTGATAGATTCAGTTTTAGTTTTGTTTGGTAAAAGTGGAGTTGTAATCTTGTAAAGTTCATGTTTATATTGATCAAGTTTAGAGAAGTTCTATGTTTTCGCTGATTTTATATAGATTTAAGCATTTTGTCCAGTTGGCTAATGATTTATGCCAGTAGAAGGGTTAGCTTAGGGTCACTTGTTCCCCTAAGTACCATGTGACATCTCAGGACCCAATTTTGAGGTGTTACAAACTTGGTATCAGAGCATAGAGTTCAAGTTTCCTAGTGTGTCTATAAAGCCGTGTCTAGTAGAGTCTTGTGGAATGGTATGGAGATGTCTGTACTTTTCTTTGAGAGGCTACAAGATACTTAGAAAAGGCCTCCATTCTTTCATGTCTTAGATCGTGCTGTAGAAAAGTTCTTTGAGAAAATTATGCAGATTCTCATCTTCCTCTATTCAGGGCATCCCCGCCTTAGTTTTGAGGTATTAAAGACAGTCAAGCTCAACTCCTTGCATATAGTACTTTCTTAAGCAGTCTCCATAGATAGTTACGTAGTTTTAAATGATCTAGAAAGTATCCTATTAGTGTCTTATCATGTCTTTCTTATGAATCGTGCAATAAGCCTAAGTCAGTTGTGCTTCCAGATTCCTTCTTAGAATCTATAATAATAATCTATACTTGTTTATCCATGTTTTCTTCTTGAGGTAACATGATCTACAAGTTTTAATTTCCTTCCTTGACAATGCCCTTAGACTTGCAAGTGAGAAATTTCAGAAGTCTTACGAAGCGGCCTGAGAAGATCTTAACAACGTGTTATAAGTTTCCTAAGTTCAATGTTATGCCCTTTCCCTTATGATTCATTCAATTAAGACAGAGTAAGATTTATTTTCTTAGATTATCAAATATTGTATGGTGAGTTTCTACCTCTTGTAACCTTTTTATCATCATGCTATTGGAATTGAAAGTCTAGTGAAGCCGTGTGGGGCTCTTTCAATTCACTACCACAATTTCTTTGTTATCCATCTCAAATTCTTTTTCAAAATGAAAAATCAAAGACAAGTGAAGCCTGGTGAGGCCTATTTTGATTCAATAGCAACTCTTTCTGTATCTTGTTTCCTCGTAGTGGTTGGAACTAGGTTTAGAAGAGTAGTGGAAAGAAAGGTAGAAAGTGTAGTTTATTGGAAGTATGTATAGTCGAGCCTTTTACATGTGATCGAGTTAATGATGAAGTGATATTATTCTTGTGTGTCAGCTCATGAAAGAAAGAGAAGGAGTTATTGGTAGAGGTAAATAATAGTGTCCTTAAGGTATGAAAAGAGTTATTGACGGTGTGTTACACAAGATAAGTATAGGTGATGGATGGGGATACTTAATGGATGAGTGTTGTTAACTTAGGTGCTCCTGAGATTACAAGGTGAAGTTAACTTAAGGCTTAGAAAGTTATGAACTAAGTTAAGCTGTGTATGAAGGAGAGATAGTAATGATGGGTAGAAGGGGGCGTGTTGATGGATTATAAATGAGAGAGGCCATATGATTATGACCAATTATTGTTATTAGGGGGTTTAAGTGGGCTAGTGTTTATTGACATTTTGTTTAATAGTTTCCAAGTGAGAATTATGTGTGTGAGGTGGAGTTGAAACTTATGCTGAGCGATAGGCATTAAGCTTGGATGATTGATGGTTATAAAGGTGGATGTGATGATTTCTTGGTTAATGGTGCTAGTTATAGAGAAGTGATCTAATGGGATTGGACAGTGTATGGAAGAGCTTGAGTCTAATCAACTTGTAATTAAGTTTGATTTTGTGTTCTTGGTGAGAAATCTTGACCAAGGTACTATGGGGCTACTTTATTTTCTAGGGTCATTGTATAAGGCATAATTAGTAAGTGTCGTGGAGTTGCTAGGTGGAAGAAGACTAGTTAGGTAATGAACGATGTTCCTAATAATTGAGTCAAGGAGTGTGATGGCTTTACTCTAAGGGGGAGATAGTAGAACGAGTAACCAGGTTAGGTTGTCAGGTTCTAGTGGGTGTGCCAGTAAGTTATGGAATAGCTGTGAGAAGGGATACTCCTCGACCCATTTTATTTTAGTATTTTCAGTCATTCCAATATTCATTCATGCTTTGAATTTTGATTCTATGATCATCATTCATGTCCAGGCATGCCATAAAGAATCCTGTCCTCACTTAGTTACAAAAATGTGAAGTTTCAGATCTTTCATTGGTTGGAATCACATTTCATAGTTTCAAATTCCCAATTTAGGTCATGCAACGCATGACTTATATACTCAAGTTTTGTGACATGTCCAGTTCCAATGTTCAAGCACTAGTTTTAATGATCAGCAAAGAAAAGAGTTCAGATTTATATCATGCATGTCCCTGGGCTGTATTTCATTGATGGGTTTATGATGTTAAATCCTCTATTTGTCAAGCCTCAGTTGAGTGTCAAGTTATTTATAGCATCTATTCATGTGTCAGATCCTTATGTTCTAATCTTGTAGTTATCTTTCCTTACCAAAGATAGTAGTGGTGAATAGTTGTTTAGTTGAGAGAGGTGAGATATTTCCTTATCAAAGATAACGGGTGGCATACCTATTTTGGGTTGGCAGTAATGTGAAGTAAGATTGAGGCTAAGTGTTTGATACATGTTATGGTTAGTTGAAGTTTAATGTGTTATGATTGTGAAGATTGTGGTGTGTTCATTTTGTGTAATTCCATGAGTTGGAAGGGGTATTAGAGTAAAGCGTTTGTGTTGGTATATATTTGCTAGGAGTATGTCAGGTGTGATTGAGGTGAGTTCATGGAAATTTTTCTTGATAAGAGGTGTGTAGGGTATGAAGATAGGCTTAAATGTCGTATTTGTGTGCATGCGGATAGGTGCCTTGCGCATTAGTAAATGGCTATTACTAGGTGGATTGGAGTTGTCGAAGTGGTAATGAGAATTACTCTTGAAGTAAGAGGTTGTAAGAATGTAGATGTGTGGGACCTCATGATTCAGAATGGGGTTATTTGGTAAATATTGTGGTTCTAAGTTAGGCATGAAGACGATGAGAGGTTTGGTTCGAGGGGATATGAGTAGATGTAAGTATTGGTGTCATGTGAGGATTGTAATTCAAATTGATCAAGTATAGTATCAGAAGGGTATAGTATAGTCGAGAGAGTGTTTGAGAAGTGTGGTTGAGTTTGAGAGTAAGGAGTTGCCTTTCTTGAAGCTTAGTAATTTTATCATGTCTTATGATTCATAGGTTTAGATTTCAAGTTATGGGATTATGGTAATTCTATGATCTCTGATTCAGATGTTTTGTTTAGATCTTGCCTAAAGTTCTTTGCTTCTTCAAACCATTAGAATTCCTTGGAAGGGTGTTAAAGAAATCTTCTACTTAAGTATGAGCATCTAGTACGATGTAGTTTGCATATTTAGCAACCCAGTTTTTAAAATTTGGCAGATAGATTTCTATGGACTTCCATTTTTTCGAACTAGTCTGGTCTTACCACTCAAAGTTTCATAAGTACGGGCAATTCAGTAAGTAGTTGCTCAAACCCAAAATCTACAAATTCAGTACAGTATGTGTATCAGGCATCAATTTTTGATTTGGATATATAATTGTAATTCAATCTGTAAGTATTCATTGAACAATCTTTGTTTTCCAAGTATTCTAATCCAGACAATGTAATACCCATTGTGTAGTCTCATCCTTGTTTCTCTTGGCCTATTCCTGCATACATCAAGTGAATTATAAACTCTCAGCATGAGCCCGCTCTTTAATATAAGAAGAAGGCAAATCAACTCAAATTCAGTCTAGAATTACAATTGTCCTCTATCTATTCTTTTCCTATCTCAGATCCAGCAGTATAGCTATTATCATCATGAGTTTATACATTCAATGAAGTAATTCTAAGTTTAGAAAGATATATATTCAGATTAGCAAGTTGTTTCAGCTGTGTGTCTTCAGTTTTCTCTGTATTCTTGGCCAAACGACAACATTCGAGGACGAATGTTTCCAAGGGGGAGATATTGTAATACCCTGACAATTTCTTAAGCATGAATCCATCTTTTTAGTGAATATAGATGACTTCCAATGTGATTGTTCTTTAGATCGTGTTGTATTTCCCTAAATTCCACTGTCTATCACGTGGAGAATTGGATAAGCTTTCAATCGATATAAGTTTCACCCGAATTGGACACCCTGTGAGGGAGTTAGAGCCAATTTGTAATACCCCGAGATTCTAACCAATAGTGCAGCCATGAATCAAGCTTATGAGAAATACATTATAGTGCTTTGTTTTTTTTTTCTAATAAAGGGTGACGTTAATTAAGGCCTCAAAGATGTCCTAGCGATTAGGTGACTCAAAACATTCCTTACCGATTGAATTCTCGGGAAGGCTTTTTCCATATCCAAATTCAAATAATCATATATCTCGTTATACTACTAATCATTGATCCCATAGCCTACGAAAAGATAGATAATTTAACTAGCTTTCCAATGATGCCAATTTCATCAAAATTTGACATCGGAGCAAAGAGTTATGCTTATTTTACTCCAGCGTGTCCGCCTGGAAACTCCGTGACGACCTTTTGTGACGACTTGTCACAAGCCTGACGGATTGTCACAAAATGTTGTCACCTTAAGGCAAAAGGTCATAAAATCCAACCTTTTCTGACGATATTTTGTGATGGCTTGTCACAAGTTTGACGGCTTTTCACAAAATGTCGTCAACCTTAAGCCGAAAATCATAAAATCCACCCTTGTTGTGACGATAATTCGTGACGGCCTATCACAGGCCTGACGGCTTGTCACGGAAGTCGTCAGCTATTTTTTTTAGCAATTAAGGGACGTTTTTGCGAGGGCATTTTGGTCATTTCTGCCAATTTTGGTCCTATATATATATCTAAGTAGATAAGAGAAGTACATTTTCTCGCATTTTTCTTCCAAGAAAGATGTAGAACTAGGGTTTCTTCCAAACTCCAAACTTAAATCTTCTACAAGAAAATTCAAGAATCTTCCAAAGATTTCACTAAGTTGTTCAAGAATCAAGTTCTCCTAGTCAAAGTCATCATGAACTTAGCTCAGAAGTGTGAAGAAGAGTTTCCAATCAAGCTTGCTCATCTTAAAATCATAATCCAAGGTATGTGGGGCTTGAACAAGAGCACTTCTTTTGTTCTTGTGCCTAAAGATTTAATTTCTACTATTGAAATTCATGATTTTTCAAAGTGGGGTTACTTCCAAATTACTTTATTAATGATACATGATATTTGAGATATTCAAGATTGATACACATGACTATTTCATCATTATATTTCTTAAATTGAGAACTTATTCCATAAGTTGAATATTGTTATTATGAGTTGATGATTTTCCAATGATTTGAGATAAGAGTTAGGATTTAAGATTTTCAATGATAAGTTTGATTATTGAATATATATATTGATATTTGAGCTTGAGAGTCAAGAATAAGTTGTATGATGTTTTCTTGAAGTTCTTGATACATGATTATTTTACAATTTCCAAATTATGACTTGATATTTAATATTGTGAATTTAATGTTTCTACCATGAGTTGGTATTTCAAGTGCTTTCATGACATGTGTCAAGCTTTAAGCTTCCTTAGGAAAAATTGGATTATTGAGTATATTGATTCGTGAGATTGAGTTGTTACAATGAGTCTTGATATTTTCTCACAGTTATTGATGTTGCCATGACTTAATGAATCGATACATTTTGATATTGAGAAAGATTGATTTGATTTGAGTCGAGTTAGGAATCTACAAATTGATTATGGTTTGATAAATGAGAAAGAGATTTGATTTGGTCATCATGATAGACCCTTGTGATGTTTGTGGTGGATTTTCTAATGCGTTCTGAGCTTGTGTCTGGGAGTAGTATTTAGCACCAAGTGGGAAATGCGGTATTTCCCCCTAAAACTACGTGTAACCATATGATTGATATTGATAATTGTGGACCGAAGGCTGAGTATGAGATTGTGATCATTAAATTTACGTTGTACTCCCTGGAAAGAGTACTATGCTCCCACCAATGTTGGGTTCTATCCTTAGGAGGGAAAAACGTTGGAATCCATGTAGATCACATGGTTTATGTCGGTTATAAGTACCTCCCAACTCCATAAGAGTTCAAGTTTCATGAGTTACTGAGTCACTCTAAGTCATGATTTAAAGAGTTTGAGTTGAGTATAATGATTTTTGAGATATATAATTCTTGCATTACTATTGATGATTTACAAGGAATATATTTTAGTTAAATCAAGAAAAGAAAGTCATTATCGTCAGCATGCATGATTTTCATAATCATTTATGATATTATTATAGTGTTGCATTGCAACCCCACATACTTAGTACATTCCTTAAAGTACTGACCCCCCATATATTTCTATGTGCTACAGTGTCTTATTATGTAGGTACTAATTGTAGTGCAGATACCACATTCAGTTAGTCCACTGCTCCCAGTCAGCAGGTGATTAGTCCTTTTGATTCGAGGGATTGAGTTGGTTATACAGTTCGAGAAGTATTGTATTTTATTATTTTAGTCGTGTTGATCTTAGATAGTTGGGATTCATGACCCGGCTATCTAAAGTCAGTACCTGTAGAGGCTTTATAGATAGTCAACATAAGTTGATTTATTCAGTTTTAGTTTTGTTTGGTAAAAGTAGAGTTGTAATCTTGTAAAGTTCATATTTATATTGATGAATTTCAGAGAAGTTCTATGTTTTCGATGATTTTATATAGATTTAAGCATCTTATCTAGTAGCTTATGAGTTATACCAGTAGGAGGGTTAGCTTGGGGTCACTTGTGCCCCTAAGCACCGTGCGACGTCTCGTGACCCAATTTTGGGGTGCTACAATAATATGACTGCTGACTCAAGATCATGAGTCGGATAATTTTTATCATGGGGTTTAAGCTGCGTGGAGGCATATGCTATGACCTTACAATGCTTCATGAGGACACAACTCAAACCTAATCTAGATGCATCACAGTACACCACGAACCCATCTGTACTATCTGGAAGAGCTAAGACTAGGGCTGAGGTGAGTCAAGTATTCAACTCCTGAAAACTCTTCTCTAAAGGATCTGACCACTAAAACCTGACTTTCCTCTAAGTTAATCTAGACATAATGGATGCAATAGCATAAAATCCCTCAACAAACTATCTGTAATAGCCAACAAACCCAAGAAACTCCTGATATATGATGTAGAGACATGGAGAGGTTAGTTTCTTACTGCTTCAGTCTTTTGAGGATCTACTCTAGTACCATCACCGGAAATGATATGGCCAAGGAATGATACTGAGCTCAGCCAAAATTTACATTTATTGAATTTGGTGAATAGCTGATGATCTATGAGAGTCTGAAGTATGATTCTAATGTAGTCTATATGATCACACTCACTGAGGGAATAGACCAGAATATCATCTATGAAGACTATAACAAACATGTCCAAGTACTTCTTGAACACACGGTTCATCAAGTTCATGAAAGCTGCTGGGGAATTTGTAAGACCAAAGGATATGACTAGGAATTTAAAGTGACCATATCGAGTATAGAAGCCTATTTTTGGAATGTCACATTCTCTGACTCTGAGTTGATGATAATCGAATCCGAGGTCAATCTTAGAGAAATAGCTGGCACCCTAAAGTTGGTCAAACAAGTCATCGATTGTGGGAAGAGGATAATTTTTCTTGACCATGACTTTATTGAGCTGGCGGTAGTCAATATGCATTCTGAGAGAACCATCTTCCTTGTGCAAGCATAAAATGGGTGAGCCCCATGGGGACACGCTGGGTCTGATGAATCCCTTATCTAAGAGATCCTTCAACTGCTCTTTCAATTCTTTAAGTTCTCCTGGTGCCATTCTATATGGCGGAATAGATATAGGCTGAGTATCTGGAAGAAGATCAATGCCGAAGTCTATTTCTATTTTGGTAGGAATTTCTGGAAGATCTTCGGGAAAGACATCTGAATATTCATTCACAACTGGGACTGAATCAAGATTAGGAGTTTCAAAACTAGCGTCCTTAACTCGAACAAGATGATAGACATATCCCTTAGATATCATTTTCTATGCCTGAAGGTAGGAAATAAGTTGACCTCTGAAAGCTGAAGTACTACCCCTCCACTCTAGGCCAGGTTCATTCGAAAACAAAAATTAGACTATTCTATTTTTGCATTCGTCTATGGCATAGAAAGAATGAAGCCAATCCATACCAAAAATGACATCAAAATCAATCATCTCTAATTTGCCTAAGTTTGCTGAAGTGACTTCCTGATATATTATAACCGGGCTATTCCTGTATACCCATCGGGCTATGATGGTTTTACCCATTAAGGTAGAGACTGAAAAAGGCTCTGCTAGTATTTTGGGACTGATTCTGAAATCGCCTACTATATATATAGTAACAAAAGACAAAGAAGAACCTAGATCTAGCAAAGCGTAAACATTCACATAAAAGATTTGTAACGTACTAGTAACCACATTAGGAGAATTTTCCTAATCTTTCCATGACTAGAGAGCATAGATTCTATTTGGGCGTTGTCCACTAGTAGTACTGGAAGTGGCAGCCTACCGATTTGGGCGACCGAACTTAGCTGAGGAATGGTTCTGCTAACCCTGAGGACCTGGCTAAGGATAGTCTCTAACATTGTGGCCTGGCTTTCCACATCTAAAATAAATACCAACGCGAGCTCTGTAAATACCCTGATGGTGCTTGCCATAAATCTGGTAAAAAGGATAGGTGCGGGCACTACTAACACTACCCTGAGACTTAGAGCCTGGTGCTCTATATTTGTTACCATTCCTGAACTTAGGAGATGGAGTGTTACCTGAAGAAGGATATGGAGTGTTAGCTGAAGAAGGAGCTGGAACAGATGACTTAGGATAACACTGAGAACAGTTTTCTCCTTCTGATTTGGGCTGAGCAGAGGTGAAACTACCTGTCCTTTTTCTCTTATTCTGCTTCTTCCTTACTTTAATCTTCAGATCTTCTATCTGCAGAGCATGAGTCATGAGCCTGGCTAAAGTCATGTCACAATTCAATATCACAGACCTACACTCATTGACCACACTATCATTCACCCTAAAAAGAAACTTACTCATCGTGGCCCTGCTATCTGCAACCACATAAAGAGCATATCTACTTAATTAAGTAAACTTAAGAGAATACTCTTTCACTGTTATATTGCCCCACCCGAGGTTGATAAATTCTAACACCTTAGCCTCTCTCAGCTCTTGGGGAAAGAATATATCTAAGAATGCAGTGACAAACTCCTCCCACTCAATAGGCCCTACATTATCTTGCCTTTCTAACTTCCACTACTTGTACCAAGTGTGAGAAACATCTGAAAAATGATATTTAACAAGCTTAGCACTCTTAACAGGATTAACCCCCATGCCATCAGTAACCTTCTGAACCCGGTCGATAAATTCCTGAGGGTCCTTATCTAACTTAGACCCAAGAAAAGATGAAGGATTCATTTGGGTGAAGTCCCAAATCCTGGCTACAGCTGGATTAGACACTTGGTTGGCTAGAACGATAGCTGGTCATTCATTCTAAGTAGCAACTAACTGAGCATGAGTAGTGAATGTAGCGCTGAACTCTGCATGTGAAACATGTTCGCCCAAAGGATCTACGAGATGAGGGGCTGGCTGATTCCCGTTTCTTCTTGTATGAGGTATGTTTTGTAGAAGAAAGGGAGACACAGACTAGACTGAGAGATTGACTTGAGATTATGATCACTGGCATGACATGAATACTGAAAGAAGGACAACTATTCCTAAAACATCATATAGCCTCCTACACATAAATATGACACACAACACACCATGTACAAGGCTCTACTAGATGTTGCTTTTAGACTTCCTAGGACTCTATTGAACCTTAGGCTCTGATACCAAGTTTGTAATGCCCCAAATCTGGTACCTGTAATGCTATACGGTGATCATGACCCCAAAAGACCACAACCTAACCCATGACTGATATTTGTACTTTAACACTACATAATATATTGTATAAATACAGAAGCATGAACTGAAAGGCCTTAAGGTTCAAACTGAAACATAACTAATATAACATAACATCTGAATGGGGTATGGAATACCCAAAACAATTGAAATAAACTATCTAAACATGATAGTTTGAAAACCTTTAACTGACTGAACTGTCTGAATTAGGAATGGACAGGACATGTCCCCAACTAACTCCAACTAATAAATTAATTAATAAGATAATAAAGTAAGGGTCATGTCCTTGAAGGATGAGGACTCACTACTATCTCTAACTGGTGAGACTGGAATGCTACTGATGCTTTAGAGCTTCTTCTTCTGAAACTATGGTATAAAACACCATAGCGTAAATGTGTCAGTAATTTAAATGTACTAGTATGTATGAAAGGTAGGCTGAACACAAAGAGTTCACATGCATGAACTATACTAATTGATCGGACAAGATGATCGTGAGAATACATGCATGAATACATAATAACTATAACTGAGTCCGTGATAACATAATTACTGAATCCAAGTTCTGATAACATGAGATACTGATAACTATATAACTAAAATAACTAATACTAAGCGACTGTATCTGACGGTCTATTTTCTAATGGAACTAGCTGAGTTCTATACTGTTCTGAGTCGACTATATCTGAAAGTCCTAAATTTTGTAGAACTATCTGAGTTCTATTACTGGTACTGAATGACTGTATCTGACAGTCTTGATTCTATAACTGAAACTATGGGAAGTAGTTATGTAACCAGCATGCCCCTAATATGCCATTATGACTAAGTTGGGGTCCAATCTGTAACCTTAATTGGAAGGGTTTCAATATCGCACCAATGGTAAGGATAATCTGTGAGTAACCCTCATTTAACTGGTAACTCTAGTGAGAATAGTGGAAACCCTCATATAACAGGTTAAGCCACCTCATCTACCATCATATAACATGCTATGATGTCTCAACCTACGCTGGCTAGGTAGTTCTGTAATGCAAGGATTGCTTCTAAGAATTACACCCTCATATAATATGTGAGTTCCCATCCTTAGGTTTACTTTATGCTAATTCATACTCCCATCTGAATAGACACTAAACATGGATTACTAAACTGATTTAACTTAATTAATTGAGTTTCATTAACTGACAGAATAGTACTGAGATTATTATATTATTGATATTCCCTGAGTCACATGACTGACTGAGTTCTATTAATCATGGCTTGACTGAGGATATTATGAAAACATGACACCGTCTCTAGGCACACAACTATATTTTTTGGGTACAAGTACCCCCAGGACTCCATGGAAAGAAACTGATAAAGCATGAATTTCTTGAATACATGACTAACATCAACAATCCACAAGTCATTGAGTAACATATTTCACCAAACATTGACATTCATAAACTTGTACATGTATGGGGATTTCATATTATCATACTAGTATGGCACTTCTCTTTCACATAGGCATTTAAACACATGGGGAGCATGCTTTGGTAATAAAATCATCAACACATCTAATAATCATGGATACATCAGTCAAATTGTAATTTGAAGGGGGTTTATCATGGTTATTATGCAAATAATCACATACTACGGTCAATCATTGGAAAACGTAATTTAAAACATGAATCAAAACCACACAACATCATGGAAATGAATTTGAATTCAATTTAAATCATCAACATTCACAAATACCCTAATCTTGGATTTTAAAAGAGATTCTTAAGCTTCATGGGTGAAAGGGAACCATGAATCAACACATGACATTCTAGGGTTGTGATTTCTTGAAGATTGATGGAAGAAAACTTGAATTCTTTACTTAGAATTAAACACCTACGGTTTTCTTGTTCTTGAGGATAAATCTTGGACATAAACCCTAATTTGATGTTGTGAATTAATAACGAACTTATGAGCTATGGTCAGGTGTAATTAGGGGTAAAATCGGGTAGAAAAAGAACCAAATACCCTTTTAAAAACAGCTTTAAAATAACTAAATCTCAGTCACTAGCCTGATAGTCCATCATTTCGATCATCGTACGTGGACCAATAAATGACTTAATGACTAAGTAACGATGTCTTGGGCAATGGTCTGTCAACCTATTTGTCGTACCTTATCTAGAAGCTTGCCTCACTTTCTTGGCTGTGATGGTCCAGGCATTGGTCCGTTGCTAGATCGACGGTCTATCAACTTGGCCATCGCACCTGGGTGATTCTTATAGCTCTGAGTAAAACGTCCATAATGTTTTACTCCGATAAAATATTTGGACGAAATTGGTATCGTTGGAAAGATAATTTAATTTCTTATATAATAAGAAGTGCAAATTTTAAAAATTCCATGTGTAAAAATATGGATTCATATTTCAAAGTAAGTTTCTAACATTCTTGAGAAGATTTCAAGCTAAGTTGAAGTATGGGGTATTACACCAAGTAACTCTGACTATTAGAATAAACGGAATACTGTCAACTAAAATGATAACTCTGTCCTCAAACTATTAGGACTCACCACTAAACCTACTGCTGATAATCTGGGCTTCTACAAGCAGTCAGGAGCCCTTGCGTTTGAACTTATGATATAAGATATCATAGTGGAAAAGCAGAAAAGAAGGGTATGCGTTAGTACTTTGAAAGTACTGGTATGCTAAGTGAGGTAGGATAATATGCATGGGTTCATATATATGAACAATAACTGATTGAATAACATAAAGATAACTGAATGAGAGTACATGCATAAATATATAAACTATAACTGAGATCATGATAACATTAAATACTGAGTTCTGAGTACTGTTTAAATATTATCTGAGTTTACTGATAACTAAAATACTTTAGCTGATTGACTATTTCTGATAGTCTTGATTCTATAGAAATGTGTAGAGTTCTATACTAAGCTGAGTGACTGTCTCTAAAAGTCCTAATTTTCTATAGAAATGAACTGAGTTCTATACAGACACTGGAATTGAAACTGAGACTGCAGGAGGTAATCATCTAACTAACATGCTCCTTCATGATTGAATTATGAAACTCATCAAATATATTAATTTGTAATTTAAAAAGGTTTTTTGAACTCCATGGGTCAAAGGAAACCCTTGGATGAAAACTTGACATACCTTAATGATTGAATTATGAAACTATTGATGATAAGTTCTTGAGTCTTGAATTTGAATTTAAATCTCCTAGGGTTTGTTCTCGAGAGCAACTTGTGAAAAATGAATAAATTTTGCTCTTATAATGGTTTAATTTTGTGTTTTGAGGGCTGATAGATGTGGAAAAAGACCCAAATAACCTTGTGGATGCAACTTTTTAATGACTAAAAACTGGTCTAGCGATGTGCAGATTGATGTGTCATGTCAAGGGATCAATGTGATAGACTATGTACCGCGTTAAATCTACATCAGTTCACTAAAATTTGCATTGGGAGCTGGAGAAAAATATTCATCAATGTGATAGGCGATGCGACACATCGAAATCACATTAATTCACTTGTTTGAGCTTCCAAAGGTTCTTCAAACAAAGTTTGAAAAATATGAAATTTGTTTGAGAACAGCTAATGATATTCGTGATCATAAATCAACCTAAATATTGATACTTTCATGTTATAAGGGTCATGAAATAGAGTCTATAACTATCGAAGTCTAAAACAACACTAAGTATGAATACTTAGCTAAAATTTTTGAAGTCTGGG
Source organism: Capsicum baccatum var. pendulum (assembly GCA_030864225.1). Lineage (NCBI taxonomy): Eukaryota > Viridiplantae > Streptophyta > Magnoliopsida > Solanales > Solanaceae > Capsicum > Capsicum baccatum. The sequence continues at coordinate 15,718,150 of CM061554.1, forward strand.
ACCCCTTATCTAGCTCTAAGGGACTGAGTTAACCTTATAAATTTGCAGAATCTTAAAATATCTCCTCCTTAGGGACATTCATCCTCGAATGAGACTGTTGAGGATAGTAATAATGACAGATAGAACTTTCTCACTGGACATGCATAACTGTAACATGATTTTATGACTGACACTACTGATATGCTGAAATTTCATCCTGAACATGCATATCTAATGCATGAGTATGTAGCTACACATGATTAATAAATGCATGACCGGGGTTGTTGATAGGTTGAGCTTCTCATGTTGAACACGCATAACTGATGCATGAATATACAACTGAATATGCAATGGTAACTGATACCAAGTATAGAAAGGGAAATTTGTGCATGGAATTGGGTAAGTTCAAGGAAAAACCATTACCTTGGTCTGAGTTTGATTTTCCAGAGAAGAGGTAAGGATACTTGATCTGCATGTCTACTTCTGCTTCCCAAGTAGCTCCCTCAACAGACTAGCTCCGCCAAAAACTTTAACTAGAGGGACTTCTTTGATCCTTAGTTTGTGAATCTGAAAATCAAGGATTGACTGGAACATCTTCATAAGATAGACTTTTCTAAATATTTAGGTGCTCTATAGGGACTAGAAATGCTGGGTCATTGTAGACAGGATGACCAAATCATCTTATTTCCTACCAGTCCATACCATCTATTCAATCGAGGACTATGCTAAGCTCTATATCATAGAGTTGGTCAGATTGTATTCCGTTATCTATCAATTTAGATAAAGGTACCCAGTTTACCTCTCATTTTTGGAAAGAATTTCAGAAGGGTCTTGGTACCCAAGTCCACCATAGTACAACCTTTCATCCTTAGACAGATGGTTAAGTAGAAAGAACCATTTAAACTTTAGAGGATATGCTGCGAGCGTGTGTAATTGACTTTAGGGGAAGCTGGGATGACCATTTGACACTAATTGAATTTTCATATAATAACAGCTACCATTCCAGCATTCAGATGGCTCCGTTTGAGGTGCTCTATGGGAGGAGATGTATATCTCCTATTGGTTGATTTAAAGTAGGTGAGGCCACGGTAGTAGGGCATAACTTGGCATTTGATACCATATAAAAAGTTTAGTTGATCAGGGAAAGGCGTAAGACAGCTTGACTCATCACTAGGGAGTAAAACTCTCTTACTTATATACCCAGTATCCCTCCCATTTTTTGCCGATATGGGACTCCTTTCTAAGTTGGGGTGTTAAGTTTATAACTCCCTGAGTCTATACCCTAGACTCTACACAGTAAGTAGCCCATGCGTATGAACCTCTGATATAAGACATCATATCGCAAAAGAAGGGTATGCATCAGTACTTTAAATATACTGGTATGCTAAGTGAGTAGGATGATATGTATGGGTTCATATGCATGAACACTAATTGACTGAATAACATGAAGATAACTGAATGAGAGTACATACATGAATACATAAACTATAATTGAGATCATGATAACAATAAATACTGAGTTCTAATTACTGATTAAGTAATATCTGAGTTTACTGATAACTGAAATACTATTTGCTGAGTGACTATTTTTGACAGTCCTAATTCTGTAGAACTGTGCTGAGTTCTATACTGAGTTGAGTGACTATTTTTAACAGTCCTGATTTTCTGTAGAACTGAGCTGAGTTCTATACTAACACTGGAACTAAAATTGAGACTGTGGGAGGTAATCATCTAAGCAATATGCTCCTTCTCTGAACTCATTTGGGGTCCAAACTGTAACCCCAGTTAGAAGGGTATTAGTTCCGTGCCACGGGTAAAGACAAGTGCTCAGTCATCCTCATCTAACTGGTGCTCTGAATAAGAATGGTGGTACCCTCAACTTGAAGGTTCTAGTAGAGTGATGTCTCAACCTACGCTGGCTATGTAGTTCTGAAATGCAAGGACTGCTCTAAGGATCATACCCTTTCCTAGCAGGTGCGTCCCCAACCTTTGTTTTACTCGGTGCTGAATGTTACTCCCAACTGAACATAAATTGGTCTAATTTCTAAACTTTTCTAGGCTGAAGTGAATTGTTACCAATCTTATTAATTGTCTGAACTGAACTGAGTTAACTGGGTTTTGAACTAATTTCTAACTAAGTTCTAAATTGATTACTGACTGAGTTCTGAACAAATTACTGAACTACTAATCATGTTACCACTGATTCTATTCTATAACTTCTATATCTCTAGGTAAACAACTAGATTGTAGGGTATTAAATACCCCTACGACTCGATAGCATATATTATAGGACAAGCACAATCATGACACATGATAACTAATTACTTGATCACCATTCATTCATTGATGCATTTTGACAAACACTTCAACAACAACAATAAACACAAACCCATTATATTCCCATATAGTGGGGTCTAGGGAGGATAGTGCGTACGCAGTCTATACCATTACCTCTCAAGAGGTAGAGAGGCTGTTTTCGAGAGACCCCCAGCTCAAGATAAAATGCAGTATGCAAATACATCAAGATCATAGAACACGATAAAATAACATAGAAATGACATCCACAAAAATATTGTACATTGCCAAACAAAGGACATTAAGGTCCACCTAATTACTGACTACGACTCAACCATACCCTTAGCCCTCTATCCCAATGTTTATCCTTCTTATCTTACTATCCAAGGTCATGTCCTCAGTCAGTTGTAACTGCTCCATGTCACATTTAATCACTTCTCTTTAGTATTTCTTCAGTCCACCCCTACCCCGCATGAAACCTTTCAAGGCTAACCTCTCACATCTATGAAATGGGGCATCCATGCCCCTCTTCATCACATAACCAAACTATCTCAACCATACATCCCGTATTTTATCCTCCACCGACACCACTCCTACCTTCTCCCATATTATTTCAATCCTAACCCTATCAGCCCTTATGAATCCACACATCCAATGCAACATTCTTATTTCCTCCACCTTCAACCATTAAATATGAGAATTCTTAACTGCCACACACTCTTCTCCATACAATATAGTAGGTCGGACTGTAACTCTATAGAATTTACCTTTCATCTTAGGGGCACCTTTTTATCACATAAAATTCCTAAAGCGAGCCTATATTTCATCCAACTTGCCCCAATATGGTGACCGATATCCTTATCTAGCTCTCTATTACACTGAATAGTAGACCCAAGGTACTTAAAACTATAACCCAAGGTACTTAAAACTATCCCTCTCACAAACTGCCTAAGAATCCAACTTCATTACCGCCTCCTCCTCTTTCATCGAGTCACTAAACTTGCACTCCACGTACTGTATATTGGTACTAGTCAATTGGAAACCTTTAGACTCTAGGGTTTTTGTAATACCCCGGCAATTTTTTGGTTGAAATTTTGTACGTAAACATTTTGGGTTCTATCTTCTAGAATGAATTATAAATTTTTCGTGCAGAATGTCTTAGATTATGACTGACCATTGCGTAGAGTATTGAATAATATTTCCAACGATATGTGAATCATCCAAAATGGACACTCGAGCGATGAGTATGAACTTTCCGATCGAACCATGAGTAGTAGTGAACAGTAAAACATGCAGGAAAAAATACTAAGGCCTGGCATATTTTTGCTCTAACTTTAAATGATCATAACACCTTGTACATAATGGTATAGGTGATCTACTATATATCAACAAAAAGATCAGCGAGTCCTATTTCCAATGAAATTGGTTTCATCCAATTTGTCGATCAGACCAAAAAGTTATGGTCGATCTACTTCAGCCTACCAAAATCGAATTTTTAGGTCAACTTCAAATGATCATAACTCCTCGTACACAATGATCTGGGTGAGATACTATATATCAATGGAAATATATGAGAGTCCTATTTCTAATGAAATTAGCTTCATCCAATTTGGATATCGAAGTAAAACGTTATGGTTGGTCTACTTTAGACTATCAAAACAGTCCACCAAAGGACAGATTCGAGAATTATTTGATTTTTAGGGGCGTTTTGGTCATTCCCCCTCACCCAAAATCCATCCAAACCCTATATTAAAGCCTATTAGAAGCATTATATGATATATTTAATCAAATTCCCTCAAAAAGAAAACCCTAAGCTCCTACATCCAACTTCAAGAACCTCTAAAGTTCACCATTAATTCTGCAAATTTATTCAAGATTACAAGATCCTAGTTCAAGAACTCCAAGAACCATCATTCAAAGGCACGATTAACATCTCAAAAATAAGTATCGGTCTAAAGTTCATCATTCAAGGTATGTGGGTTTTTTCAACAAGAACTCCCTTTCATTTTTGTGCCCAAAAGTAATTTTCTTTACAAAGGCATGATTTTTATTTGATTTTTACAAATTTGAAGCATGAACCCGTATCTTATGATGATTATTATGAAATCTTGATGTTTATGATTTTGAAAGATGAATTTACATGTGTGGAGATATAAAGCATGAATCTTGAACGATATTTATCATAATTTTGATATTTGGGTCGTGAATCCCCATTGGAAATTGTGTTTTTTTAGAAAGTGTGTATGATAAGCACGTTGATGTTGAATATTTGAGACATTTTAATGATTTGACCTTTTGGTCTTAATGGAGTTATTTTAAACTCTAGTGTGAAAGAAATCCACAACGTGGTTGATTTTGATAGATGGAAAGCATGATGGCTCTCGATGTATATTTATTTATTACTGAAATTATTTTGTTGTGGATTGTCTTTGAAATGATCTGAGCTAATTCTGGGAGAAATATTTAGCACCGAGTGGGAGGTATAATGTGACCTTACTTCCCTAGAACTATGTGCCACCACAGGAGTGAGCCTGAGGCTGATTTATATAGTGATCACTAGTTTATGTGGATTTGATATCGATAGTCCTACTCCGATGGAAAGGATAGGACGACTCTCCCAATGTGGGTTGTACGTAGGGCTCCATGTAGCTCACATAGTTTATGTCAGTTATAAGATTTCCTAGTGTGTGTGTTTCCTTGTGTCTATGGTGAATAGTGAAGTGATTTGAAAGTGGAACTGTGAAAGTTATTCTTTCAAAAGATTTAAATGATATTTACATTATAAGAATTGATATTCTTGATGAACTGAAAGTGATTGACAAATTATATGATGACTCATATGTATTATTGTACTGATTTCATCCTCTTATGATTATGATGATTTTCTTCGGGCTATGTGAGTCTTTCTTACATCCTGCATATTTCTTACAAATATTTATGATGATGATGTTTATACAACTACATACACCCCCATATACTTGGTTCCTTTCCATGGTACTGACCCACATCTTCGGATATGGGATGCATTTTCTCGAAATGTAGGTTCAGGTGCTCAGTTCCTGGTTCAACAGTGATTCTTTGGGCACGCTGTTATACATCCTCTATTGTGGTGAGTCCTTATGTTCCAAGGACGTGATGTCTGATGTTGGTTTCACGGAATTGTTTACATTTGATAACCGAGTATGAGTCAGTTGGGGCATGTCTCAATGGCTCGCTGATTTTATTGATTTTCTTATAGGCTTGTCAGAGTCGTATAGATGTTGGGAGTTGACTAATAAGTCATATTTTGTTATCTTTCTGAAATTCTTTTATTCTTTGATGATGATTACTCTGTTGATATTTGAGGGTTATTTATGGAAACCCCATTGATTTGTGTTGAACTGTGTAAAAATGGATCAAATGGTTAGCTTCGAGCTACTCATAGCCTCAAGCATCATGTGACGCTCTGGGACCCTTTTTTTGGGTATTACAGTTTGTCTCCAAACCTGCAGATTATCATTAATCCCTTGTCGCGACTCATCAATCTAAACTATATCATCCGTAAAAAGCATACACCAAGGTACCTTGCCTTGTATATTACGCGTCAACACATTCATCACCAAAGCGAACAAAAAAGGACTAAGAGTTGATCCTTAATGCAACCCAGTCAAGACTGAAAAATGCTCAGAATCTCCCCCCACTATCCTTACCTGAGTCTTCGCCCCCTCATACATGTTCTTATTCGCTATGATGTACACCACTGGGACTCCTCTCGCCTCCAAGCATCTCCACAAAACCTCCCTACGGACCTTGTCATATGTCTTTTCTAAGTCAATAAATACCATGTATTGGTCCCTCTTCCTTTCTCTATACTGCTCTACCAGTCTCCAAACTAGGTGAATTGCCTCAGTCATGGAGCGACCAGGCATAAATCTAAATTGATTCACCAAAATAGACACAATCTTCCTCAACCTCCGCTCCACCACCCTATCCTAAATCTTCATCGTGTGACTCAATAATTTAATACAGTGGTAGTTATTGGAACTTTGAATGTCACCCTTGTTCTTATATAAAGGAATCATTGTGCTTCATCTCAACACCTCGGGCATCTTTTCTAACTTTAAAATATTATTAAACAATTTGGTTAGCCACCTCAACTCTATCCCACTAGAAAACTTCCAAAAATCCACTGAAATCTCATCGGACCCCATTGCCCTGCCCCTTCGTATCTTACGAATAGCCTCACTAACCTCTCCTACCTTAAAATGCTAACAAAATCCAAAGTCACAATAATCCTCAAAGTGCTCAAAAATATGACTTCCATCTTTTCTTAATGAGGGCGTTTTCCCCCAAAACTCTACCATCCTCTCCCTTAATGAACTTCACTTGGTCCAGATAACGACCCTTCCACTCCCTAACCTTGGTAAGCCCGAACAACCTCTTCTCCCCACCTTTCTCCTCTAACCCCTTATACAAACTCTCAAAAGCTGTTGTCTTAGAAGTCGTAACTACTAACTTAGCCTATTTCTTAGCCAACTTGTACTCCTCCCTGCTCATCTTCTTCTCTTCTTCCTCCTTAATCTCAACTAACTTAGCGTAAGATGCCTTTTTTGACACTACCTTCTTCTTAAACTCTTCATTCCACCACCAATTCCCCTGATACTAACCGGACCAGCCTCTCGAGATACCCAACATCTCTCTAGCAGCCTCTCTGATACAACTAGTAGCCTTATCCCATATACTATCCACGTCCCCCCTGCACTCCCACACCTCCATCCCTCTAGCAATAATCAGATACAAACTGGCCTACCTAACTCTAGGTCAACCCATCCTACCCTGCCTTATCTTGCCCTTCTTGATAACCAGGTCCATCAAACATTTGTAGGGCATAGTATATGCACATAATACTAAACAACATGTGGTCATTAAAATTTCAAATACCAAATTCATTATTTAATGATTCTAGCATGAATTCACATGATACAACACATATAATAAATAATTTCATATGAATCTTGCAACTAATCATGGATTAGGAATCCCATTAACATAGTAATCATGAACATATTCAAAATAAATCATCAAACTCAACAAATCTATTAACTTGTAATTTAAAAAGGTTTCTTGAACTCCAAGGGTCGAAGAAAAACCCTGGATGAACACTTGACATACCTTAATGATTGAATTCTAAAAAGATTGATGATAAGTTCTTGAGTCTTGAATTTGAATTTAAATATCCTAGGATTTGTTCTTGAGAGAAACTTGTGAAAAATGAATAAATTTTTCGCTTAGAAGGGTTTAGTTTCGTGTTTTGGGGGCTGATAGATATGGGAAAAAATCCAAATAACCCTGTGGATGTGTCTTTTTAATGACTAAAAATTGGTCTAGCAATTCAAAGATCGTCGCACCGCACCAAGGGGTCCACACGATGGCCGACATACCGCGTCTACTCCATGTCAGTTCACTCGAATTTACATTGAGAGATAGGGAAAAATATTCATCAACATAATAGGAGACGCGACATGATGCATCGAGATCACATTGATTCACTGGTTTGAGCATCCAAAGGTGCTTCAAATGAAGTCAAAAAAATTCAAAACTTGTTCGAGAACACCTAATGAAATTCCTAGTCATAAATCAACATAAAGATCAATACTTTAAGGTCATAAGGGATGTGAAATAGAGTCCCTAACTTCCAAAGGCTAAAATAACACTAAGTATGAATACTTAGGTAAAACTTTTTATGTCTGTGACCCATTATCATGCTCTAAGGGACTAAGTTAAGCTTAAGATTTTGTGGGGTCTTACAATTAACCTCTCAATCCCAAGAAACTTGTAATAGCTCTATTACAAGACTTTGAAGTAATAATTATATTGCACTACTAAACCAACTCTAGCAGACTCAACACACATGAGAAGAAAAACCAATGAGGACACCTACAATCTATGGACTAGAGCAGTACGTAACAATTACACATCACTAAACAAAGACTCAAGTACAACACTAGATTAAAACAAACATAACCACTAAGTAGGTCCCTATTGCAAGTGAGACTTTGGTTGAAAGATTTGCTTCCAGAGATATTTGATGTTCTTTGCATAAAGAAGCTTAGGCTTTCTTATTGTAACATGTATCATATATTAGAAAAAACCTAGGATTTTTTTGATTAGCTAAAGTAAAAAGGTGTTCCATCTTTCCCATCAATGTTTTGCCACCCAGTTCTATTTCTTACTAAACTACTGGTTTGGTGTAGAAAGGCATAGTCTGAATGAACCTGGTCCCTGACTAATTGCAGTTTTTATCATTAGAAGGTTGTGCATTACTCTATATGAACCAGGTCCCAAGGTTGGTTTGTCAATCATTAAAACTTGAAACTTAACAATTTTCCCCCTTTTTGATGATGAACAACCCATACTCATCTTATCCCAAGATCCACTATAAGTCTTTTCCCCTACCATTTAGCCATTAAGGCTATACTGATGTGAATAAGTAAAATTATATGAATAGAGAAAGATGATAGCATCACACATAATATATTCATTAATCATAAAGATCAACATCATACAATGTCATAAACAAAAGCACCCAAAACCAAGTACAAGGTAAACACCACTTTGGATAGACATCAAGTAAAATGATCATAAGGAGGACCAAAAAATTAGGGAAGAAGGAGAGTCATTTATTCATTTTCGATAGCATGTTTTTTCAAGAGTTGTTGAGTCAAGTCCTCAACTTTGGATTCCAAATTTGGATAAAAAGGGGCTTAAGACTGAAGGACATGGAGGGGTCCAAGTTGGATAGACATCAAGTAAAATGATCATAAGGAGGACCAAAAAATTAGGGAAGAAGGAGAGTCATTTATTCATTTTCGATAGCATATTTTTTCAAGAGTTGTTGAGTCAAGTCCTCAACTTTGGATTCCAAATTCTTAACATTGGCCTTAAGAATTTCATTTTCAACTTGTAGAATCTCACTTTAACCTGGTCCCTGCTTTTTCCCTTTTAATTGAGTTGCGTTTAGTGTAGCAAGTTCTGTATCCTTTTGCACCAAGTGAACGGTTGTCTCCTCTAGCTAGCTGGTCAACCTAGTTTGAACCTTAAAGAGATTTACCACCATTGATATAGACTTTACTCTACTCCTATGTGGCATTCACTTCCAAGGTGGAAAAAGTAAATACTTTCTTAATGGATCATTCCTTCTTAGGGCCACAATCCACATCAAAATATGCAAACACTCTATTCAACAGAAACCCATAAGCCAGATCATGCTTTCCATCCTCTGTCATCATCACTTTGTATATATACTTTATCATGACAGCAGATAAGTTTATATTTTTGAATTTTGTAAGGGATTCCATTAGGATTGGGTTTAGTACGCAGAAGAAAAGCCCTTTTAGCCAACTCAAATAAAAGTTGAAATTCCCCTACTTCTTTGTGACTGACTTATTTCTTAAATCATCCAACATACCAATATGCTTCAAGAACTTCTCATACCCATACTTATCTTTTAGGTACCTAGTCCCTTGAGGTTGGATGCTTAACACCTCAGCCAATACTTTCTCATCAAGGGAAATATTTACATTGTGGACTTGACTCATTAAGTGCAGAGCATCATCAGAAAAAGTTAGATTGTGATAGAACATCCTCACTTCCTTCTCATGGGGAGTACAAATAAGGGGATCAAAAAGGTGATCCCAACACTAAAATTAGGACATATAACAAATAGTATAAAAAATAAAAAATATAAATATAAATAAAAAATAAGGAGACACACCACTGGATAATAACAGAAATAGACATTGGTAGAGTAATACTATAAACTATCTATTCGAGATTATAAACATCACCAGGACACTACTAGTAATAAACTACAAAAACAAATACAAACAAAGAACTTCTCCCTACTATTATGAACTCACTCCTACACACTAACCCTCTACCTTAATTTGTGTCCTCTTCACCTTCCTATCAAGGGTCATGTACTTCATAAATTGTAACCGCTTTATGTTATGCCTAATCACCTCTCTCCTATATTTTTTAGCCTACCTTTACCCCTCATAAAATAATTCATAGCCAGCCTCTCACATATCCGTGCTTGATGGAATCCTTAAATCAATTGTAAAACCCAATTACACTTAAAATTATCCAATTATCTCGGTTAAAAGTTCATTTAAGAGGACTTATTATGGATATTTTTTTAAAAGAAGCTATTGTTATGCCTCAAAGGAAAATATTCATCAAATTTATTTTGTTTGAATATTTTTCTTTTTAGTTTGTTAATAATAATATATCTTTCAATGATCCCCATAACATTTAGCCTTTTTTAACACCATTAAATGATTTTCCGCGAAACATTCAGCCCATTTTAATCCGCTTAACAGCCCACCCTACCCAACCATTTTCCCACCCCATATATAAAGATTGAATCGAACCTCAAATACACTATTGACAAAGATGAAAAAAAGGGGGGGAAAGGATGTCTGGAGCGGCAAGTCGGGAGGAAGAGAAGAAGTCGGCCAATGATTAATCAGATCATATAAATCTAAAAGTTAAAAGCCAAGTTGTTATTATCGTTTAATTTGGGTTTATTTTTTCTTTCAGTTGGTGTATGATTTTATTAGGATTTTCAAATTTTTTGGTCCAAATAGATGCATATAATAACCCGACTAGCTATTTGGGTTGATGAGTGTTTTGGTATGAAGGATAAGACAGGATATCTCAAGATTAAGTATAAATAATATAAATTAAGCACCATCAATCAAATAGAATTAAGGTTTTTTTTTTCAATCGGTATATGATTTATTAGGGTTTTAAAAAATTTTGAGTCAAGATAGATGTATATAATTGATCCGACAAGCTATTTGGGTTGATGGGGTCTTTTGGTATGCAGGATAAGATGGAATATCTAAATATTAAATATTAAATGGTATAAATTAGTCATCTTCAATCAAACACAATTACTATTTTGTTTCCTTATGATATATGATTTTAGTAGGGTTTTGTAAAAATTTTGGGTAAAAATAGATGTATATTATCAACTCGACTAGCTATTTGGGTTGCGGGGTCATTTGGTTTTGTAGGATGTGGTAGGATATCTCAAGATTAAGTATGAGATAAAATTTATCAAGTATTTAGTTGACTGTGTAAATTAATCATCATCAACCAAACACAATGTGTATGATTTTATTAGGATTTTGTAATATTTTAGGTCAAAATAACACATATAATTAACCCGACTAGCTATTTGGGTTGATGGGTCATTTGTTTTTTCGGGATGAGGTGGATATCTCAAGATTAAGTATGAAATAAAATTTATATTTTATTTCATTGATAGTGTAAATTAATCATCATCAACCAAACACAATTAGTTCTTCCTTCTTTCCTATTGGAGTATGATTTTAGTAGGGTTTTGTAAAATTTTGGGTCATAATAATGTACATAATTGACCTGACTAGATAATTGGGTTAAGGGGTCGTTTGGTTTTGTGGGATGAGGTGAGATATCTCCAAATTAAGTATGATATAAAATTCATATTGTATTTGGTTGATGGTATATATTAAGCATCACCAACCAAGCACAATTATAATTTTTCTTCCTTATATTGATATATGATTTCATTAGGATTATGTGAAATTTATGGTCAAAAGATGTATAAAATCGACCGAACTAGCTATTTGGGTTGAAGGGCCATTCAGTTTTGCGGGATGAGGTGGGTGAGATGTCTCATGATTAAATATGAGATAAAATTTGTACTATATTTGGTTGAAGGTATAAATAAATCATTTTCATTCAAATATAATTATGTTTTTTTCCCTATTGGTATATGATTTTATTAGAATTTTATAAAAATTTGGATCAAAATAGATATATATTATTGACCTGACTAGCTATTTGAGATGGTGGGGTTGTTTGGTGTGTGGGATACGATGTGATATCTCAACATTAAGTATGAGATAAAATTTATATTGTATTTAGTTGACGGTGTGCCTCTCTACTTCGTCTGAGGTAGTGGTATGGATTGTGTGCACTTTACCCTTCCATGACCCCTCTTTGTGGGGAAACATGGGGTATGTTGTTGTTGTTTAATTGATCAGGTTCAATCAAACACAATTAGAGTTTTTTCCCTTCTATTGTCGTATTATTTCATTAGGGATATGTGAAAATTTAGGTCAAAATAGATGTATATAATAGAGCCGACTAGCTATTTGGGTTGAGGGGTCGTTTGTTTTTGAGGGATGAGGTGGGGTATCTCAGGATTAAGTATGAGATAAAATTTATTACTCTATATGGTTGACGGTATAAGTTAATCATCGTTACCCAAACATAATTAGTTTTTTTCCCTTCTATTGGTATATGATTTCATTAGAGTTATGCAAAATTTCGAGTCAAAAAATATGTATATAATCAATCCAAGTAGCTATTTTGGTTGTGGGATCATTTGGTTCTACGACATGAGGCGGGATATCTCAGGATTATGTATGAGATAAATTTATTGTGTATTTCATTGACGACATAAGTTAATGGATAAATTTATACTATCAATCAAAGGCAATTAGGGTTTCTTTTCCCATCATGATTTACGGTTTTGTCGATAGTAAAAAACTAGTGTTAGAGTAGGTTGTACAGAGTAGCATAAAAGAATAATCATATGAATCCTTTAAATTTTAAAAGATTTTGGGTGTATTTTTGATTGATTAGCTTTTTTACAACATTAGGGGTCATTTGGTATGTGGGATAAGATGGCATATCTCAAAATTGATACAACTACAACAACAACATACCAATATATTCCCACAAAGTGTGGTTTAGGGAGAGTAGCATGTATGCAGTCCTGTATCTCAACTATTAAGATTAGGTTTGGTTTGTGGGATATGGTGGGATAGGATTTAGGATTAAACCTGGAATAAAATTTATACTGCGTTTGGTTGAGAGTGTAAATTATTTTTACAATAAATTTATATTGTCGACCAAATGAGGTATAAATATAAATTTTATGCCAAACATATTCATAGGATATCTCCACCTTATCTCATCTAAACTCGGGATTATATTTTTCTATATTCCCGATGGAATAAATTAGTCTAGGAGTGTGGACTATAATTTGAGGATAATTAGTCCATGTTCCAAACGACTCCTTAAGGTTTTAATTATAGAGTGTTCCAGCTATTAAGGTATGAGAATTGAGTCTCACATTGGTTTAATAGGGAGCAGATGTAGGACTTGTGTAGCCTTAAGATTCTATTTCCAGTCCATACATTCTTGTGCAGTTGTGCATTGAATCTGATAGGTAGTTGATGAAAGTTGAAACAATTAGTAGTGGACCCCTTTTTCTTTCTCCGTGGTATCTTTTATTTCCTTCCTTTCCCTTCCTGTTATTAGGAAGATGGTCTTCTGAGTAAATTTTCTTTAAAATATCCTTCTACATGTATAATTGAAAAGGAGAACTATGTATTTGATTATTCTTTTGGTTTCAGGACGGGAATGAAGTCTTCTTGAGGATCAAACGAAGAACTCAACTCAAGAATTGATGAAAGATTATTGTGACAGGCTGTCTGTGAATTTCAATGCAATTGCCTTCTTGTTTGACGATCATCGTCTTAAAGTAGAACAGACTCCAGATGAGGTCCCTTTTTAACTCTTTTTTTTCTTTCTCTCAAACGCATGCACACGAATACTAACAACAAAGGATAAAAGAATACCAAAAAGAACCTGTATATCTGCTTTGTGTTGTACTTAATGGTGATTAATTTCCTTTTTCCTTACAATTTCCTCCCGGCCCTTTGCAGCTGGAGATGGAAGACGGTGATGAAATTGATGCAATGCTGCATCAAACCGGAGGCACAACTCTTTGAGTCTTCTTTTATGTGATTTTATGTCTTCTTCCGTTTCAGTGGACCTTAAGACTTTTATGTGTTTCAAGATGGTGTGTGTTTCAAGTGTAATGAACAGGATCGTGTATCACCAATGTAGCTTGACATGAAAGTTATTGATTTCTTCACCTTTTAGTTTTCTGATGACATAAATTCAGAGTCTTGGTTTCTTGCAAATAATCGCCTCTCTCAACCCACTGAAAAGATCGGGTGCTTGGTGACGAGAAAAGATCCCGCGGAGCCTACTTGCGTGCACCTCATGTGTGATCACAGTTTGGTCCATTATCGCTAGTTCAACACCTATGTATGGTTTCAATCTTATCGGGAGTTTGTTTTAGAACCAACTCTTGATGCTTTAGTGAAGTGGTAAAAGCACAACATGTGATGTATGGGTTAGGTGCATGTTGTGTCGAGTTCTGATCTTTCTGGGTAGAGGAGGGATCTATTAGTCACACAGCCGATAATACCAAATGAGGTGTAGAACGAATACATAGTAATATATAGGCTGACAAAGTATCACATAAATAATATCATGCTTAATACACGTATTATTTATCTTAGGGGTGTTCATGGGTCGGTTTGAGTCAGTTATTGATCAAAATCATAACCAAACCAACTTAGTCGGTTTTTAAATTTCTAAAAATAAACCAAACTAACACAAAAAAATAACTGTAGGTTTGGTTCTTGTTGGTGTTCGGCTTGGTTTGGTTTTTTCAGTTAATAACTTTAGATAATGATAAAAGTTAAATTTTTAAAAAATAAAATCCAATCCAAAATATGAGATGTCAATCGAGTGTTGTGCCTCAACCATAAAACTAAGATGTTAATTCAATGTTATACTTAGGCAACGCCACAAAAGACACCATATGAGCGCTTCTATGAAAAATATTTAGAAACTACATATAAGAGAACGATATGAAAAAAGCTCCAAATGGTGAACACATAATTTTTTTTCTCAATAGGGATCAAAAAGAAAGTTCAAAACAAGATTGAAACTCACCTGTAAAATTTCATAGACAACAAGATAACTTTCACAATCAGTATCATTTGTCCTTCAAAGTGCAAAAGTCATTTAGAATCTTTTAACGTACTGTTAACTAGATGAAGCCATATGACTAAAATTGCCATGACTAAAGTCAAATTCATGATGAGAATTTAAAAATATAACAAATATTTATAATTTATTCATGAATAATATATATAAATATTATCGGTTCGATTTGATTATTTTAGAGTAAAATCAAAATCAAATCACATAAGTATTGATTTTTAAAATTTAAAATCAATCCAAATCAAATAAAATTAAATATCAATTTTAATTTAGTTCGTTGTTCGATTTGGTTGTTAATTAAACCGTGAACACCCCTATTTTATCCTAATACACAGTACCAAAAAGACCCCTGGCTGGGTGAAAATGAACTGACCAATACTGAGAGCACAAGAGCTTATTTTTGTCACATTCTTTCCTTGTATAAGACAAACTGGTGTAGGGTAGTGTTGCACGTTTATCAGGTTTTTTTAGCACATTGCATATTTCTATTCATGTCAATCAATCAACATCGTATTTGTTTCCTTTTATTTATCACAAGATTTTGAACTTAAATAAATATAAAACAATTCTCTTTTTAACAATATTAATTAATAATATAATTAGTTTCAGATTAACGTGTGAAATAAATTTCGATCGAGGTTATGCTTACAGATATAAAACGACAACTTATTATACAAGATCAATAGACTCAATGTAATAGAAAAAAAAACTGAAACCTGAAAGCCACAAAGTTATGCTGGAGATTCGATAACAGAAGTTACTTACAAACATAAAAAGGTGTTTTGTTATTCTTGATCAATAACACCAATGTAATAGAAAAGGAAATCTGAAACCTAAAAAGAAAATTAAAAGATTACGTTAAATACTCAATAACAAAAGCTACGTACAAACATAAAAAGGCGCTAATAGAGTTTCTTTCTTTTATTTGTTCCTCACGGTTATGCTTTGCATTATTAATTGACCGTTTCTTTCATTTTTAAAAGCAAAAAGAATATGATTATCTAATAACTGATAATTATTATCTCTCATTTTTGTCGTATTCTTTCAAATCAATTAGTATAATTTGCAAATCTCTTGATACTGGAGCTACATTCTATGAAACCTGAAGCTTCTCATTTTTCACAAATAAAATAAGGAAAATCACAACTCAACAAATGTAAAATTATCATAAAAATGAGGAAGGATTACTACAACTTTTTTTTTAGGATTACTACAATTATAAACATTATACAAACTATATTTATCCTCCCATAATATAACACAACAGAAAAAAAAGACAATGAAAATTTCATATGTTATATCTATCTCCATCAACAAGAATATAATAACATCAATTTTTTAGAATTATAATAAGATGAAAAACTAATAATGAAAAGGAGGTAACAGAAAAGGAAGAATGCATAACATACTGATATTTGTTTTTTCTTTTGTATAGAGGACACATATATTCTATCATTACGACCCACGATAAATTTGGATTCCCTTTACCAACATGACCTACCTCTAATGATTTGAGTTACTCCAATAGTGCTACTGAAAAATACTTTACTATTACAAAGATTATATTAACTAAAAAACTATCTGCTAATTATGAACTAAAAATAATCACAAAAGAA
The DNA here is from genome assembly GCA_030864225.1 of Capsicum baccatum var. pendulum. NCBI lineage: Eukaryota > Viridiplantae > Streptophyta > Magnoliopsida > Solanales > Solanaceae > Capsicum > Capsicum baccatum. The sequence goes on from CM061554.1 coordinate 15,734,940, forward strand.
AGTTATAACTATGAAGTCTAATAGTACTAATAAAATTAAAAGGCTAATAGAATCTGGTCAAAAGACATCAACAAAAATGCCTTTGCCAATGGAACAAGACGCCAAATCACAATATTCTCTGACCACCAGGTACCTTGAATGTTGAATCCCCTTGACTACCTTCTATTCTTAGGGCATTCAGTAGCCTTGCCATTTTGTAGCTATATTTTCTCCAGTTATAACCATCACAATCTAGCTTATCCATAACAACAAAGGATATCTTGTTGTTAGACTAAGAAACCTTCAGCAGCCAAACGCTTATCGAATCTTAAGAGCTCTATCATTTTCTTTCTTAACTCAAAATTTTTTATGAGAACCAAAAACATAGATAAAAGAAATTAAACTCAAAACTTACATTTTCATAAACAAAGACCAGTGCTTTGCTCATACTGATCAGTCTGTATGTCGTCTTTCAATCTTCTAATATTCTGCTCATAAAGCTATATAAAATAATATATAACTGTCACGACCTGAGCCTAGGCCATAGCCGTGACGAGCATCCCGAACCATGAAGGCCCGGAAACACCCATTCTCTATCTGGTTATCATGCACAACATTCATAATCATAATAAAATGCGGAATTAAAATTGAGTACGGAAAACATGGTCAAGTCCTGCAATATTTCTGAATAATACTATCGGACATCAGTCTGCGAAAATCTCTACTAAGAACACAAACATCTGTCTGAAAAGAAACTAGGACAAGGCCCATAGTGAACCAAAAATATAATAAATAAGATAATGTCTGACATAATTAGGCCTTCCGAATAATAGAAGGCTCACCACTATGAGATCAAGTCTGCAAATCCAAGAATATCTACTGAGTAGCTGGACCCCTGACTGTGCCTCAGAACCTGGAAGGAGGGGGGGGTCAGCACAAAAGTACTGGCACGCGAAACGATCCAAAAATAGTATAATGGAACATACATACATATATATAAGTGAAAGCAATTTTTCATCAAGACATCCTATATAAAACTATTTCTGAAAAATACATGGGCACTTTCTGAAAACATGCAACCTGTCTGTTCATTTCAAATCATGATCTGTGTTTTACTTCTGAGTTAGGTGGTATGTCCCTACAAGTCTGATATTCCACGGGCTATATGGAATCCGCCATTGACTCGGCGGGGAAGCCCCCAACCCAAGTGTGCCGCATGGGTTGGAGTCTCTGAGTCTGATACCCCACAGGACATTTAAGTCAGCGCATAATAATATACCCGGGTCGGCAAACCACGGTTTTAGGCAATGAGTCTCTTGAACTCAAGCCCTCTTCGGGGAACCACCTAACATCTCTGTATGCCCATTTTTAACCTTTTTTGAACATGCATCATTCTGAAATTTCTAAATCATGAAAGTTTGAAATGTCTGTTAGTCTGAGTCTGATATGGCATTAGTCTGAATTGGTATCGTCATACCAAGACCTTGAAAGTCATGATTTTTCTGAGCCATAAGGTACTAAGAAAAAGCTTTCATTCAAAACATAGTTTAGACCACCCAAAACATGCAATTGATGTAAAGAATTTCATATTCCGAACTTAAAGTTCAATTCATGTAGAAATTTCATCAAACATATGGTGGTCATGTGCATTTTGGACAAACCATGCATTCTTTCATTACATGCATATTCAACATTCACAACCCTCTCTTTCGTGTTCAAGAATCGTATTCCAAACATAGAAAAAGTCAAAGCACTTCATATCATAATTTCTTTTCTTCAAGATGTCTTTCATAACAATTTATATTACGTGAAACATGGAAAAATTTACATTAAAAGAGGGGTTCCATGAAAATCATGCTTTAAATTCATATTTTAGGACAAACACATATATACATATACATATAATTTTCAAACCACTTTGGGGGAAAGCCAAAAGAACAAAACAATATCATTAAAGCTTCTAAAACATGAGTATGAACATGAATTCGAAAACCCGATACTTAAAACATGATTTCTATGCCCATGAGATTTTAGGGAAAACCCCGCGTACCTCTATTCCCAAGGATAATAGATGTTTCTTGAAGCTTGCGGATTGGTGATTCCGAACATATAATTATCTTTGAAAATTTACGGTCGAATCTTGAACTATTTGGGTTTTTATTTTGAAACCCTAAGGAGAATTCTTGAGCAATTTTGAGGAAAACATGTGTATTATGGTGTTTGAGGGATTAAATCCCGTGTTGGTGGTATATATAGGGGTGGAGGATGACCAAAATACCCCTAAGGAACAATTAAGGTCAAATCTGTCCCTCAGTTGACAGTTTGATAGGCTGGAGTAAATCGATTATAAAGTTTCACTCATATATTAAAATTGGATTAAATCAACTGTATTTGAAAGAGGACTCAATGATCTTTCGTTTGATATATTATAGATGACACAGTTCATTATATACAGGGAGTTATGATCGTTTGAAGTTGACCCTGAAATGCTGAAAAACACTGGGCAATAGGCTATGCGTTTTGCTACTTTTTTGAAATCCAAACGCAGCCTTATGCATTTCGAAAAATTCCAAAACTTATCCGAGATGTACTATGAGATTGAACGATGGTAATGCAACTTGGAAATCTAAAAATGGAGGTCGGTAAGGTTGAGAAGTTGTATCCCGAAGGTTGCCAGCTAAGAATGAGTCTAAGTCATTTCAACACTTAGAAAAATTTTAAAACTTAAGTCTAAAGCTCAAAAATTACAGTCTAATACATGCATGACTTTTACGGGGCGTTACATTATCCCCCCCTTGGGATCATTCGTCCTTGAATGATGGATAGGAACTTGTTGAGCCTTAAAGGTATGTAATAACGCAGGCACGACATGTCTTCTAATAAAGAATACACTGATCTGAAACATGACCATATGGATGCAACTACTGATATTCTGAATTCTTATATCGGACATGCATATCTGATGCATGGAATACACGACTGGAGATACTCATAAGCTGAGTTCTCATAATGCAAACCTAATGTATGGATTTGTTATTGAGTTGATCTCATGAACGCAGAACTGAATACACAGATAAGCTGAACTTTTTCTATTGAACATGCATTTCTAATGCAGGCATATCTGACTGAACTGACACAAGAACGTATGACTGAATACGCAATAACAATTGATGCGAAGCTTGTAATAAGAATCTATGCATGAAACCGAATGGGGTATCTCACCCTTGGGATCCTATATCCCTCTATGATTGTTCAATTCACTAAGATACTCGGAAAACGGAGGCAATGCACACGACACCTACGATTTGATTCATAACTGAACCTCTAGAATTTGAATCTAACCCATGACGCATGAACTGAGATAAACTCGTAATTACTAGTATACTCTATCTTAGAATAGTATCATGTCTGAGATTTCGGGTAGCATGAATAAATGAAAAGACGATAAAACAAGTCATGCGAATCTGACTGCTAAACTGACTTACTGGCTATACAGACTGAATTATGCCGGACCCTCATACTTAACTGGAGTATCTCTTCAACGCTCTCTATAAAGAAGTTCTAGCCACAAATCTTGGGTATGGATTACACAAGACATCCCACTGAGGAAATCAAAACATTGACACTACTCTGCAGTCTGGAATATAGACATATAACTCCTAAATTAGGATAGAATTACCAGACCTTTGGCAATACAACTTCTTATTTTCAAGCTTAGTACACTTCTGGAATATCCCTTAACTATACTATTCCCTATAAATATCATATTCATTCAATTCAGCTTAAAATTCCCATATGAGCATTGACAAATTTTTCTACTAATGTCTAAAATAGCTTAATCCTTACACCTTGATCAAGCCTAACTCTAAGTCACAAAAATACAACATGCTACACTATGCTATTATTCTAAACGATATGACGCCACCTTCTATATCTCTTTTAAAGATCGCATCCTAAGCATAACATGACTTACCACTTCAATGACTACTCTGAACTCTTAATATGAAGTCGCTAATGCATATTGCGACCTCCCACTATAATTCCAAAACATCATTCAAGCCTATTTTATAACCACATGTTTACTTCAAGGCAATCACCCATAAATACATACTTCCCATAGTTTCTAAACTATTGTCAATATAACTCCCACGCGCTACCCTAAAACATACACACAAACTTTTCCGCTAACTATCACATGTATCAAAGATTGGCCCCAAACTTACTCAACAATTAAGGTTGTATCTAAAACAAGCATACTACGCTTTTTTTTTATCAACAGGAAAACATTTACTCCTTACACCATCCTCACATAAGAAGGAGTCACAAAAAGGCTAAAACATAAGGTTTTGAAACATAAAAGGGTATTATATGAAACTTAACACTTAACTGAGGCATGAGGAATAGCAAATCAACATTCGGGATTTATCAAAGCACTCTGAATTTAGAGTATTCATGGATATAAGCTGAATCTCGCCAATCATTTGGCGTAAAACATGGTTTATGGCGACTGAGCATACTATAGGGCGCAAACATATATTTCATGAGCTGTATGACCTCAATTTGGAGTTTGTCACATATGGAATGTAATTCCAACTACTGAATAAACTGGAACCCTTCATTTTAGAACATGATTCTCTATCGCAAGCATGATCATGAACTACGATTATCGAACTGACATGTAAGGCATGCGTATGTATTGGGATCACTGAAAAAAATATACCGAGATAGGAATGGGTTGAGTCTCACTCTCACTTTCTGGCGTACTCTATTGTCATGATATCACTACTAGAATCTGAGAACCTGACTTGGTTATCATTCTATCATCTCCCCCCTTAGCTTCAAACCATCATCTTAAGTTGTGGGAGATACCGTATTAGACTTTAAACTTAACTGCACTCTGGGGTATGAAAAATGACAATACACGTAATCAATATAAATTGACCCTAATGAATAAATATGGAAGTGGAAAAAACCCACTACAAATACCGCCTTCTGAGACAAACTCTATCATTCTGTAACCCCAATAGTCATCATCTATTACTCGAACACTTACTAACTTCGAATCCTCATGAGCATCCCCAAAGTTGAAGCGCACACCCTCTAGTGCCTCTACTCTTATTTCTATTAGCACAAATTTCAAGGCACTCGCCACACATCAACTAAACGGTACCACTAGTCACACACAACATGTAGTAGTATTAGAATAAATACCGCCATTTTAAACCACCCTGGGCATACTTCTACATCATACATACACCGTTATACTTCATTATGAAATCAATAAACTTAGGCACTCGGATAGACTGTTCAAGCCTATAGATCACTTCCCAATAACTAGTATCATTAGTCAAGAAACCTTCACTTTCACCTTCATGGCCATCAAGTGTTTCAAACTAAATGTCTAGTGCCAAACATGATTTACAACTCAACCTTACATAAAATTTTCACTTGGAAACTATGAAATAAACATCACGAAACACTAGTGCACTAGAACTTCATAACCACAATAATCGATCATGGCCTAATGGTTTTCCTTATCATAATCCATCAACATGTACTATTTCAGCACATCAAGCCTACTAATTTAATCCCATAAAACATGCATCATCAAACTCGTGCCACTATTTACCACCACACCATTTAAATTCAAGCCTGTAGTTTAATATCAATCATTTACCACAAATGAAGAATGCAACATAATATAAATATACTAATCCATCAAATTGGGATATTCTACCGAAATATCTCAAAAATCTACTACATACCTTCTCACAAGTAGCACTAGTTTACAACTACCAATGAAAAGAAGGCCAAGGGGGTTAAAGCATCATAATAGACATGGTCAACCTTATCCTTATATTATAACCCCGTACAATTGTATCTACTAAAAATTCTTTCTCACATCACAATTACTTACCCAAGCGTACATTTACACTACCTTCAAAATCCACAACAACCATGAGTCTATACTTATAACCTACTGGCTAATCTGGCCATTTTTATACTTCAAGCAAGGACAATTCACCTCGCCTAATAACTCCTTCTCTGTCTTCTACTAATAAACTAACACACAAGGACGAATCGCTTCATTACCAACTCTATCTTATGCAAAAATATTCAGCTATACATATATTCAACCAACACAAGAACAACATGTTGAGTGACAAATTGCTAGTGAATTGAAATAGGCCTCACACGGCTTCACTAGACTTTGATTTTTTTGTAGTTTGAACAAGAAAATAAGAAGAATGACAAGGAAACTATGCTAGTGAATCGAAAGAGCCCCACACGGCTTCACTAGGCTTTTTAGTTTCACCAACACGATGATAAAATATTTTCAAGAGATAGAAACTTGTCACACAATATTCCATAATCTGAGAATACACATCTTACTTTGTATAGATAAAAAAAAATATGAGTCAAATATTTCCCCCACAGATTATCATACAATCCACACACGCTAATTGCTACCAATAGGTCATGACACCGACACTTTAACGCATACTACTATTCAGGTGGAAATATAGTTCCAACATTCTACTACACATCATTCCCCCTTAAGCAAGACATTTGTAACATAAATTTGAAGGGGACTAAGTGCAATTAATATCTCAAGCTGAAAAGCACGATTCCATCAGGATCAATGTTTACACCGAAATCAATACGCATTGAAGCACTAACGGATTCTTAGTCCTTGCACAAATTTTAACTCTTATATGGTTCAATCAAAAAGTACCATACCGTTTAGATTCTAAACTTCTATACTTGAATCACCTCAATAATGAGACATATCTGAGGACATTAGAGTAAGGAAAGAATGGGGGATGACTTTTTACTTTTGTATGGGCGACACCATAGCACGAATTAGAGTATAAAAGAGGAATATTCTGACTCTATTGCACGAACTAGAACATGATGAAAAAGAGACATTCCTAAATGCCTAGTAGCCTCTTGTTTATAAGTGTGGCGCGCTACACACCCATAAATAGAACTCTACTTGATGCAATTTCGCAGACACCCTGGGACCATGAACCGTGCTTTGATACCAAGTTTATCACGACCCTAGCCTAGGCCCTAGCCGTGATGAGCATCCCGAACCATGAAGGCCCAGAAACACCCATTCTCTATCTGGTTATCATGCACAACATTCATAATCATAATAAAATGTAGAATTAAAAATGAGTACGGAAAACATGGCCAAGTACTGCAATATTTCTGAATAATACTATCTGACATCAGTCTGCGAAAATCTCTACTAAGAACACAAACATCTGTCTGAAAAGAAACTGGGACAAGGCCCCCGGTGAACCAAAAATATAATAAATAAGATAATGTCTGACATAATTAGGCCTTCCGAATAATATAAGACTCACCACTATGAGATCAAGTCTGCAAATACGACAATATCTACTGAGTAGCTGGACCCCTAGACTGTGCCTCAGAACCTGGAAGGAGGGGGGGTCAGGACAAAAGTACTAGCACGCGAAATAATCCAAAAATAGTATAATGGAACATACATAAATATATATAAGTGAAAGCAATTTTTCATCAAGACATCCTGTATAAAACTATTTCTGAAAAATACATGGGCACTTTCTGAAAACATGCAACCTGTCTGTTCATTTTAAATCATGATCTGTGTTTTACTTCTGAGTTAGGTGGTATTCCCCTACAAGTCTGATATTCCATGGGCTGTATCGAATCCGCCATTGACTCGGCGGGGAAACCCTCAACCCAAGTGTTCCGCAAGGGTTGGAGTCTCTGAGTCTGATACGCCACATGATATTTAAGTCAGCGCATAATAATATACCCGGGTCGGCAAACCACGGTTTTAGGCAATGAGTCTCTTGAACTCAATACCTCTTCGGGGAACAACCTAACATCTCTGTATGCCCAATTTTAACCTTTTCTGAACATGCATCATTCTGAAATTTCTAAATCATAAAAGTCTGAAATGTTTGTTAGTCTGAGTCTGATATGGCATTAGTCTGAATTGGTATCTTCATACCAAGACCTTGAAAGTCATGATTTTTCTGAGCCATAAGGTACTAAGCAAAATCTTTCATTCAAAACATAGTTTAGACCACCCAAAACATGCAACTGATGTAAAGGATTTCATATTCCGAACTTAAAGTTCAATTCATGTAGAAATTTCATCAAACATATGGTGGTCATGTGCATTTTGGCCAAACCATGCATTCTTTCATTACATGCATATTCAACATTCACAACCCTCTCTTTCGTGTTCAAGAATCGTATTCCAAACATAGAAAAAGTCAAAGCACTTCATATCATAATTTCTTTTCTTCAAGATGTCTTTCAAAACAATTTATATTACGTGAAACATGGAAAAATTTACATTAAAAGAGGGGTTCCATGAAAAATCATGCTTTAAATTCATATTTCAGGACAAACACATACATAGATATACATATAATTTTCAAACCACTTTGAGGGAAAGCCAAAAGGCCAAAACAATATCATTAAAGCTTCTAAAACATGAGTATGCACATGAATTCGAAAACCCGATACTTAAAACATGATTTCTATGCCCATGAGATTTTAGGGAAAACCCCGCATACCTATATTTCCAAGGATAATAGATGTTTCTAGAAGCTTGCGGATTGGTGATTCCGAACATGTAATTATCTTTGAAAACTTACAGTCGAATCTTGAACTATTTGGGTTTTTATTTTGAAACCCTAAGTAGAATTCTTGAGCAATTTTGAGTAAAGCATGTGTATTATGGTGTTTGAGGGATTAAATCCCGTGTTGGTGGTATATATAGGGGCGAAGGATGACCAAAATACCCCTAAGGAACAATTAAGGTCAAATCTGTCCCTCAGTTGACAGTTTGATAGGCTGGAGTAAATCGATTATAAATTTTTACTCATATATTCAAATTGGATGAAACCAACTGAATTTGAAAGATGACTCAAAGATATTTCGTTTGATATATTATATCTCACACAGTTCATTATATACAGGGAGGTATGATCGTTTTAAGTTGACCCTGAAATGCTGAAAAAACTGGGCAATAGGTTATGCATTTTTCTACTGTTTTGAAATCCAAACGCCGCCTTATGCATTCCGAAAAATTCCAAAACTTATCCGAGATGTACTATGAGATTTACCGATCGTAACACAACTTGAAAATCTAAAAATGGAGATCAGCAAGGTCGAGAAGTTGTATCCCGAAGGTTGCCAGCTAAGAATGAGTCTAAGTCATTTCAACACTTAGAAAAATTTTAAAACTTAAGTCTAAAGCTCAGAAATTACAGTCTAATACATGCATGACTTTTACAGGGCGTTACAATAACAGATATTTTTATTTCAATATCTCACTTAATATATATATTTTGTTATATATATATGTCTATCTGTAAGACCCAGCAAAATTCCTAGCTTAATTCAGTCGTTTGAACTTCTCAAGGGGTCCCAGGCTCAGAAAATTCTATCTAAGTTTCTAGACATAATTTATTTTTGGCCTTCGAAAGTTGTCAATATTATTTCACAACCTTAATGTCCTTTAGTGGTATATATTTTTCTTTAATTCATGATCAAGAAGGTCAATGGGTGTTCCCAGACAAGTTTCGGATCTTTCGGATTGCGTTTAGACCACTTTTGGAATCCCAAAATATTGGACCAAGGTGATTTTGGTGTTCCATGTCACCTATCGCGTTGGTTAATATTTTTGAAGGTTGCCAGAGACAAACTCTTGAGACACTGCGCAATCATGGCACAACGCGCCGAGTATCGCGTCTATCCATCGACACTCTACGTCGACAACCGCATCAGTGCCCAATTTTCAGTCATTAAATGATTTCATCCTTAAGGATAATTAGGTCTTGTTTTCCCGACCTTCATCCCTCATAACATGAAAATAAGCCCCTTTTTGGCTAAATACATTCACTATTTAATAATTTCTCAAGAATAAGAAAATCCTAGGTGATTAAGTCTAAATCAAGAACTCAAGCTTTTCTCCACTAATCTTCAAGAAATCATCAATCCAGGTATGTAAAGTGTTCATCCAAGGGTCCTTTCTACCCTTGGAGCTCAAGATAAACTTTTCAAAATATGAATTTTGAATTCTATGTTGTGGGCTTGATTGTACACATGCTAATGTTGTGATATGACTTCCAAGATTGAATCTTTTATTGAATTTTCTTAACTTTATGTTAGTATGCAGATTGAAATCCTCAAATTTGAAGTTCTTGATATATACATGACGTATTAGTTGTTGATTTATTCCCTAGAGAGGGTTGTTCCTTCCATGTGTTTGTTAAAATGCCTAAGTGAATAAGAATTATGCTTTATGACTTATTTGTCATCTAAATGATGAACTCACGATGTACCCACATGTTCAAAATGACTCTCATGCTTAAGCTATGTCTTGTAATTATTTGGTGGAATGCTCATAAGAATGGATTTGTGAAATTATGTTATGTTAGCATCCATTCCTATTCATGTGTAAGCTTATGACTTGCAAATGCTTCATAAAATCCCTTAATGATTGTATTGAGAATTGTTGACTGTGGTTATATGTTTAAGAAGTGTCATGTTCTATTTATATTCATGCTATCGAGTCCTGGGGGTATTTAATACCTGACAATTTAGCTGTATGCCTAGAGCCAGGGTCAGTTTTCAAGATAACCTCAGTCAAACCATGATCAGTAGTCTCTCAATCAAGTTTCAGAACTCAGTCAGTTGCATGACTTAGGAAAACTCAGTAGACCCAGTAACAGTTCAGTCCCATACAATATTTAGTTCAGTCATCAGTAAATTTTGCCAGTTAATAGAACTTAGTAGTATTCTGTCAATCAATGAAACTCAGTAAACTTGGTTCAGTTAAACAGTACAATCAGTAACAGCTCAGTCAAGCCTAGTGTGAACTAGGAAATCAGTTCAGTTTCTATTCAGTGAACCCAAGGTTGAGGACTCACCTGTCAATCAATAGAGGGTGTGATCCTCAAAAGCAATCCTTGCATTCCAAAACTACGTAGCCATCGTAGGTTGAGATATATCCCTATGAGTATAGGGTTAATACATCTCATTCAAGTTCTCCTAATAGTGAGGGGCTGATGGAAGAGCTCCCTATTAACAGAGGGTTAACTCACAACTTGGTTTTACCCGTGGCACGGTATTGACATCCTTCCAACTAGGGTCACAGTTTGGACCCCAAAAGTTTAGTTATGGGGCATATCGGTTAGATAATTACCTCCCACAGTCTCAATCTCAGTCTTTAGTAAGGAACTCAGATAGTTTTTCAGATTTTAGGACTATCAAATACAATCACTCAGCTCAGCACAAAACTCAGCTAGTTTTATCAAAATCAGGACTGTCAGAAATAGTCATTCAGTTAATAGTATATCAGTTATCAGAAATCCATGTTATCAGTAAACTTAGTATAGTTCCACAGATTCAGAACTGTCAGATACAGTCATTTAGTTACCAATTATACAGTATTCATAGACATAAACATCTGTTAATTAGTATTCAGATTCAGTATTCAGCATTATCACGATCTCAGTTACAGTTCATGTATTCATATATGTATTCTTGCGAAGTCATGTTTATGTTCTCCTGTAAGTTATAGTTCATGCATATGAACCCTTGGATTCAACCTACCTCACTTTGCATACTGGTACATTCCTATGTACTAACGCATACTTTTCTCTTGCACTATGATGTTTTATACCATAGGTTCGGATGCTCAGGTTCCTGATCATACTTAGCAATTTAGATTTCAATAGTTAAAGTTAGTGGTAAGTCCTCATAGTTAGAGGACATGATTATTTCATTATTTTAGTGCTTCAGTACTTAGCTTATTTCAGCAATTGGAGTTAGGTGGGGATATGTACCATCAACTCCTTATTCAGATAGTTGTTTTAGTTTTTGTATTGTTATATTATATTATCAATTATGTTTGATTTTGAACCTTATCGCAAATTTCAGCCCATTATTCCGTATATTTCAGTATTATTTTACAATTATTGCAGCAGGTACCAGTCATGGGTTAGCTTGTGGTCCTTCAGGATTATGAGTATCGTGTAGCGTTCGTGGTACCAGGATCGGGGAGGTACACTATCCAACACCTTATTGTTCATTTACGTAACCAAAAACCTATCATGCATGTATCTTCCCTATCAACCGATCTTAAAAATACTAAAATGAATTGTATGAGAAAGCCTTAATTTGGCATCAATAATTTCACTACTCCAGAAAAAAGGAAGTATTGTAATAATTTGGTACTTAATCAAAATATGCAGAGGAATAATTGAAATTAGGTAAAATAAATATTGGAGGAACAAAAATTCTTAAAGAAAAATTGACAAAATTTGATTGTTGAGAACACCAGATGGACTTGTCTCCATATCTATCCAAAATCAAGAAAAAATAACAGCAACAACAATAATATACCCAATATAGTTTCACAGGTGAGGTCTGACATGCCTTCTCAGTAAGGCATGAAAAAATAAGAGGATTATTATGATGGTCACATGTGGGGACTCGACAACTCTTTTTCATCAGAAACCAAAATCAGCTTCGACTTTGGAGCAAGAGATTCACGAAGGAACTTTTGGAAGCAAACCTGCTGTAAAACTACTGAGAAAGCTAAGACCATGTTACTGATTTTCTAGACATATTCATTGTAAATTTTCTGCTTTATTTAATCATGATGATGATGAATATGGTAGTTGCGCAAAGTTTCTAGTCCTTGATAAGTGCATTCCTAGTAGAAAGATTTTGAATGCTATTGAAATAGTCCAGACCAAGACCTCATAAACTTCAACTTTATGAAGAATGGTTGGCTATTACGAGAAAGTATAATGTTGTCTTTCCCTTGACAATGACGAGCGCAAATTATGGTAATATTATCCATATAGATAGAGAACAAAGACACCAGTATGTAAGAAATAAGCTACACAAAACAGGATCTAAGGAATCGTTTGAATTTTTTAGACTGCACTATGCTACAATCCTAATTATCAACCTATTGCTAAAGGTGTCTTCCATGGTTTCTATAAAAATTCTTAGAGAGAAGCGCTTCGAGAGTTTCTGGAAATCGAGTATCTTTTTGATAAAATGCTAGAATAAAGAAATCTTGCTACATGTCCAACCTCATTTGTTTCAGAATATTCCAATTGTGAGGATATACCCTTAGATGATTAGATGATATGGAGGATTTCTAAGAGGTTGACACGGAAGATGCTCAAGAAGAATTAATATTAAGGTCAGATCTTGTGTTTCTCGATTATCCAATGAAATCCAAAGAAAATAAAATGGCAAGTAGAACAACATTTTATTTTTGCCCTCTTAAGCATGAAGTTATTAGAGATAATTATACTGTCATACAGATAATTTTGGAGCTAGCTGATGCTAAGTGATCAAATACAAACAAAATCTTTTTTAAGCTGTAATGATTAATGAGTTGTTGTGCTATAACAACAATTGTATGTGCGTTTTGTAGTTACCCTTAGTCTAGCAGATTCTTGTTCAGATTAAGTCTTTCTATTGTGATATATTATATAGATAGGGGAATGGACTATAACACCTGATGACATAGAAGAAACTGCTTCACGCATATAAATTTTGTGTCATACGTACATATTCTACCAAATGTATTCAAGAATCGAACTTGTATCCTCCAAAACTAAATATATAGTTTTGAAAGATCTCATTTTTTAGTAGTTGATCAAAAAGTACAAAGTCATACTATTCCATCCCAGATAATCTCTTATTCTTGTCATGTTTTTTGCAAGAGTTATGGCCTAGCGTCTTTTTCCTGCTGAGGAGGTTAAAGTGTATACGAACATTACCTTTTGTAACGAACCAAGAGTACACCATGAATGTGATATGGTGCCTATAGTCCTGAAGGACCATAAGCTAACCTACGCTGGTACCTATTGTAAGCACTAAATAAAATAATAGAGAACATGTTCCAAATTTAACTGAAAATGCCATAAGGTTTTAAAAACGAAAACAATACTGAATCGAAATACTGAAAATGTCTGCCTAAAAACAATACTGTAAGATTGTCAATATCAACTGATGACTAAATGGCTGACTGAAAATGTCCGAAAGCCTCTAACTGACAGACTCTGGAGTTAATGGGACAAGTCCCCAACTAACCTTGATTGACTACTGAAATGAATTGAAATGAACATTAAATATCCTCGAAACATGAAGACTCACCACTGCTACTGCTGCTAATGCACTGAGAGGTCTAGGTACAGTTAGGAACTTGAGTGTCCTAACCTATGATATGAGTCAACATAGTGCAAGAAAATGAGTATGCAATTAGTACTTTGTACTAGTATACTAAATGGAGTTAGGATGATATTTATGGGCTCATGTGCATGAATAATAACTGAGTGTAAGTATGGTATGATTTAAATGATGTATAGTATGCATGAAAGTAGAAAAATCTGAGAATGCATGACCAAGCATATAACATTATTCTAGGATAATCTGTAAACTGAAGTACTGATACTATATAACTAGTGACTGTATGCCATGGTCAAACAAGCCTAAAACTGAGTACTAGAATGATTACTGAACTAAAACAGTAAGAGCCATCATCTAACGGACATGCCCTAAAATAAGTTAATTGGGATCCAACTCTTTATCCCAGTTAGAAAGGTGTTAGTACCATGCCACGGGTACTAATATTGTGTAGATCCACTATAGTGTTTTTTGAAGGACTAAGGGTCAACCTCAACTGACAGGGCCCTAATAAGATATGTGTCAACCCTCGACTGGCAGGTTAACGTCTCAACCTATGCTGGCTATGTAGTTCTGGAACACAGGGAATACTGCTAAAGGTCATACTCTCAACTAACAGGTGATCCTCCATCCCTGGGTTCTCTTGGTGCTAAATCCTAATCCTAACTAAACTGATTTTAATCATTGAAGTAAACTGAGCTTACTGACATAATGCACTGACTGAACTGATAATACTCTAATATATTCAAAAAACTTCTAAAAGTATTTAAACTAAGTAAAAAACTATGTTTTGGGGTATTCATAACCCCCAGGACTCGGTAATAATATCAATAAGAACACATGAGATCATTTGAAACCATAATACAACTTAGGGAACATAATAAATAGTCATTGTTCAAAATTCATCTATGAGGCATTTCATCAAACCCATGGGGGTCATGAGTTAAAGCATGAAATTAGTTTAATACATATGATAGTAACATAACATCAATATTGAAATTCATGGGTTAATGATTTTGACATGAGATTATCATTCTCCAAACATGTCAATAACTAATTCCAATGAAAAACACTTGTAAACACAGTATAAAGTCAAGATTTATGGAAGTTCATTGATAGGATTCATAAATACATGTTAATATCGTAATTGAACATAAAATTTGGGTTCTTAAACTCCATGGATGAAAAGGGTCCATGAATCAACATCTAAGATACCTTAATTGAAGAATTCGTGAAGGTTCTTGGTGGATTTCTTGAGAATTAAACTTGAATGTTGAAGGGTCTAAGATTTGTTCTTAAGAGGAATTGCTTTTTATTTTGAGTGAAATATGAATTATGAGGAAAAGATAATGTTTTGGGACCTATATTCCCTGTTAAAGTGAAGGGGAAAAGACGAAACTTCCCTTTTGAATTATAAAAATCTGAAAATGGAATGTCGATTAAGGCTTCACTGCAATGCGGTGATTCCCTCATCGCTATAATCACCATGAAGTGAATCGCAGCGAGTCACTAGAAAATGACAATCGCTATTTTTCCCTTCACCATAATGCACCAAGGTTGTCATTGCAATTTTTACTACGACTCATGCAATAGCGGTGACTCACTAGAAATCAGACAATGGCCGAACTAACCTTCACTGTGATACAGTGACCCCTTTTTTTTCTACACTCACCGCGACGTCGTCCAATCGTGATGAGCTACTATTTTGGGAATCAAAACAGTGTCCAAACCTCATCCGAGAAATCCAAAACTTACCCGAGATATGCTACTTCCACCCCTGAACATGAATCAACTCAAAAACTATCGTCTCGGATCCCAAAAGGTCAACTTAATAATCCTCGAAGTTATAGGGAGTCAAAAGTGACTAAAACCCTCAACACTTGGTCTTATTTTTAGGTTCTAAGCCTCTTATGCATGATACGCCCAATTTACAACTCTCGTTAGAAAGTGTAAGTGGTCACTGTCAAATATAGAACCCAACTGGGTTGGGTGTCGAATCCCACAGGGAATACTCTGGTCACTAAGTGTTGCAATTATTAGTAGACTATTGATCGAAAATTCCAAAGAAAAGGGGGGTTTGGTTTAGGCGTGAACTAATATTGTCAAAGTAACGATGGAATGATTTGTGTAGTAAGATTTAATCACATAGAATGATAAGTTAGGGTTATGTCCACCTTGTAAGTTATACTTCTCTATTAACTATGAGTAATGCGGAATTTAGACATGCATGCACTTATAGAGATTTGTATTCTAATTCTAAATCTAAGTGTTTTTCAACCATCAAGGATTATTTCCCTTTAGCTCTCTCGATCCTAAAGCGTGTAACAAATGGTACGAATTCTCCAAGAAGTTAATCCGGTTAAGTCATTAACGTGTAAATAGGGGTTAGAAACCCTATTTTCTTGTCACACTCTCTTTTCCAAACATGTAAATTTTCTCTCGAACAAGTTAATGCTATAATGGCGTGTTCTCTATGTTTTCAACGATGAGAATACAATTAAAACAAAGAGAGTAATGATATAAGTAGCATAACACATAAAGAATTCACAAACTCATAGTTAATAGATAATATCTCACAAGGTTTTTATAACCCTAACAAAGAAGTTTAGCTACTCATGGATACAACGGAAATCAAAGTAGACATCATCATCATACCAAAACTAGAACAATCTTAACGATGGAGATGGAAATCATCAAGAAGAGAATGACATCTTTCTCTATCTGTTGTTCACGTAAGCCGTGTTCTGTGTTCTAAAAAAAATTACTAAATCTAAAAACTGAATAATGAATAATTGTCGAATGATGCTGAAAATTCAGCAAATAGGGTTTTTAATAACATCCTTGTCCAATAAGTTGCTATTGCCTCCTTAAGTATTTAAAAATACTGGGTTTGCCCGGGAAACAGTTCCCATGCATTACTTTCAGTCCAAAAGCAGCCCTCCTTCTAATGTGAAGTTTTCCTTTGCTTCCCACAAGTCCACAAAATGCTGAAATCTTCATCATTAGTACCTGAAAATATGATAATCACATTGGTCAGCTCACTTAAAGGTAAATGGACTAAAAGTGCAAGAATTATATATTTTATCCTCAAAACTTAGCTAAAATATGGGTAAATTATGGTGCTTAGACGTATAAATACGCCCAACATCACCACCCTACACTTAAAGCTTTGTTTGTCCTCGAATAAAATATGACATCCATGCAAACTCCTAACTAGAATTTCACAATAGCAACACAAAATTTATCCTCAAGACATGCACGCCAATTATTTACAAAGAGTAGGTTTCTTGATCACCACTAGAAACAACTCAACCTCCAACAAAGACTCATTAAGATGGTTAATTCGTATCCATAAGTCAAACCACAAAGAATCATATAAAACTACCCAACAATCATCAACCATGTGTGTCTCACACAAGATATCACCCATAATCACTCATAGTTTTGCATTTTTTGAAACATGGGTATAAGACTCTCCTTGCTCTCACTCTCACAAAGAATTCTTATATTGCAATTGATGACCATAGGCTTGCCCTTAGTGTAATGCTCCACTAATATCAGAATACTAAGCTTAGGATCAAATAGGTCTCTATAGGTTATAATGTAGGCTAAGGGACAGGTAGGACTATTTTGGCCAGAAATAGTGACTATGTTCCCTAAGCACTTTAATACACTACGTTATGCCATTTACACTATCTTTCAACAACCCCTCTACATTCCTTTCATCTACCAACCCCTTTTTACCTATTTTTTTATTCAATCATAAACACAACTATCTTTTTATTTTTCTATTTCTTTTCTTCTTTTTTTTTATTTAGCACCTCTATGATAGCCACTCTTTTTCACAACATTTTCAAGAATCAATACACTCTGAGGCATCACTTTCACCATTTTCCTCTTATTTTGCCACATGACTCTACAATGTAAAGCGCTTAGGAATTTGGATCAAATTATGGTCTTGAAAAAAATGGATTAGGCTACATATGAGGCTACCAAAGAAAATAGCTAAAGGCTCAAAGGGGGTTCACTAGGACAATGTACAAAGGTAGGTAAAAAGAACGTAAAGAATTACAGGCTGCCAAAGAAATGCCTAAATCATCTCCTAAACTAACAATCTTTATTTCGCTTCGTACACACACCAGGCAAGTTCTAACACCAGTCACAACAAAGAATATACAATAACCTCTCACACACAAGGCACATAGTCAACTTCATTGGGAGCATTATAGATTCTTGACCCAACAGATGAATGAATTAATCCACTACAATTGACCACACAGTGAGTCACAACTTAGAGCCTAAGTGTCTTAATAGTAATGATTTAGCACAAACTCTTGTTATAATACCATGCCGTCTATCAGAGCAATTTCATGCAAAGTATAAGATCTAACTAACTAATTACGCCTAACTAACTACGACTAATTCAAAAAAACAAAAATAAATGTAGGCAAAGAAGTACAGTACAATACAACATACAAATACCCTCATCCCACAATTAGATGGGACACACTGCCCTCAGTGGAAATAAATAAGGAAAATGTGATTAGTCGAACTCCTTTTCTATGTCTGGGGTCATACCCCCTGCATAGGAATCATCATCAGAGTCATCATCATTAGAGTTGTCCTCCACATCTAAGTCTGGCAGTCGGCGATCATCATCAGTCGGCACGTCATCATCGAGGGATCCTCAAAATGTACCCCCACTCCACACATGGCCCACGCATGCTCATTAAATGGGTAGTCATAGTCCAACTGTCGAAGTTCTGCATCATTTGGAACATGACCCCCACTCATCATGGTAAACCGAGTCATGCCATATAGATGGCGAAAGAAACTTTCATCTTGAGCATGTCTCTCAGCAGTGGTAAGGCTGATGCCTTGACCAGTTTCAGGCTTTTTAATCTTTGTGAGATCAACCTTCTTCGGGTTGTGTGGAAGCTTATGGTCCACGGGTTCCTCTTCAATGTGTTCTTTCCTTAAGATCGCAGTCAAAAAATTGCTGAAACTGAAATAGGACCTTTTGTGCAACCTAGACTTGCGCATTGACGGTCGTATAACCACACCAATGTTAATGGGAATGTTTGTCATCAAAGCGTACACCAAGTAAACTCGATCATATGTGATCTTAGTATATTGTGTCCCAGGAATCAAGCAAGAGTTGACTATCCTTAACCATATGCGAGCTTTCCTATTCAAAGAGGCATATGGGTAGGTATTGTGGCGACCATTATCCTTGTGTCGAATCCACCGTGCCATTGACCTTGATCCACACAGTGTACGTCTGATGGCCCTGTAGGGATGTCTGTGATAAATCTCCTTGAGAGGTGATGGATCCACAGATGGAAGGCCCAGAAAATAGCTGAAGAACTCTGCGTTCAGTTGTAAGAATTGGCCCCGAATCTTTACTTTACTTCCGGTAGTCTTTGGGGACCAACTGGCATAAAACTCTCGCGTTAGATCAAGATTGCATTCCCCCATATCTTGGAAAATGAAATTAAGATTTAGTGCCATGATTTTAGCCAAAATGCGGGGCTCTCTATTTGCTAAACTCTCCTTCTGCATCAAATCCACGTGAACATATTTTTTTACTTTTTTGTTCTTGTACCACTCCTTCCCTTCCTCCTCTAGGACCCACTTTATCCCGAAAATGTGTCGAGGCACTTTCAAAGAGGAGGACTCAACCTGACCTTTTCTTGCCCTTTACTGACCTTTTTGGGAGGTGGACACTTTTTATTTTCCTTGTCATCCTTTTGGGACCATTCTACCTGAGATCACCATAAAGTCATGTTAGTTTTATCATGGAAGATTTACTATATTCGAAAAAGAAAATCGTGATGGTACCACCCCATACTTAATCTGTTTGCACAACGTTAGTAATCATGTAATCTTGACTATCCTTTCTGACTTTACTTCATTGGATTAAGGCAATATTTGAACAAGACGACCATATAGAAATCTTATCAAGTTATTGCATAGAGATAAACACATTATGTTAGGCTTGTGGTCAATCATGATCAACACCCTCGATGAGTGAGTCATTCAAACATTCAAGCTTATAACTTTTAAGATTACGCATGAACTTCACAATTTTGACTCCATAAAAATAGGATAGTGAATACCAATCAAATACAAGTCGGAGTACAGTCACAAACACCCACACGAAGCCATTCACTCAACTAGATGCATCATAACAAACCAACCATATTCTTATCACCAAACACCACTTCAAAATCTAGAATACCATTATAAGTGTAGTATTGCAACAACTACAGAATATAAAAGAGTACTTACGTGATGATGGATCCAGAAGATGAGCTTGCATGATTAGATGAGCAAAATGAAAAGCTTTGAGAGAATAAGGGAGCTTAGGCGGTGCCTATCTTGAGGAAACAATGGAATTGTGTTCTAAGGTTGAGGATCTATTTAAAGGCTAAGATATGGGTCGGGTTTGATCCATGTATAATCGGGTTAGGAGGAGAAAAAGGATAAGTAGGCGGTGCCTATTTCATTGCCTATGCTTAGCATAGGCGGCGCCTATAGCAATGCCTAGATTGGCATAGGCGACGCCTATAGCATTTCCTATATTGTTATAGGCCTTTCCTTGTCCATTGCCTATGTGAGGCAGTGATCATAGGCATTAGCATAGGCATTTCCTTGTCCGTTGCCTAGATTTGCATAGGCGTTGCCTTGTTCGTTGCCTAGATTGGCATAGGCAATGCCTAGCCTATAGCCTTTTATCTATCATTCCTAACTTACCACCTTTAGCATGGCTCACTTTCAAATCAAAATTTGGGACTAATCTCCTCCTTTGTACGTCTTGCACCTACACTTAATCAAATACAACAAAAAATTATTAGAAGGATGGGTTGCCTCCCACCAAGCGCCTTAGTTTTGGTCGTGGCTCGACTCTTTTTTTTGAGTTTTTATTTATCAAAAATAAAATCCTAGTGAAACAAACTCCTAATGATGGGTTGCCTCCCATTATCTCTTGATTTATTGTCGCGTCACGACATAGTTATCTCGATTTCTCGGACTTCATCAAGATATCTGGTGGCTTCACTAGTGGTGAAGGTTGATTCTTAAGGCCGAGGTCCAGCTTCTTGTGGGCATATGAGTACGACCCCATTCCTGTCAAAACACAGATAGGTTCCTTGTACTCTTCAACATCCTTATGCTCAAAGTTCAAAAGCACAGCAACCAATGCCTCGACAGTAAGCTGCTTACCTAACGATAATTCCTTCTCATCCTCATAATAAACATCAGCAATAGAAAACATATTCATATCTTTGGGCTGCTTCATTGATTTGCTTACATCAAAATGCACTACTTTGTCATTCATCCGAAATAAAAGCTCATTTGCTCGTAAATCAATAAGCACACTTTCTATTGCGAGAAAAGATCGACCCAAGATTATGGGCACCTCAAAATCCACCTCACAGTCCAGAATAACAAAGTCTGCAAGAAAAATGAAGGTAGAAACCTTCACTAATACATCATTCAAGATACCAAAAGGTCATTTTACCGACCTCTCTACCATTACAAGCCGCATGTTAGTTGGTGTAGGATCGCCCAACCCCAACTATCTATAGATGGATAGTGACATCAAATTAATGCTATCCCCTAAATCATATAAAGCCTTAGAAAAGATTAAAGATCCAACCGTGTAAGGAATAGTGAAAGCACCCGAATCTGCCTTCTTTTGTAGTAAAGACCACGTGGCAATTACACTCCAATGATGAAAATTATCTGTCAGATCATAGTTTGCTGCCCTTTTCTTTGTCAAAGGGTCCTTCATGAATTTGGCGTACCCTAGCATTTTCTCCAGTGCCTCCACCAAAGGCACATTAATAGTCAGTTTCTTTAACATAGTCATAAATTTACTGAACATGGTGTCATCACCCTTCTTTTTCAGTCTCTGAGGAAAAGGTGGTGGTGGATTTGGAAGAGTTTTCTCCACCACTTCCTTTTTATTTTGCTTCCCATTATCAATCTTTCCAGACTGCTGACGTCTAGGTGTAGTATTATGAATGTTCTCATTCTAATTTGCAGCTTCTACAGAATCATCACAATCTGCTTCAATAACATTCTCTTCTATATTATCAACCACAAGCTTGCCTTTGGATGGGTTTTCCAACACCTTACCACTCCTAGTAGTAATAGCCAAACATGATCCATCATTCTTTGGATTCTGCACAGTGTTACTAGGTAAAGTGCTAGCTTTTCTTTGATTAAATGCCACTGATGGTTGACTCATTTGCTGTTTCAGCTGTTTTATTGAAGAGGAATGCGAGTCAACCAATTGCTTCATTGAGGACAAATCATTTTTTATCTCAGCTACTCCCGTG
This sequence comes from Capsicum baccatum var. pendulum, assembly GCA_030864225.1. NCBI lineage: Eukaryota > Viridiplantae > Streptophyta > Magnoliopsida > Solanales > Solanaceae > Capsicum > Capsicum baccatum. Next base: position 15,757,490 of record CM061554.1, read on the forward strand.
TTGGTTGCCTCCACTCCTTTCAATAGCTTAGCCATCATGTCCTCCATGGACATCTTCCCAGATCTAGATGCAGCAACTTCACGATTTCCAGGGGAAACATTCAAGCCGCTCCTGTCATTCTTATTCTTCCAACTCCCTTGATCGTGGTCCTTGTATCCATATTTAGCATAATAGTTACAACCATAGTTTTCTTGGGTAATGCCTCGAAACGCCCCCAGATTATTCAATTAATTTGCTTTCTCTTCAGAATCAGAATTATCTCTTCCCTACGATACAATAGCTTTGACCTTTTCTGTCTTACCTGATAATAATTGCTTGGTAAAAAGGTCCATCTGCATTTTCATGTGAGCCATATCCTGGTCACGTTCTTCTTCTCTTCGCTTTTGTTCTATCGTCAAGCCAATAGATACAGTAGAGCTTGCAACCTCAGAATACCTAGTATGCCAAGCTCTACTCTGCTTTGTCATACGATCTAGCATATCACTTTCCTCAATAAAAGTAAGGTCCATGAATGACCCACATGCAACATTATCAACCACTGGCTTAGTCACCAAGTTCAAATCCCTATATAATATTTCCATCAAGTGGATATTGGTCATCTGATGGTTTGGGCACCACATAAGCTTCTTTTGAACCTCTCCCATGTTTCGTGGAGAGCTTCAGTTGGAAGCTGTCGAAAATTGCTTATCTCATCTCTTAATTGTGCTCTCTTGGATGGCGAAAAAAATCTTTCTAGGAAAGCATCTTTCAATTGCCTCTAATTGGTAATAGAGTCAGGAGTTATCCCGTTTAACCATAGAGTTGCCTCTCTAGATAGAGATAATGGAAATAAGCGCAACCGAATAACATTCTGTCCAACCCCTGGATTGTCAAACGCCTTACATATTGAGATAAAATTGATCAGATGCATATTCAGATCATCACCTGCAAGTTCACCAAATAACCCTTTGAGTTGCAATAGATGAATCATGCTGCTAGTGATATTGAACTTAGCTCCGGGTGCCAAGAGCGGAGGAATAATACCCCCTGTGTCACCAGCACCATCCAGATCGTCATCATTATCATCAAAAGGAGCCTGCACAGCTTGGCGTTCAGGTCTCATTCTAGCTTGATGATCTCTCCTGTTCACATGTGCCGCCACCTCATCTGCATGCCTTGGATTTAGTAACTCATCATCACCCAGGTCCTCATCATGCAGATTTGTTGCCCGATCTGGGTTATCAATATTCTGTTGATGCACTTGAGTGGCTGGCAACATAGCTAATCTAGCCTGCTCCTGTTGAACAGCCCTTCTTTCAATGTCTCGTTGTGTATCCATTCTGTCAATAAGTTGAGGTTCAGGATTTATAGGTAATAACGGTTGAGTAGAGCGTCGAGTATTTGACATGCACTCTACCAAACCTGAACAAAACAAAAACAACAAACAAAAAGTAAAATTTGAGAATCTTTGACCAAAGGGTCTATTAACTATCACAAACTTAGTTGACAACCGTATTCCCCGGCAACAGAGCAAAAATTTGATATGCCGAAATTTCAACTCTCGTTAGAAAGTGTAAGTGGTCGCTGTCAAATATAGAACCCAACTGGGTTGGGTGTCGAATCCCCACATGGAATACTCTGGTAACTAAGTGTTGCAATTATTAGTAGACTATTGATCGAAAATTCCAAAGAAAAGGGGGGTTTGGTTTAGGCGTGAACTAATATTGTCAAAGTAACGATGGAATGATTTGTGTAGTAAGATTTAATCACAGAGAATGATAAGTTAGGGTTATGTCCACCTTGTAAGTTCTACTTCTCTATTAACTATGAGTAATGCGGAATTTAGACATGCATGCACTTTATAGAGATTCGTATTCTAATTCTAAATCCATGTGTTTTTCAACCATCAAGGATTATTTCCCCTTAGCTCTCTTGAGCCTAAAACGTGTAACAAATGGTATGAATTCTCCAAGAAGTTAATCCGGTTAAGGCATTAACGTGTAAATAGTGGTTGGAAACCCTATTTTCTTGTCACACTCTCTTTTCCAAACATGTAAATTTTCTCTCGAACAAGTTAATGCTATAATGGCGTGTTCTCTATGTTTTCAACGATGAGAATACAATTAAAACGAAGAGAGTAATGATATAAGTAGCATAACACATAAAGAATTCACAAACTCATAGTTAATAGATAGTATCTCACAAGGTTTTCATAACCCTAACAAAGAAGTTTAGCTACTAATGGATACAACGGAAATCAAAGTAGACATCATCATCATACCAAAACTAGAACAATCTTAACGATGGAGATGGAAATCATCAAGAAGAGAATGACATCTTTCTCTATCTGTTGTTCACGTAAGCCGTGTTCTGTGTTCTAAAAAAAATTACAAAATCTAAAAACTGAATAATGAATAATTGTCGAATGATGTTGAAAATTCAGCAAATAGGGTTTTTAATAACATCCTTGTCCAATAAGTTGCTACTACCTCCTTAAGTATTTAAAAATACTGGGTTTGCCCGGGAAACAGTTCCCATGCATCACTTTCAGTCCAAAAGCTGACCTCCTTCTAATGTGAAGTTTTCCTTTGCTGCCCACAAGTCCACAAAATGCTGAAATATTCATCATTAGTACCTGAAAACATGATAATCACATTGGTTAGCTCACTTAAAGGTAAATGGACTAAAAGTCCAAGAATTATATATTTTATCCTCAAAACTTAGCTAAAATATGGGTAAATTATGCTGCTTAGACGTATAAATACGCCCAACATCAATGCACATACTATGGTCTGAATTGAGTCAGTATAATTATGGGGTATTACAATATCCCCCTCTCCTCCGGGAATATTCATTCTCGAATGAAATTGATTAAGTTAAGGATACTGAGTGACTGAGATTACATGTTGATTCTGTGTAACTAAAAATATGATTACGACTGAGTCTGAACATGGTGACTGACTAAACTAATTTGTGAATATATACACTGCCATGAGCATTATTATATGGATGGAACTGAGAATACAAAAGACGAACTCTAAGGAAAAATATTACCTTAAGCTAAGTTTGAGTTTGCGGAGAGAAGGTGAGGGTACTTGGTGCGCATGTTTGTTTCTATTTCCTAAGTGGCTCCCCCAACGGAATAATTTCTCCAAAGAACCTCGACCAAGGGAACTTCTTGGTACCTTAGTCTGCGGATCTGGCAATCTATGATTTTAACTAGGAGTTCTTCGTAAGAAAAGCCGTTCTGAATATCTAGGCCCTCTAAAGGAACTACAACTGCTTGATCACTAATACACTTCTTTAATAAAGAAACACAGAATACTGGATGCACTGATGCCAAATCTTCAGTCAACTCAAGCTCATATGCTATATTCCCAAAATGACTCGTGATCCTGAAAGGACCTACATATCAGGGACTGAGATTTCTCTTTTGGCAAACTTCTTTACTCCCTTTATGGGAGAGATTTTCAAATATACAAAATCACCAATCTCAAATTCGAGATCCTTTACCCTCACATCTACATAAGATTTCTGTAGGCTGTGGGTTATTTTAAGAATCTCCCTGATTAACTGAACTTCATCAAAAGCATCAAGCACTAACTATGGCCCTATTAATGCAATCTCATCTACCCCAAACCAACCAACAGGATATCTATATTTCGTCTTATATAAAGCCTCAAATGGAGCCATTAAGATATTGGAATGATAGTTGTTATTGTAAAAAACTCAATTGAAGGCAAGTGATCATCCCAACTACCCTTAGATTCAATAACACAAGCTCTCAACATGTCCTATAAGGTATTAATGGTCCTCTCTGCCTAACTATCTATGTGAGGGTGAAAGGTTGGACTGAGACGAACTTGGATACTAAGACCCTTTTGAAAAGACTTCTAAAAATTAGAGGTAAACTAAGTACCTTTATCTGAAATGATGAAAAATAGGACTCCATGCAATCTAACCAACTCACTAATATAGAATTTGGCATAGTCCTTGGTAGAGTAAGAAGTGTGAACTAGCAAGAAATGGACTGTCTTGGTCATCCTGTCCATAATGACCCAAATCGAATCGTGCTAACGACATGTTTGAGGCAAACCTACCACAAAGTCCATGTTTAGCTCTTCCCACTTCCAAGTGGGGATACTGAACTCCTCCATAGAACCACTAGGCTTTCGGTGCTCAATCTTAACCTACTAACAAATAGAGCACTTAGTTACAAACTCTACAGTATCTTTTTTCATACTACTCCACCAATAGGTCTCTAACAAATCACGATACATATTAGTGTCCCCTAAATAAATTGAGTAATGCTTACCATGCACTTTTGCAAGAATTTTCTATCTCAACCCATCTACATATGACACACAGTATATTTTTGAAATACAACACTCCATCTCCCCCTTGGGATAAAACCTCTACTTTACGATCTCTGATTGACTCCTTCAACTTAACTAGACTAGGTTCCTGTCTTAATTTTCATTCACTATGTCAACCAAAATAGATTCTAAACTATTTTGCACCCATACACTATCCTCAACTAAATCAACCAAACGAACTCCTAATCTAGCCAACTGATGAACCTCCCCAACCAAATGCTTCTTATCACTCTTAACATGGACTAGACTATTTATAGACAGTCCACTAAGATCATTTACCACTACATTAGCCTTGTTTGAATGATACAAAATACTAATATCATAATCTTTCAACAGTTTTAGCCACCTTCTCTGACAAAGATTCAAATCTCTCTGCAAAAACACATACTAAAAACTCTTGTGGTTTATGAATACATCAATATGCAGACCATATAGATAATGCCTCCAAATTTTCATGGCAAAGACCACATCCCCTAACTCAAGATCATGGGTGGATAATTCTTTCCATGGGTCTTAAGTTGTCTAGAGGCATAAGATATGAATATACCTCTCTACATCAAAACACAATCCAAACCAACTTTGAAAGCAGCACAATAAACAACAAACTCATCTGTACCATCTAGCAACTTCAAAACTGATACTGAGGTGAGTCGATTCTTTAACACCTAAAAACTCTTCTTGTAAGAATCTGACCACTGAAACTTGACTTTTTTCTGTCTTAATCTAGATATGGGGGATGCAATAGATGAAAAATCTTTAACAAACCATCTGTAATAGCCGAAAAAACCCAAGAAACTCCTGATATCTGATAGAGAGATGGATCTAGGACACTTTCTCACTGGTTTGGTCTTTTAAGGGTCAACTGTAATACCATCATCCAAAACAATATGGATAAGGAAAGCTACTGAACTTGGCCAAAAATCACTTACTAAATTTATCAAATAACTGATGGGATCTAAGAGTCTGCAAGATGATTCTAAGATGGTCTGCATGATCGTCTCCATTAGGGGAATAATCAAGGATATCAACTATGAATACTATAATGAACATGTCCAAGCACTATTTGAACACCTGGTAAATCAAGTCCATGGTAAATCAAGTCCATGAAAGCTACTGGGGCATTGGTTAGACCAAAAGACATGATCACAAATTTGAAGTGGCCATACTGAGCTCTGAAAGCTATTTTTAAAATGTCATATTCTCTGACTCTGAACTGATGATAAGATCTATATTAGCGAAGTTACTGGCACCCTGAAGTTGGTCAAACATATCATTGCTTCTGGGGAGTAGGTACTTATTCTTGATGGTGACTTTGTTCAACTAATGGTAATCGATGCATATTCTAAGAGAACTCTCTTTATTTTGCACAAAAAGATTGGAACGCCCCATGGGGAAACACTAGGCCTAATGAACCCCTTATCTAGAAGGTCTCTTCATTGCTCTTTTAACTCTTTGAGTTTTTTTAGATCCATTATGTAAAGAGAAAAGAGATAGGCTGAGTATCTGAAAGTAGGTCGGAAAGAACTCTAGAAAGATCTTCAAGGAATATATCAAGAAATTCCCTTACTACTGAAACTGACTCGAGATTTGGAGTCTCTAAACAAGAGTCTTTAACTTATAAACAATGGTAGATGCACCCCTTAGCAATTATTTTTCTCACTTTAAGGTATGAATTAAGTTGACCCCTATATGCTAAAGTACTATACTTCCATTCAAGGACTGGATCATTCGAAAACTGAAAATGAACAACTCTATTTCTACCAATTAAGGATTTACATAATGATAAGAATCCAAGATGTATTACACGTCAAAGAATGTAAACTTCATTAGGTTCGGATTTTGTAATAGTTCTCGTAGAAAATGAGCCTCAAACATTCAAAGAAGCAATGTCATCATTAGACTTATCCTTTTAGAAAGTGGTAGTCAATAGTGAGATTGACTCAATCTTAAGAAACCATAAGTTGGAATTGGTTGATCTTCCTTCAGGAAATAAACTTTTAGGTTCTAAATGAATCTTCAAAAGAAAAATGAAGGGGAAAGGCACTATTGAAAAATACAAGGCAAGACTTGTCGTAAAAGGATTTAAACTGAAAGAAGGCCTTGATTAATTTGATACATAATCTCCATAATAAGGATAATGTTAATTAAAATGTTAATTTCCTTGGCCAAAGTATATGGTCATGAAATCCATCAAATAGATGTAAAAACACCATTCCTAAATAGAGAATTAGAGGAAGAAATTTACATGGAATAACCTAAGGGTTCTATGGTTCCAGAAAAAAATAAGGTGTGTAAATATAATATCTCGGGAAATTTTTCGTTGAAATTTTGTGCGTAAACGTGTTAGGTTCTATCTTCTAGAATGAATTATATATTTTTTTGTGTGGAATGTCTTAGATTATGACCCACCATTGCATAGAGTATCGAATAATATTTCCAACGATATGTGGATCATCTAAAAAAGACACACGAACGACGCGTTATGGACATTTCGATCTAACCGTGAATAGTAGTGAACAGTAAAACGTACAGGAAAAAGTACTAACACCTGGCGTATTTTTGCTCCTACTTTAAATAATCATAACTCCTTGCAAATAATGATCTGAGTGATCTACAAAATATTAATGAAATGCTCAGCGAGTCCTCTTTCCAATGAAATTGGTTTCATCCAATTTGTCTATCGGAGCAAAAAGTTATGGTCGATCTACTTTAGCCTATCAAAAGAAAATTTTTGGGTCAAAATCAAACAATCATAACACCTCGTACACATTGATATGGGTGAGATACTATATATCAATGGAAATATATGAGAGTGCTCTTTCTAATGAAATTGGTTTCATCCAATTTGAATATCGGAGTAAAACATTATGGTTAATCTACTTCAGACTATCAAAACAGGCTACAAAAGGATAGATTCAAGAATTATTTGAATTTTAGGGGCGTTTTGGTCATTCCTCCTCACCCAAAATCCATCAAAACCTTATATTAAATCCTATTAAAAGCATTATATGTTATATTTCATCAAATTCCCTAAAAAAGAAAACCCTAAGATCCTACATCCAACTTCAAGAACCTCCAAAGTTCACCATTAATTCTGCAAATTTATTCAAGATTCCAAGTTCCTAGTTCAAGAACTTCAAGAACCTCCAAAGTTCACCATTAATACTGCAAATTTTTTCAAGATTCCTAGTTCCTAGTTCAAGAACTCCAAGAACCATCATTCAAAGGCACGATAAACATCTCAAAAATGAATATCGATCTAAACTTAATCATTCAAGGTATGTGGGGTTTTTCAACAAGATATCTCTTTCGTTATTGTGCCCAAAAGTAATTTTCTTTGCAAAGGCATGATATTTTTTTTTTATGAATTTGAAGCATGAACCCATATCTTATTATTATTATTGTGAAATCTTGATGTTTATGATTTTGAAAGATGAATTTCCATGTGTGGAGATATAAAGCGTGAATCTTGAATGATATTTAGAATGATTTTGATATTTGGGTCATGAATCCCCATTGGAAATTTGGTTTTTTTGAGAAAGTGTGTTATAAGCACTTTGATGTTGAATATTTGAGATATTTGGAATGATTTGACCTTTTGGTCTTAATGGAGTTATTTTGAACTCGAGTGTGAAAGAAATCCACAACGTGGTTGATTTTGATAAATGGGAAGCATGATGGATCTCGATGTATATTTAAATATTACTGAAATTATTTTGTTATGGATTGTCTTTGAAATGATCTAAGCTAATTCTGGGAGAAATCTTTAGCTCCGAGTGGGATGTATAAAGCGACCTTACTTCCCTAGAACTACGTGCCCCCATAGGAGTGAGCCTAAGTCTTATTTATATAGTGATCACTAGTTTGTGTGGATTTGATATGGATAGTCCTACTCCAATGGAAAGGATAGGACAACTCTCCCCAACGTGGGTTGTACGTTGGACTCCATGTAGCTCACATGATTTAGGTCGGTTATAGGATCTCCCAGTGTGTGTGTATTTCATTATGTCTGTGGTGAATGGTTAAGTGATTTGAAAGTGGGATTGTGAAAGTTATTCTTTCAAAATATTTAAATGATATTTACATTATGAGAATTGATATTCTTAATGAACTGAAAGTGATTGACAAATTATATGATGACTCACATGTGTTATTGTACTTATTTCATCCTCTCATGATTATGATGATTTTCTTTGGGCTATATAAGTCTTTCATACATCCTGCATATTTGTTATAAATATTTATGATGATGATGTTTATACAACTGCATACACCCCTATATACTCGGTTCCTTTCCATGGTACTGACCCATATCTTCAGATATGGGTTGCATTTTTTCGAAATGTAGGTTTAGGTGCTCAGTTTCATGTTTGACAGTGATTCTTTGGGCATGTTGTTCTACATCCTCTGTTGTGGGGATTCCTCATGTTCCAAGGATGTGATGTCTGATGTTTGTTTCACAGAATCGTTTTTATTTGATAACTGAGTATGAGTCAGTTGGGATATGTCTCAATAGCTCCCTGATTTTATTGATTTTCTTAGAGGCTTGTCAGACTAGTATATATGTTGGGAGTTGACTAATAAGTCATATTTTGTTATCTTTCTGAAATTCTTTTATTCTTGGATGATGATGACTCTATTGATATTTGAGGGTTATTTATGAAAACCCCGTTGATTTGTATTGAACTGAATGAAAATGACTCAAAGGGTTATCTTGGGGCTACTCGTAGCCTCAAGCATCGTGGAGTTGTATGTTAGGCAAGTGTAGAAAAAGAAGTGGCACAGATGCTCAGGGTAAGTTAGTGTTGTAAAAGATTTCATATATGATCTTCATCTCTCACTTTCATATTGCATCTTATGTACTTTCATTTTGAAGGATTGATATGACAAAGGCATTTCATTCTGCTATCCAAAAATCGTGTCATCCTTTGTTTACCCCATTTGAGCTTTATTTATATTTTATTTCATACTCCTATTTTGGAATCAAGAAAGATTCAGCAAAGCTAAAAAAAAAGTGTCGAGCAAAACAATAGAGTCAGAAAGTTTCAAAAAGAAATGAGAGGAAAAAAATGTGTCCAAAAGAAGGAAAAGAAAAAAGTGTCAAGAAATATAGAGTCAAAAAGTTTCAAAGGAAAAAAAGTCAATAAAGGAAACAAAGATGAAGAAAATCAGAATCAAGCAAAAGAACAAGTTGCCGGAACTACGCGTGACCTGATTCTCCTCTTTTGGGGGTGAGATAAATATGCTGCCCTACTCAGGGCTCGGTATAACCACATAAATAATTTAGAATTGTCCAGTGAAAAGAAACTGGGGCATGATTTAATCCTCATTGTTTAAGTTAATTCCAAAAGTTGTTAGACCTACCCCACTTCTAGTGTCATTTGGGCCCCATGCCATCCTTTCTTTCTAACCCTATCCAAAAGCCAAGTTACAATCATAAAAAGAACTTCAGATCAATATTTAAGGATGTTAAAGCTAAGAATGCAAGGGATATGATGATTCATTTAGGAACTACTTGTCTTCCTTAGAATAAGAAATTAGGAGAGAAATTAAAAATGAGAGTCTTATTGGTGAAAATCCTCACGAGCACTGTAAGACGATGGTAAGTTGAGAGAGATAAAAATTAGAGAATATTATTGGGGAAAGATCTCATGGGAACCGTAAGAAAACTATGAGATAAGGGAAATAAAGAGAAGAGAGTCTCATTCGTGGAAAACCCTTACAGACACCATAAGGCAATAGTGAGCTGAGGAAAATAAAATGAGAGAATCTTCTGGGAGAAAATTCTTCAAGGTTCCACTACCCAAATGGGGTCTTAAATGGAATTGAAGCAACTTAGTTTAAAGTCCAGTAACTCAACAACAATGGGTAAAAAGTTTGGATGAAAAGATCAAGCTGCTTAATCCAAAATTCATGGTATAATCACTAGTGTTGACTATCATTTTTAGATGAATTTTTTGTTTCTTTGTTTCAAAAGGGGACATTCATTGTCTTTTCTTTCTTCTGTTTATTTTTATTTTATATTTCTTGAGTCAGTTATCCAGACAAAAAATATCTTTATTTTATTTTGTTTCTTGTTTTTAAGTTAAGTGCGTGTCAAAACAAGTGAGAAAAGATTTCAAAACTGGCTATCAGCTTCTTCAATTGCACAAAGAAAGACAAAATAAATCACATGAAAGAGGCATGATTGTGATAAAAAAAGGGCATGCAAAAAGTTTTGTCTACAGATAAGTCTGGGAACCCTTAGAAATACAATAGTTCAAAGGGTTTAATTGAGAAACATGGCAAAGCAGAGATACTGTGTTTATGGCAGAGTCACTCTTACTAATATGAGTTTGGATAACTAATGCAATAAGTCAATGACATATGTTAATGGTTGGAAGCAAGGTTAAATATGACTGAAGCAAGAGCGATTGCCGTGAAAGCTAAAGCCACAAGCCAACCACCATTTTTTTTTAACTCACAAATTTTCTTTGATAAAATAGGAAACATATTACCTTCAAAGTAAGAAATTTAGAGCATAAATATCAAGGCCTGCAATGCCTCACTTTTACAAATTCATAAAGCAATGATCCTGCATAGTTTTGGTAATCAAATCATGGTAAAATTCATCATCTTATATCCCTCGGAGACATACTTTCTTGTCTAGGGATTTCAGTTTTTATTTAGTGGGTGATACACTTCTTAAATTGAACCTTCAATCCTAGAAGACGTACCCTCTAGTTGAGTCATTCCCTTTGACTCTTGGAAGACGTGCCTTCTAGTCGAGTCATTACCTTTGATTCCTAAAAGACGTACCTTTTAGTAGAGTCATCTCCTTTGATTACTATAAGACGTACCTTTTAGTCGAGTCATTCCCTTTCATTCCTCTAAGACGTTCCTTTTAGTTGAGTCATTCCCTTTAACACCTAGAATACGTACCTTTTAGTCGAGTCATCCCCTTGATTCCTATAAGACGTACATTTTAGTTGAGTCATTCCCTTTGATTCCTATAAGACATACCTTTTAGTTGAGTCATTCCCTTTGACCCCTAAAAGATGTACCTTTTAGTCGAATCATCTGCTTTGGTTCCTATAAGACGTACCTTTTAGTCAAGTCATTCCCATTGATTCCTACAAGACATAACTTTTAGTCAAGTCATTCCCTTTGACCCCTACAAGACGTACCTTTTAGTCAAATCATCCCCTTGATTCCTATAAGACGTACCATTTAGTCGAGTCATCTCCCTTGATTCCTAAAAGATGTACCTTTTAGTCGAATTATTCCCTTTGATACCTAGAAGACATACCTTTTAGTCGATTCATTCCCTTTGATACCAATAAGACATACCTTTTAGTCGAGTCATTCCCTTTGACCCTTAGAAGATGTACCTTTTAGTCAAATCATCACCTTGATTCCTATAAGACGTACCTTTTAGTCTATTCATTCCCTTTGATTCCTATAAGACGTACCTTTTAGTCGAGTAATTTCCCTATATTCCTATAAGACGTCCCTTTCCTGGATTCCCATAAGATGTCCCTTTTAGTCAAGTCATCCCCCTTGATTCCTATAAGACGTACCTTTTAGTCGAGTCATCCCCCTTGATTCCTATAAGACGTACCTTTTAGTTGAGTCATTCCCCTTGATTCCTATAAGACATACCTTTTAGTCGAGTCATTCTCTTTGATAGTCGAGTTCTTTCCTTTGACCCCTAGAAGATGTACCTTTTTGTCAATTCATTCCCTTTTATTCCTTTAAGACATACATTTTAGTCGAGTCATTCCCTTTGACCCGTAGAAGACGTACGTTTTAGTCGAGTCATTCCCTTTTATTTATATAAGACGTACCTTTTAGTCGAGTCATTCCCGTTGATTCCTATCAGACGTATCTTTTATGCAAGTCATTCCCGTGGATTCCTATAAGACGCACCTTTTAGTTGAGTCATCTCCTTTGATTCCTATAAGTCATACCTTTTAGTCGAGTCATTCCCTTTGATTCTTAGAAGACATACCTTTTAGTCAAATCATCCCCTTGATTCCTATAAGATGTACCTTTTAGTTGAGTCATTCACTTTGATTCCTATAAGACATACCTTTTAGTCGAGTCATCTCCCTGGATTCCTATAAGACGTACCTTTTGGTCGAGTCATCTCCCTTGATTCCTATAAGACATATCTTTAGTCGAGTCATTCTCCTTGACCCCTAGAAGAGGTACCTTTTAGTTGAGTTAATTCCTTTGATTCCTATCAGACACACCTTATATTCGAGTTATTCTCCTTGATTCCTATAATGATGTGACTTTCCCAAAAGTCCTTTGATGATAAACTGGGGCAAAATTTAATTCTTGTGTTGGAACTTCACTTTCCTGGCATATGAAATTTCTTTATAATAATCTTTGTTTGAGATAATTTTCTTTCTAGTTTTGATGTGATATTAGTAGCCTACCCGAAGCACAGGGCGAATAAATGGAAAGTCAAGCAGTAAGTTGAAGAAATTGAAAGTCAAGAAACAAGGTGAAGAAGTTGAATGCCAAGTAACAAATTGAAGAAAATGAAAGTCAATATATCAAAAATAGCAAGTCAGCCTGTATGTAGAATAGGGTGATGAAATTGAAAACCAAGCAACAAGTTGAAGAAATTTCAAATCAGGAGTCCACCTGAAGAATAGGGTGATGAAACTCAATTCAAGGATCCAACAGAAGTTGCGTAGAAAGGATTTTGTAATTTCATTTATGTTTTTAACTTGTAATTTTCATTGTTGATGTAATAACAGAGCCATATATCGGAACCTCAATGGGACCTCGCTCGACTCTCTAACTCGGCATAGTTCATTTTCTTCCAATCCTTTGAGACACCATCAATTGATTCCTCCATAACTTGGGTGGGTAGGATGGTTTAAGTCAGAACTCAGTTGCTCTTCTTATTTATATTTCTTCCTTTAAATAATGGTTGGGATAAAATTCTATCTTGTTGTCTACTTCTTCGTTTGAAAACATGTGTTTACATTCAAATGGGGCATGATGTAGACACCTAATTTCATCCCTCCCCGATATTGTTTTTACCCATTTTTTACTTTATCCTACCATGTACCCTCACCCATGTAATTATACCCTACAAAAATACAAAATAACAAAAATTCAATAAATCCCTAACCTTATCCTAACAAACTTTATCCTATACCCTACCCTACCTACCCCACTCACCCTGACCCTCACATTTTTTATTCCTTTTAATCAATGGACATAATACAGAGAAAAAAAGATTTTTCTTTTTTTGGGGGGGGGGGGTCTTTTTCTTTCTTCTCTATTGATAGACACATAGGTACAGAGAGAGATAGACATGAAAAGAAAGAGAGAGCACACACTCATTCACCTTTTTCTTCATGAACATACTAACAAAATATAGAGAGGAGGAGACCACCTTCATCACAAAATCCACACATACCTTACCAAAAATCTCAACCACAAACCCATAACTCATGAAATAGACACTGCCATCGGATACACTCACACAATCCGATTAATAGATAGTGATATTGAGAGAGAAATAGTGATGAAAAACTGAGATTAGGAGAGGGGGGTACAGAGAACACTGTTCCTGCGATTGTTCACTAGAATCAGTCACCATTTTACTGGATTCAAGTATCGTTAATCCATTACTCACTCCTCTAGACACCAGAAAACACAAATCAACCATCAAGCTAGCCAAAATCGGCCTGCTTAGCTTGATTCCGGCGATATTTGGGGTAGCTCCGGTGATAGGTCTATCAGAAAATTGATGTCATTGACTCTTTTATTCTAAGTTCAGCTTTAAATTGGTTCATCCTCGCTGTTCCTTTTGAATTTGCGTCCCGTTTTAGCTCGTTGGGTATTCTTCATGGGTCTTCGTACTGATTTTGGGAAACTTGATTAGTGGCTTGGAATTCGGATCCGTTTGTGTCTATGTGTTCGTTGCCATTAGTTTATGGCTTCGATTTCTTAATTATCGAGTTGGATTAGTCGCAGATGAGGTTATTCCATATAAAATTCAAAGTTTGGGCTTCTTTAATATTATTACCAACCAAAATAGATTATCGGAAGGTCCATTTCTTTAGCTCATTCCCTTTTCTTTATCGTAACTTGTTGAATGGCCATGATTGTGTGTTGGGTGATTATGATTGTTTGATGTGGTTGATGCTATGACCATGATGCTCGTTGATTCAATTTTGGTAGTTTGAGTAATGAATTTGATCATGTTTTAATGGCGATTGATAAAAAAGGGAAAATGGGCGGTGGAATTGAAAATTAACAAAAAGGTTAGATTCAGATCAAGTTTAATCGATTGTCGATATGAAACGTGATATTATTATGAGAAGTTGAAATGGATAGGACAATGTAGGTTCGGGTAGGAAAATTAAGGACTAAGCTTTGTTTGATTGAATGTTGGAAATTTCGTGGAATGTTTGAAATTTTATTGAATAGTTTGATTTTCTCGCACTAAAAATGTATTCATTTGGTTGGGGAATGTCTCGAGGGATTTGTATTGATTTATCAAGGGAATGACCTGATGTATCATGTATGCAAAGGCGGTTCATGATCAAGGCCCGGGGCATCGGTTAAAGAATCGGAGCATAGTTTAGGATTAGTTTAGAATAGGATTTATATTTTCGCATTTTTTTATTTTGGATTGTATAATTGGACTAGACACTAAATTTTGAATTATTTTGTTCTGTTTGCTTGCTTGATTGTTTTTGCATGCTTTGTGTAGTTTATGCAATTGTAATGTCAAAGTTAGATGATACGCTCTACCAAGTGACCGTGGTCGAACCACGAGATAGAGGGGTGCCTAACACCTTCCCCTCGGTCAGAATTCCTTAGCCGGAATCGTTGTTTGCAGATTAGTTTTACAGAGTCAAATTTACTTTTGAAAAAGGATATCCAAGGGTGACTTGGTACACCCGATTTATGCCAAGTGGAGACTCTGAGTTTTGAATATAAGAAGTCCTTTTCGAAACAAATCTTTATTTTGTCACTTCAATAATAAAAACCCTTTCGAACCTTAAAAATCATATTCTTTTTTTGTAAAAAAAAAGGGTGTGGCAATAGTAATGTTACTTTTATTAAAAAAAATAATTAGAGAAAGATAGAAAATGAATTTTTTGATGAAAAAAGATATAAGAAGAGGACGGATCAAAACAAGTAATGAATCTTAGGAGATGTTGGCGAACACTTACATTTAGATGATTGGTGGACACAACACTTGAGGAGCTAGTAGTTTTCATCCACTTGGTGCTTGATGAAAGACTAAGAGCTTCTTAAATAGGTAGGTATCTTTTTTTCCCGACCTGTTCCTCCTTTTCCCAGTTAATAGAATAGCCTCCAAGAAACTTACCACGTTTCTTTGGTGTCACAGAACTCTGAAAACCTTTGCAGGAGCATGTAACTTGGATTTAAAACACTCATTTTCTAGTCCACGTGATAAAGACATTACTCGCATGCCCTTCTCACATTCTTCATGGCAATAATCCTCTTGAGAATTTTTGTACAATAATCCCATATGCAATATCTAAAAGGAAGAGAAAAGATAGAATTTATAAAAACGAAAAAAGGACTACCTATGCATAAAAGATAAAGGCAGTATATAAGATAATTAAATGCTACAACATGATAATGGAAGAATCAATGTATCCTTTAGGTGGAGCCTTGTAACGATCCAAAATCGTATACTGGGATGTCATATGGTGCCTAAGGCTATGAGTAGCCCCAAGCTAACCCTTAGGTCGGTTTCTACCAATGACACTCAATTCAAGATAGGAATAGACTCAACACTAGCATAGTCATATCACATGAAAAGAAATATGGAAAAGATACTCGGTCCATAAGACGACAATAAAGAGAAATATCAACAAAACCACAATATCAAAACCTCAATACATCACAAGTATGACAATTGTCTGAGAAGACTCTTCAAATCAAAATCTAGAGAGCCGCTGGGACAGGTCCCCAACTGACTCGAAATGAAATGAAGATAAAATATAGTCTCTCAAGTATGGAAAATATTTGAAGATCGGTCCTCGAATCATGAGGACTCACCACTCTAGAAAACGTAGGCAAGGTACTTGAAGAATCACAACCGAGGCTGGGGCTGAGCACCTGAACCTACATTATGACACAATGTAGCACATAGACATATATGTGGATCAGTACTTGGAATGTACTGACTATGCGAGGGTGAATGCATATGAATAAAATAGTAAAAATCTTCTTTAATCAAATCATGTATGCATTATGAGACAACTCACATGGCTTGAACAAGTTTAAAAAATAAATCTCATAAGTCATGTAGAATGGAGCATATAACACAAATCTCGTGAGTCATTATTTTTTAATCTCAGAATTCAAAATCTTCTCTTGTTCTCAATACCCAAAGGCTAAGGGATTTTAAACAATACTTTTAACTCATGCATAAGTCTCATGGAGGGTAAAACTTCTTCAATGCGCAATATTTCATACCTATTTAGAACTTATATACTTGGAATTATGAAACACATAACTTGAAAACATACTTGAAGGCATTTCATTCACTTTAGGAAAATATCTCATCTCAAGATTTAGGGAAATCACTCCATCTCAAATGGAAAGGCATTCTAGTTTATGGAAAAAACTTATCTCAAGGCTTTATAAAAAGTACTATAACAAGAGAAGATGGTTTCATTTAGGAAATAACTTACATCAAGAAAATACTTTATTTGGGGAAAGATCTTTGCAATTCAACCATTTAGGAAAATATCTTATAGGGAAGGAAAATAAGTATTTGATCTAGAAGTCTAAATGTCAAGAAAGGTTCTCGTAAACGACATAAACCATGCGAGCTACATGGAGTCCAACGTTTTGTCCTCCTAAGAAAGAGACCCCACGTTAGGGAGGAGCGCCATACTCTTGCCAGGGAGTATAACCTAGGTCTAGTGATCACTTAACAAAACTCGTCCTCGGGCCCAATCAGAATCATCATAAACTCGGCCTCAGGCCCAACCTATAATGGCACGCAGTTTTGTGGGTAAGGAACTGTAGTAACTTAGCCACTCGGTGATAAATACTACTCCCTTTATATTATCTACCCTTATCTCATAAAAATCCACTTTTAGAACAATAACGTAATTCACCACGAACCCAATGATTAAATCGATAATCTCATATAGTGAAGTAGATTTCAAAGCTCAAGGACCATTAGGTCAATTCATTTCTTACTAACCCATAGCATAGGAGTTCGTAATTCCACAAGTCTCAAATAGGGCTTACTAACCCATTATTCAATCTCAAGTTGAAGATTGTAAAAAGCATAATATATAGCATATAGATTCATAAATCATGTGGAAAACTAGGAGTTTCAGCAAGTTACCTCAAAATCTCAATATAGACATATGCTTCAATATCTCAACAATGCAAATATTAGCTTATCAAGGAGTAAAATCATGGGATTTATACCCATCTTTAAATACTCAAGAAAACATGTAGAAATCATGCCATTTGACTCTTAATTCATGGGAAATATCAATATAATGCATTCAATAATAATGGGTCTAAAATCCAATTCGAATTCATGTAAAAACCTTATATATTTCAAGAATTTAATGATGTAAATAGCCTTTTGGGCACAAGGGTGAAAGGGTTACCCTCGTTTAAAAATTCCACATACCTTGAATTAGAAGTTTTGGATGAACTCTCACTTTTGGGACTCTATTCTTGCTCTAGAATGAGGGTTCTTGAGGTCCTTGACTTGGAAACCTTGAATCTTGACTCAATTTAGAAAATCCATGGTGGATTCTTGAGATTCATGGAAGAGGTTTTGGATATTTAGGGTTCTTGTTGAGAGAAAACTTGATAAAACCCTTATAGGATACCTGAAAAAGGCTTTGATTTAGTGTTTCCACAATTTTATAGGCTTGGGAAAAATTCCAAAATGCCCTTTTAACATCTGTGCGAAACTGAAAAAATTTAACTGGAACCCGATTTTGTTGGCCTTCGCAATGCGCCATTGTAATTTCCAACTGGTTGGGACCTGGGACTCCTTATGCACCACAATTGTGGAGTCCCACTGGAAATTGACAATTGCTAAATGCACCCTCTCCGCGACGCGCTAGCCTCCCAAATGATGCAGATTTACGACGAAGGCTTAAATTGGCCATAACTTCTTTCATGAGTGTCTGATTTGGGCAAAGCTTATATCGATAGAAATATTATTAGATTTCCAATGTGATAAATATTGGACATTAAGGAAATTATATTTGGTTAACATATTAATCACTTAGTAAGCCACTTCTCAATCTTTTAGGTTCGGGATCACGTCTCACTCGATACGCCCTAAGGTTCAGACTATGAGGAATCTTTGTGGGACCTTACAATATCTCCCCCTTGGGAACATTCATCCTCGAATGTATCTAGTTAGGATATGAATACAAAAGAAACAAATTACACATATTCGAAACAATTACTAAACGATTCAAGATCTTCCTAAACTCATGACCACTCCGGATATCGCAAAAACTATACAAAGATAGATACATAGCTGAACTTTAGATTATAAAAGCTGAATCAAGGAAGAATGGCACCTTTGGATTGATCTAAACTTACATAAAAGAGGTGCGGGTATTTGTATCGCATGTCTTCTTCTACATCCCAAGTAGCACCCTCAACAGATTGGTTCCGCCACAAAACTTTAACCAAGGGAACTTCTTTGTTCCTTAGTCTACGGATCTGAAAATCTAGGATCTCCATGGGAATCTCATCGAAGGAAAGGCTATCCTAAATATCAACACTCTCTGAAGGATCAACCAAAACGAAATCACCAATATGCTTCTTAAGCATGGCGACATGAAAGATAGGATGAACGACGGATAACTCCGTGGGAAACTTAACCTCATAAGCCACTTTACCAACATGTCTCAAAACTCTTTACGGGCCAATATAACGGGGACTAAGCTTTCCTTTCCTACCCAACCTTTTCATCTCTCTCATGGGTGAAATCTTCAAGTACACCAAATCATCCACCTTATACTCAAAATCTCTCCTTCTCACATCTGTGTAAGACTTTCGATGACTCTGAGTGGTCTTTAACCTCTCTCTAATTAACTTAACTTTCTCTATGTCCTCAAACGGTTCCATCTCAATGCTATCATGGAAACTATTGTTATAGCGATACTCTATTAATAGCAAATGCTTATCCCAACTACCCTTGAAATCAAGAGCGCATTCCCTCAACATATCCTCAAGGGTGTGAATGGTCCTCTTAACTTGACCATCTATTTGTGGGTGAAAAGCTGAACTCAAAAGAACTTAGGTGCCAAGACCCTGCTGAAATTCCCTTCAAAACTGAGAAGTAAATTGAGTACCCCTGCCCAAAATGATAGACAAGGGACCTCCATGTAGTCTGACCAACTCCCAGACATACAATCTAGCATAATACTCAGTCGTATAAGATGTATGCACGAGCAATAAAAGTGCAGACTTAGTCAACCTATCCTCAACAACCTAAATAGAATCATAATGATGACGCGAAAGAGGCAACCTGGTCATGAAGTCCATATTCACCATCTCCCACTTCCAAGTAGGTATACTAAACTCTTTTATCATACTACTCGATCTTTGGTGGTCCACTTAACCTGTTGACATGTCGTAAAATTTACTTCAAACTTGGTGATGTCCTTTTTCATGCCGTTCCACTAATCGATTTTCTGTAAGTCGTGATACATCTTGATAGTACTGGGATGAATGGAATAATATGCGCCATGTGCTTTACCCATAATCCTCTGCCTTAAATCATCAACACGCGGAACACACAACATACCATGCACCCTAAATACCCCATATCCCCCTTGGGAGAAAACATCGACCTTTTGGTCCTTAACTAACTCCTTCAGTTTGACTAAACTAGGATCCCTATCCTACTTCTCTTTAACTTCTGAAACTAAAGAGGATTTCAGAACTACTCTACACCAACCATAGACATATAATTGTGTCCTTTCCCAAAAATATTTTAATCTTTTTTTAATTTTTATTTTTATTTTATTCACCTTACCATACTTTTGTTTAGTTGGTAATTTCTCCCAAAAAAAAAGAAAATTGAAAATAATTTAAAATATAGCATCTTTGTCACCTCACTATGCCACCTCGACACATCACTTTTCATTTTTCATTGGATATATGCAAAAGGCACACACCTTACTCATTTTTCCACACGCCACCATCATCTTTCCACATGCCACACTAATTTTTCCACATGCGACACGATTATTCCAAAAGCCACCAATTAAATGCTTCCACATAGGATAATAAATGAAGAAAAATAAAAACTAAATAAAAAATATAAAAGAAAAATTCTAAAAAGAGAAAAGGGATTTCTCCAATTATCTTCTTCATTCTCATACTCATGACATACACACCTCCATCACCAATTTTATGGCCTGATCTACATAACCATACTTACACCGCCTAACCACCACCAGCAATACATCAACAACATCAACTGCGAACCACCCCTAGAACCCTTCTACATACACTGGACATTTGAGATCGGAGAGAGATCGAGAAAGAGTGCATGGAGATCAAAAATTGAGGGAGATTGGAGAAAACAGAGAGGCGAGATAGAGATTGAGTAAAAATCTGCCCGACGCTAATTTTTTTGTGATTTTTTACTGTTGTCCGGTGAACTTTTTCACCGGAGATGGTTTTTTTTAGTTCGTGTTCGATTGCACTAGTCTTCGAATTCTGAAATAAAAAAAATTAGCAACCACTTCCTCGTCGAATCGAACCATTGGAATCGTGTCTTACGAAATTTGGTTAGAGTTTGTATTTTATCATGTTTTCTATTTTGGACTCTCCAATTGCTTGTATTGATTTGGAAGTTTATGTCTGTTCATCCCAATTGGGTTATTGTAAGTAGTTCGGGTTTTAATTTCTCAAATACTAAGTCTGGGATTCGTCGCGGCTGAGGTTATCCTATTTGGGGTTCCAAATCCAGGTTTTCTTAAATACTACTATCAATGAAAGTTCGTCATCGAAAGGTCCAATTCTATCTCTTCTTCATCTTGTCATATATTTTGGTTGGTGTGAGATACGATTAAATACTGAGTGATATTAATTTGTTCATCTTCATTACATTAAAGAAATGTTTGTGGATTGTTGAAATAGTGATTTTGGATTGTTGAAATTTTATGTTAAAAAGGGATTTTGGGGGTGAGAATTAAAAATTGAAAAAAGGATAGATTCATTTTAATTTTAATTTACTGTTGATATAAAATGCGATATTATTATTCTACGTTGAAATGAATAGGCGAATAGAAGTTTGGGTAGGCAAAATTCTTATGAATAATAGTTTTCGTTGAATGTTTGAAAATAGAATATTGGTTGAATGCTTGCTTGTTTATCGCATTTGAATTAAAATGTACTATTTGGTCAGGGAATTCCCCGAGGTACTTATGTTTATTGTCCAGGGAATGACCCATTTATTTTGTACTCGGAACATATTCACGATGAAGGCTTTGGATAGTGGATCAAGTATTGGAGCATAGTTTAGGATTAGTTTAGGTTGGTGTAGGTTTACTTTTCAAGTACTTTTTTTTTTATTTTGGTTTGTAATAATTGGACTGGATATTGTTTTGGATTTGTTTGTTTGATTGATCATTTATTTGTGTTTGGTGTGGTTTATACATTCATAGAGTTCAAATTAGCCGATATACTCCACCAAGCGACCGTGGTCAAACCACGAGATCGAGGGGTACCTAACACCTTCCCCTCGATCATCAAAATTCCTTACCTTGAATCTCTGTTCGCGAATCAGTTTATAGAGTCAAACTAATTTGAAAAGGATTTTCAAAGGTGACTTGGCACACCCGATCTATGTAAAGTGGCGACTCTGAGTTTAAATGTAAAAATTCCTTTTCGAAATTTTTTTTCATCTTTTTGTCACTTAATAATAAAAACCCTTTCAAACCTTAAACCATGTCTTGTTTTAGTTAAAAAGGGGGTGTGACAGCTTTGGTGACTCTGCTAGGGAACTTTCAGAATTCGAGCTTATTTTTGGAGTTGTATAGGCTTTGTTTGACATTATGGGTGTATAGACATTGTTTGTGTTATTATTTGTATTTATTTTATCATTGCGCAGTGCCTACGTGCTCTTTGTTTATAGTTTTTGTTTATGTGTTACAGCTTTATATCTGGCATCATTTGCATAACCCGAGTCAATTATTTCTGCAACAAGTCTCGGAGTGCATGTCGTATACACGAACTCTAGTTGAGTCATCTTTATTTTAGGAGGGAGAGCCGTCAGATGTATGGAGTAGGTGGAAAGCTATTGCAACCACTATCGACCATAGGGTCCCCTTAACAGCCTTGTTAGTGAACCCCAGTGTAGGTCACCCTTTAGGTCATATTTATGTGCATCATATTGAGACCTAGTGGGGCCCACTTGGTCCTTCATAGGAGGTTTGCCCATAAGGCATCCCTACATGCTAAATGTTGTATCTTTGAGGGTGATATGGTCATTTGACGGACTGATTCAGGAAAAGCATGTGTTAGAAGTAAGGTGTGTTTGAAAGAAAAAGAAAAAGAAAAATAAGCAATGAGTCAAGAAGGGTTTCGTAGCTTTTTGTATTCTTTATGTCTTTAGTTTTTCACAATTCAAAAATTCAAAAAGATTTTTGTTATTGGTGTAATTTTTGTATGAAGTGTCAAATTAAAAACCCAAAAAGATTTTATTTTTTCATTGTGCAGTCGTGTCTCTCAAGTCAGGGTTAAGTTCTTTATTTAATCCTTAATTGTCCAATCTGGACGAACTACACACCCCTGATTCTCCCCTCCCGAGAGTGAGATACGTAGACAACCTATTGTTGGTTCGGGGACCATATTTGAAAAAAGAAAAAAAAATATTTTCTTTACTTTTTATTAGAGTTGGTGTCATATATTTCTTTAAAAGAAAATTGCAAAAAGATTTTTCTTTAATAGTTTCAATTTTCATTTTCATATGAAATTCAAAAATGAAAACCCAAAAAGATTTTCTTTGGTAATCATAGGTTTTATTTTGTATAGGAATATGAAAAAAATATCCAAAATACATTTTTTTCACTCTTCATTTAGCGTAGGTGTGTCATATATATCTTCGAAAAGAAAACCACAAAAAAATTTTCCTTTAATAGTTTCAAGTTTCATTTTCATATGAAATTTAGAATCGAAAATTCAAAAAGAGTTTTTTCTTTGGTTGTCATAAGTTTCATTTTGTAGAGGGAATTTTAATATGAAAAATGCATAAAATATTTCAATCAATTCTTTTGATAGTTTGTTATTTTCTTTTCTTCTTAAAGTTCCAAGAAAAAAGAAAAAGAAAAAGAGTTTAATTGACCATTTTGGCAAGACTTCACGAACTATGCACACCTGATTCTCCCCTCTTGGAAGTGAGACACGTAGGCGCCCTTCTAGGGTTTGGTGATCTTTAAAAAATAAATAAAAATAGGTTTTGAATAATTGTTGAACTCTAACGCATTTTGCTATCTCCTGTCCAGTTAGTTTAAGGTGGTTGGTTTGTGGCATTTTGGTTGGTCCTCTATATTATTCCAAGTCACAGAGAAAGTTATGGCCAACAAGGATGCCGTGTTTGTTGTCACTAATCAGATAGGGAGTTTTGGAAATGAGAATTTAGGAGCTGATGAAGAGATTTGGAAATTAAGGCAGCAAATAATAGAAATACATCGATCTTGGGCGAATGGGTTGCCTCCTCCTCCAATTCCCACTGATAATCTAAAATATCTTTCTAGCTTGCCTCCCGTGTCACATGCACAATTTCACTTTTTTGTTGATATGACACAACATGCATCAGGATCGACTCTGGGGCAACAATATCCAACCACTTACAATGTTCATTTCCTCACTCCCCAATCCAAGACTACCACATACTCGGCTTCACCTGTTGTTCATGCTTTAGCGATGCCACCCCCACCTGAAGCACCTATTTTTGATATTTATCCACAAGTTGTGCCTCCCTACTCTACAAGAGAGACTGCATTGAATATTATTAGTGATCAGCGTTACACTTCCGAGCCTTCATTCGAGTTGACTGGTCTTTACGGTGACACTCACCCGCCTGAATTTCATCCTAACACTGAGAAGCCTATTATGATAGAGGAATAAGAGGAAATGACCAGAAAATTGAGAAGTTTTGAACTGGCTATGAATAATTTGCAAGGACTTGGGGATTACAAAAGTGTCTCATATAAGGACTTATGCATGTTTCCAGGTGTCAACCTTCCTCCGGGCTTTAAAATACCAAAGTTAGAGAAATATGACGGACATAGAGATCCAGTGGCGCATTTGAGGCGCTATTGTAACTAATTAAGGGGCGTTAAAGGGAATTAAGCACAACTCATGGCTTATTTTGGGGAGAGTCTTTCAGGCCTAGCTTCGGAATGGTTTGTTGACCAAGACATTAACAAGTGGATTAGTTGGGATGACCTAGCTAATGAATTTTTGCAATAATTTCAACACAATGTGGAGTTGATTCCTGATGAAAAATCCCTAAATAGTATAAAAAAGAAGAATACTAAGAGTTTCAGGGAATATGCGATCAGATGGCATGAACAAGCTGCTAGGGTAAAACAACCAATGAATGAAAGTAAGATAGTGGAAGTATTTATTCAAGCACAAGTTGAGACATATTATCAACACTTGTTACCTCCATTAGGCAAGTCGTTCAATAAAGTCCTTAAAATGTGGGAGATGATAGAAGAGGGAATTAAGACTAGTCGCATTGTGAGTTTTGCAATATTGAAAGCGACTACTCAAGCAATTCAAAAGAGTTCAGGAAGTGTTGGGGAGAAAAAGAATGAGGAAGATGCATCTGCTATTGTAGTTGGATAGAAGGATAGGTCAAGAATACCCCATCGTCGTCACTCTTAGGCTCAAACCCAAGTTCATGCCCAAGCTCCACATAATCACTCCCAAAATTCATTATACTCTGCTCATCGACCACCGTATCCAGTTTATAATGCACAACCATATGTTCAACCCCTATGTTACCCACAGTGGAACACACCAAATCCTCAGATTCATCCTCCAACTCCACATACATACCGAAGCCTTTCTAGGCCTAGTTTTCAATTTAAGCCAAATAATGAAATGAGACATAAGTCGAGGGATAGCTTTATACCGATTGGAGAGTCGTATGCAAGTTTATTCCAGAGATTGGTACAACAGGGCATGATCACTCCTCTCCTTGGGTATACTCCTGACCCAAATTCAAGAAGTTTTGATCCTAATGTACGATGTGCATATCTATCTCATGTTCAGGGTCACGGTATTGAAGACTGTCATGCTTTGAAAAGAGAAATTGAAAAGATGATTCAAAATAAATCAATTCTGGTCTAGAACATTGACAGTGAGGAATGTTCTAGTCATGTTGATATGCAAACCTGTGGCTAAGATGTCAGGCTAAGCAATTGAGAAGTCACCCCTCTCCCTACTAGGAAGAGGTCTGGTAGTTTATTTTGTTTTATTTTCTGTTATTCAGATTATTTCAGGGTTGTAGTTCGGGATCTATCTTGTTTTGTCCCTTTGTCATTATGTTCAAACCTTTCTATCTTTCATATTTATTAAATAAAGTGTCCCATTTTTCTTTGTATTTTAAATATGTGTTGTTTGTTTGTTTTTTTTACATAGTACATTTTATGTTAACTCTAGTTATATGACATCCTAGTTAAATTTACAGTCAGATCATAAAATACAGTTTAAGCATGAACAATGAATCAGAGGGTTAAAGTTAGAAAAAGAGAGTATCTGAGAAAATAGATAGAGTGCTGGGGTGTTTGGTGATCTAGTTGGAGCCTTCTTTGAAAATTAAGGCTATTATTTTGAGAATCATGAGAACAACTTGGTCATCAATTGAAAAACATATCTTAGTTAGGTCAAGTAGTGAATGTGTGGTCCTATGTCAAAAGGAACAGAAAGGAGATCAGCTCCACGAAGTCATGATTCCTTCAATGTGAGGAATGTACAACAAAAGCAGAGTTGTATTTTCGAAAAGGGTAGAAAAAGAATTGGAAAAAATGCTAAGTTGAAGTTAGTGTTGTTAAAGTGTCATAAATTATCTTCATCTTTCATTTCATATTGTATGATTTGTACTTGCATTTTCAAGAATTGATATGACGAAGGAATTTCATTCGGCTATCCAAACATTGTGTCATCCTTTGTTTAACCCATTTGAGTATTAGTTTTATTTTCTTTCATAACCTTCTTCTGGAATCAATATAGAGTCAGCAAAGCTTAAAAGAAAGTGTCGAGCAACACAATAGAGTCCGAAAAAAAAAGAAAAAAAGTATGTCAAAAAGAAGGAAAAGAAAATGTGTCAACTAAAATAGAGTTAGAAAAGTACAAAAAAAAGAGTCAATAAAAAAAAGAAAAGAAAAAAAAAGAAATCAGAATCAAGCAAAACAAGTTGTCAGAACTATGCGTGACCTAATTCTCTCTCTCGCGAGTGAGATACGTAGGCTGTCCTACTCGGGGCTCAGTCCAATCAAATAAAAAGTTTTGAATCTCCTAGTCAAAATAAAATGAGGCATGAGTTAATCCTCATTGTTTGAGGAGATTCCAAAAGTTGTAAGTCCTACCCCACTTCAGGTGTCATTTGGGTCTTATGCTATCCTTTCTTTCTAACCCTATCCAAAAGCCAAATTACAACCAAAGAAAGACCTTCAGATCAATCTTTAAGAATGTTAAGGATAAGCATGAAATGGATGTGATGATGCATTTTGGAACTCCTTGTCTTCCTCAGAATAAAGAATTAGTAGAGAAATAAAAATGAGAGTCTTATTGGTGAAAATCGTCACGAGCACCATAAGGTGGCGGTAAGTTGAGAGAGATAAAAAATGAGAGATTCTTAGCGGTGAAAACTCTCATGAGCATCGTAAGATGACTATGAGTTGAGAGAAAATGAAGATGAGAGAAAAATGAGAGAGGCTTGTTGGCGAAAACCCTTCAAGGTGTCACTATCCGAATAAGGTCTTGAATGCATTTAACATAAAGAAGCAACTTAGTTTAAAGACGGTAACTCAACAAGAATGTTTTGGATGGAAATATTAGGCAGTTAAATCCGATATGGATGACATAATCATTAGAGTTGACTGTCATTTTTAGATGAATTTTTTGTTTCTTTGTTTTAAATGGGGAAATTCATTGTCTTTTCTTTCTTATCTTTATTTTTATTTTATTTTCTTGAGTCAGTTATCCAAATGAAAAATCATTGTCATTTTTTTCTCTTGTCTTTGAGTCAAGTCCATGTCAAAATAAGTGAGAAAAATTTCAAAACTAGCTACCAGCTTCTTCAATTGCACAAAGTAAGACAAAATCCAGTATATAAAAGAGACATGATTGTGAGCCAAAATGAGGCATGCAGAAAGTTTTGTCAACAAACACATTTGGAATTCATGAAATACCAAGATTCAAAGGGCTTTGTCTAACAAACATGGCAAAGCATAGATACTGTATTTGTTCAAGAGTCACCCTTAATAATCTGAGTTTGATTAAATGAAGAAAAAAATCAATGTCATATGCTAAGGGTTGGAATCAAGATCAAACGTGACCAGCACAAGAGCGATCATCGCGAAAGCTAAATCCACAAACTAGCCAGCATGTTTTATACTCACAAGATTTCTATGATGAAATAGGAAGCATATTACCTTTAAAGCAGGGACTTCAGAGCGTAAATATCAAGGGCTGCAATGCCTCACTTTTACCAATGCAGTAAGCGATGTTGCTGTACAGGTTTGATAATCAAATCATGGTAAAAAATCATCATCTTATATCCCTCGGAGACACACTTTCTTGTCTAGGGATTTTAGTTTTTATTTGCTAGGTGATACACTTCTTATATCTTATATTCGAGTCATTTCCCTTGACTCTTAGAAGACGTACCATTTAGTCGAGTCATTTCCCTGGATTTCAATAAGACGTAGCTTTTAGTCGAGTCATCTCCTTTGATTCCTATAAGACGTACCTTTTAGTTGAGTCATTCCTTTTGTTTCTTATAAGACGTACCTTTTAGTTGAGTCATTTCCCTTTGACCCCTAGAAGACATACCTTTTAGTCAAGTTATTCCTTTTGATTCCTATAAGAAGTACCTTTTAGTCAAGTAATCTCCTTTGATTCCTATAAGACGTACCTTTTAATCGAGTCATTCCCTTTGATTCCTATAAGACATACCTTTTAGCCGAGTCATTCCCTTTGATTCTTATAATACGTACCTTTTAGTCGAGTAATTCCCTTTGAACCCTAGAGGACGTACCTTTTAGTCAAGTCATTCTCTTTGATTCCTATAAAATGAACCTTTTAGTCAAGTCATCTCCTTTGATTCCTATAAGACATACCTTTTAGTTGAGTCATCCCCCTTGACCCCTAGAGGACATACTTTTTGTCGAGTCATTTTTCTTTTGATCCCTAGAAGACATACCTTTTAATCGATTCATCCCTTTTCATTCCTCTAAGATGTACCTTTTAGTTGAGTCATTCCCCTTGACTCCTAGAAGATGTACCTTTTAGTTGAGTCATCCCTTTCGATTCCTATAATACGTTGCTTTTAGTTGATTCATTCCCCTTGACCCCTATAATTTATACCTTTTAGTTGAGTCATTCCCCTTGACTTCTAGAAGACGTACCTTTCAGTCAAGTCATTCCCCTTGACCCCTAGAAGACATACCTTTTAGGACAGTCATTTCCCTTCATTAATATAAGATGTACCTTTTAGTCGAGTCATTCCCTTTGACCCCTAGAAGACGTACCTTCTAGTCGAGTCATTCCCCTTGATTCCTATAAGACGTACCTTTTAGTATAGTCATTCCTCTTGAGCCCTAAAAGACGTACATTTTAGTCGAGTCATTCCCTTTGATTCCTATAATATGTACCTTTTAGTCGAGTCATCTCCTTTGATTCCTATAAGACATACCTTTGAGTAGAGTCATTTCCTTTGATTCCTTTAAGACGTACCTTTTAGTTGAGTCATTCCCTTTGGCCCTAGAAGACGCACATTTTAGTCGAGTCATGTCCCTTGATTCCTATTAGACGTATCTTTAGTTAAGTCATTCTCCTTGAACCCTAGAAGACATACCTTTTAGTCAAGTCAATTCCTTTGATTCCTATCAGACGCACCTTATAGTTGAGTCATTCTCCTTGATTCCTATAATGATGTGACTTTTCCAAAAGTCCTTTGATGATAAACTGGGGCATAATTTGATTGTTGTGTTAGAACTTCACTTTACTGGCATATGCAATCTCTTTATAATAATCTTTATTTGGGATATTTTTTTTCTAGTGTTGATGTGATTTCAGGAGACCGCCCAAAGCACAGGGAGAGTAAATGAAAAGTCAAGCAGTAAAGTGAAGAAGTTGATAGTTAAGCAACAAGGTGAAGAACTAGAAAGTCAAGTAACAAAGTGAAGAAAATGAAAGTCAATAGATGGAAAATAGCAAGTAAGAATCCCACCTGGGAACAGGGTGATGAAATTGAAAACCAAGCAACAATTTGAAGAAATATCAAATCAGGAGCCTGCCTGAAGAATAGGATGATGATACTCAAGTCAAGAGTCCAATAGAAGCTGCGTAGATAGGATTTTATAATTTAATTTATGTTTTTAACTTGTAATTTTCATTTTTGATCTAATAATAGAGCCTTTGACCAGAACCACGATAAGACCTCACTCGACTCTCCAACTCGTCATACTCCATCTCTTTCTAATCCATTGAGATAATTATCACTCAATTCCCTCATAACTTGGGTAGGTAGGATGTCCTAAGTCAATACCTGGTTTCCCTCCTTCCTCATTCTCCATACATTTGAATAAAGGTCGGGGAAAAATTCTGTCCCATTGTCTATTGCTTTGTATGAAAACACCATGTGTTTATGTAATACCCCAGGAAATTTTTGGTTGAAATTTTGTGCATAAACGTGTTGGGTTCTATCTTCTAGAATGAATTATAAATATTTTGTGTAGAAAGTCTTATATTATGACCCATCATTAGGTAGAGTATCGATTAATCTTTCCAATGATATTTATATCATCCAAAACGGACACCCGAGCGAAGAGTTATGAACATTCCGATCTAACCATGAATAGTAGTGAACAACAAAATGTGTGGCCTGGCGTATTTTTGCTCCTACTTTAAATGATCATAACTCCTTGAATATAATGATCTATGTGATCTACAACATATCAACGGAATTCTTTGTGAGTCCTCTTTCCAATAAAATTGGTTTCATCCAATTTTCCTATCAGAGGAAAAAGTTATCGTCGATCTACTTCAGCCTTTCAAAAGAAAATGTTTGGGTCAACTTCAAACTATCATAACTCCTCGTACACAATGATATGAGTGAGATACTATATATGAATGGAAATATATGAGAGTCATCTTTCTAATGAAATTGGTTTCATCCAATTAGAATATCGGAGTAAAACGTTATGGTTGATCTACTTCAGACTATCAAAACAGTCTACAAAAGGACAGATTCGAGAATTATTTGAATTTTAGGGGCGTTTTGGTCATTCCTCCTCAACCAAAATTCGTCCAAACCCTATATTAAAGCCTATTATAAGTATTATATGTTATAGTTCATCAAATTCTCTCAAAAATAAAACCCTAAACTCCTACATCCAACTTCAAGAACCTCCAAAGTTCACTATTAATTCTGCAAATTTATTCAATATTCCAAGTTCCTAGTTCAAGAACCTCCAAAGTTCACCATTAATTCTACAAATTTATTAAAGATTCCAAGTTACTACTTCAAAAATTCCAAGAACTATCATTCAAAGGCACGATTAACATCTCAAAAATGAGTATCGATCTAAACTTAATCATTCAAAGTATGTGGGGTTTTTCAACAAGAACTATTTTTTGTTCTTGTGCTCAAAAGTAATTTTCTTTACAAAGGCATAATTTTTATTTGATTTTGAAGCATGAAACCATATTTTATGATGATTATTATGAAATCTTGACATTTATGATTTTGACAGATGAATTTACATGTGTGGAGATATAAAGCATAAATCTTGAACGATATTTATCAAGATTTTGATATTTGGGTTGTGAATCCCCATTGGAAATTATGTTTCTTCAGAATGTATGTTATAAGCATGTTGATGTTGAATATTTGAAATATTTTGAATGATTTGACCTTTTGGTCTTAATAGAGTTATTTTGAACTCAAGTGTGAAAGAAATCCACAACATTGTTGATTTTGATAGATGGGAAGCATGATGTCTCATGATGTATATTTATATATTACTGAAATTATTTTGTTGTGGATTGTCTTTGAAATGATCTGAGTTAAGTCTGGGAGAAATCTTTAGCACCGAGTAGGAGATATAAAGCGACCTTACTTCCATAGAACTACGTGCTCCCGTAGGAGTGAGCCTGAGGATGATTTATATAGTGTTCACTAGTTTGTATGGATTTGATATCGATAGTCCTACTCCGATGGCAAGGATAGGTCGGCTCTCCCCAACGTGGGTTGTACGTTGGACTCCATGTAGCTCACATAGTTTATGTCGATTATAGGATGTCCCAGTGTGTGTGTTTTTGCTTGTGTCTATGGTGAATGGTGAAGTGATTTGAAAGTGGAATTGTGAAAATTATTTTTCGAAAGATTTAAATGATATTTACATTATGAGAATTGACAATCTTGATGAACTGAAAGTGATTGACAAATTATATGATGACTCACATGTGTTATTGTACTTATTTCATCCTCTCATGATTTTGATGATTTTATTCGGGCTATGTTAGTCTTTCATACATCCTGTATATTTCTTATAAATATTTATGATGATGATGTTTATAAAACTGCATACGCCCCCATATACTCCATTTTTTTTCCATGGTACTGACCCACATCTTTGGATATGGGCTACATTTTCTTTGAATGTAGGTTCCGATGCTAAGTTTCAGGTTCGACAGTGATTCTTCGGGAATGATGTTCTATATCCTCTGTTGTAGTGAGTCCTCGTGTTCCGAGGATGTAATGTCTGATGTTGGTTTCACAGAATTATTTACATTTAATGACTGAGTATGAGTCAGTTGGGGCATGTCTAAATGACTCGCTACTTTTATTGATTTTCTTAGAGGGTTGTCAGACTAGTATAGATGTTGGGAGTTGACTAATAAGTCGTATTTTGTTATTTTTCTGAAATTCTTTTATTCTTGGATGATGATTACTCTATTTATATTGGAGAGTTATTTATAGAAACCCCATTGATTCGTTTTGAACTGAATGAAAATAGCTCAAAGTGTTAGCTTAGGGCTACTCGTAGCCTCAAGCATCGTGTGATGCTCTGGGGCCCATTTTTCAGGGCATTACAAACTTTGTATTAGAGCCTAAGATGTTAAGGTATCCTAGGGAGTCTTACAATTCACGTTAAGTAGAGTCTTGGTCATCAGTGTGTAGCGTGCCACATCTATGAGTAAGAGGCTACAAGATGATTTAGGAAAAAGTATTATTCTTTCTTTCAAAATTCTATCGTGCTTAAAGTGTCTCTCTCTCTGCTATTGATTTGTGCTCTCCTCTTTCAAAAATATGTCTCCATGTCATCGAAAATAAATAATGATGGTCAACAACCTCAACTGGCTGACCCATTGAATGAAAATGTGTCTCATACTGAATTTTGGGCAGCCTTTTAGGCGCTGGCCCAAGCTGTTACTACATAAGTTTAGACCATATCTAGATATGTTTGTCATAGTGGTCATCTATGATATACTGGTGTACTCCCATAGTGAGGATGAACATTTTGATCATCTTTGAACTGTCTTGCAAACACTTAGAGATCAGAAATTGTTTGCCAAGATTAGTAAGTGTGAGTTTTGGCTAAGGTCAGTTGCTTTTCTGGGTCATATCATTTCTTCTGAGGGTATTAGAGTTGATCCCCAAAATACCGAAGCTGTTAGAAATTGGCCTAGACCTATTTCTCTAACTAATATTCAAAGTTTCTTGGGTTTAGTTGGATATTACCACCGTTTTGTTGAGGGTTTCTCCTCTATAGCGTCTCTTATGACTCGGTTGACCCAAAAGAAAGTGAAGTTCTTATGGTATGAATCCTATGAGAAGAGTTTTCAGAAGTTGAAGACTCGACTCACTTTAGCCCCTGTTTTGACTTTGCCAGATGGTGTTGATGGTTTTGTGGTGTACTGTGATGTTTCAAGAGTTGGGTTGGGTTACGTATTGATGCATAAAGGTAAGGTAATAGCTTATGCTTCTATATAGTTGAAACCCCATGCGAAAAATTGACCCACTCATGACCTTCAGTTGACTGCTGTTGTGTTCGCTTTGAAAATCTGTAGACACTATTTGTATGGTGTCCATGTTGATATTTTCACTGATTATAAGAGTCTACAGTATGTATGTATTTACCCAGAGAGAATTGAATCTTAGGCAGAGACGATGGTTAGAATTGTTAAAGGACTATGATATGAGTGTGCTATACCATCCGGGCAAGGCCAATGTTGTGGCAGATGCCATTAGTAGAGTGTCCATGGGTAATGTTTTACATGTGGTAGAAGGTAAGAAAGAGTTGTCTCATGATGTACATTGTTTTGCTAGAGTAGGGGTTAAATTGTTCGACTCTCCTGAAGGTAGTATAGGGGTTCAGAGTAGTTTTGAATCCTTCTTGGTTTCGGAAGTGAAGGAAAAGCAATACTTAGATACTAGTTTGGTTAGACTGAAGGAGTCAGTCAAGGACCAAAAAGTAGAGGTTTTCTCCCAAGGGGAAGATGGTGTGCTGAGATTGTAGGGTAGATTGTGTGTCCTAAATATTGATGATCTAAGACAGAGAATTATCACTGAAGTGCATGGGGTGCGATATTCTATTCATCCTAGTTCCACCAAGATGTACCAAGATTTGTGGGAAATCTATTGGTGGAATGGCATGAAGAAAGATATAGCAGCATTTGTAGCTAAGTGTACAACATGCCAATAGGTTAAGGTTGAACACTAAAGACTTGGTGGTATGATGCAAGAGTTTAGTATTTCCACCTGGAAGTGGGAAGAGACAAAATATGGACTTCATAATTGTTAACCTCCTTCCTGACGCTATCCTGATTTCATTTGGGATGTGGTTGATAGGTTGACTGAGTCTGCTCATTTCTTACCATTCATAATTCATATACTGCTGAGGATTATGCTAGATTGTATATCCGACAGCAAGTCAAACTGCATGGAGTTCCCTTGTCAATCATTTTGGATAGGGGTACTCAGTTCACTTTATAATTTTGGAAAGCTTTTCAGAAGGGTCTTGGTACCTAAGTGCTTTTGAGTTCTTCTTTTTATCTGTAGATCGATGGTCAGGCAGAGCGGACCATCCAGACCTTAACGGATATGTTGAGAGCTTGTACACTTGACTTTAAGGGAAGTTAGGATGATCACTTACCGTTGATAGAGTTTGCTTACAATAGCAGTTTCCACTCTAGTATTGGCATGGCTTCGTTTGAAGCCTTATATAGGAGGAAGTGTAAATCACCCATAGATTGGTTCGAGGTGGATGAAGCGGTTGTGAGTGGTCATGATTCGGTATTTGAGGCTATGGAAAAATATAAGTTGATTAGGGAAAGGTTGAAAACTACGCAGAGTCGTCAGAAGTCATATGCGGATGTTAGAAGGAGAGACCTTAAGTTTAAAGTTGGTGACCTAGTGTATCAAAAAATTTCATCCATGAGGGGGGTGAAGAGATTCGGAAAGAAGGGGAAGCTTAGTCCCCGTTATGTTGGTCCTTACAAAATTCTTAGCCGTATTGGTAAGGTAGCTTATGAGGTTGAGTTGCCTTTTGAGCTTTCCTCTATTCATCCAATATTCCATGTCTCCATGCTTAGAAAGCATACTAGTGATGTTGTGGCAGTGGATTCCTCTGTGAGTTCTGACATTCAAGAAAATCTTTCTTTTGATGAAATTCCTCTTGAGATTCTTGATTTCAGTGTTCGAAGACTAAGGAACAAAGAAGTTTCCTTGGTTAAGGTGTTGTGGCAAAACCAATCTGTTGAGGGTGCAACTTGCGAAGCTAAGGCGGATATGCGATCCGAGTCCCCGCACCTATTTTCCATGAACTCCAATCAAGCCGAAGGTACCGTTCTTCCCTAAATCATGCACTTTTGATAAAAGTTGCAGCAGTTCAGCTGTCATTTATTATGTGTTCAGCTGTGGTTTCTTGAATTTATGCATTCTATGTTGCATTCGGAGTGAGAAACGATGTGGTGATGATCTTGACGAATGGTTTCAGTTGTATGCTCTATTCCCTATCTAATCTTGGCATGTCTAGAATCATTCGAGGAGAAATGTTTCCAAGGGGGGTGATGTAATACCCCGGGAAACTTTTCGTTGAAATTTTGTGCGTCAATGTGTTGGGTTCCATCTTCTAGAATGAATTATAAATTTTTCGTGTGGAATGTCTTAAATTATTATCCACCATTGCGTAGATTATCAAATAATCTTTCCAAAAATATGTGGGTCATCCAAAACAGACACCCGAGCGACGAGTTATGAACATTTCGATCGAACCGCGAAAAGTAGTGAATAGTAACATGTGCAGGAAAAAGTACTGGGCCTGGCGTAATTTTACTCCAACTTTAAATGATCATAACTCTTTGTACATAATGATCTGTGTGATCTACTATATATCAACAAAAATATATGCGAGTCCTCTTTCTAATGAAATTAGTTTTATCCAATTTTTCTATCAGAGTAAAACGTTATGGTCGATCTACTTTAGCCTATCAAAAGTGAATTTTTGGGTCAAATTCAAACGATCATAACTCCTCACACATAATGATATGGGTGAGATACTATATATCAACGAAAATATTTGAAAGTCCTCTTTCTAATGAAATTTTTTTCATCTAATTTGAATATCGGCATAAAATGTTATGGTTGATCTACTCCAGACTATCAAAACAGTCCACCAAAGGACAGATTTGAGAATATTTTGATTTTTAGGAGCATTTTGGTCATTCTCCCTCATCCAAAATCCGTCCAAACCCTATATTAAAGCCTATGAGAAGCGTTATATGTTATTTTTCATTATATTCCCTCAAAATGAAAACCCTAAGCTCCTACATCCAACTTCAAGAACCTCCAAAGTTCACCATTAATTCTGCAAATTTATTCAAGATTCCAAGTTCCTAGTTCAAAAACCTCCAAAGTTCATCATTAATTCTGCAAATTTATTCAAGATTCCAAGTTCCTAGTTCAAGAACTCCAAGAACCATCATTCAAAGGCACGATTAACATCTCAAAAATGAGTATCGATCTAAAGTTCATCATTCAAGGTATATAGGGTTTTTCAACAAGAACTCTCTTTCGTTCTTGTGCCGAAAAGTAATTTTCTTTACAAAGGCATGATTTTTATTTGATTTTTACTAATTTTAAGCATGAATCCATATCTTATGATGATTATTATGAAATCTTGATGTTTATGATTTTGAATGATGAATTTACATATGTGGAGATATAAAGCATGCATCTTGAATGATATTTATCATGATTTTGATATTTGGGTCGTGAATCCCCATTGAAAATTATATCTTTTTTTTTTGAGAAAGTGTGTGTTATAAGCACGTTGATGTTGAATATTTGAGATATTTTGAATGCTTTGAACTTTTGGTCTTAATGGAGTTGTTTTGAACTCGAGTGTGAAAGAAATCCACAACGTGGTTGATTTTAATAAATGGGAAGCATGATGGCTCCCGATGTATATTTATATATTACTAAAATTATTTTGTTGTAGATTGTCTTTGAAATGATCTGAGCTAAGTCCAGGAGAAATCTTTAGCATCGAGTGGGAGGTTTAAAGCGACCTTACTTCCCTAGGACTACGTGCCCTCGTAGGAGTAAGCTTGAGGCTGATTTATAGAGTGATCACTAGTTTGTATGGATTTGATATCTATAGTCCTACTGCGATATCAAGGATAGGATGACTCTCCCCAATGTGGGTTGTACGTTGGACTCCATGTAGCTCACATGGTTTATGTCAGTTATAGGAT
This sequence comes from Capsicum baccatum var. pendulum, assembly GCA_030864225.1. Taxonomy (NCBI): domain Eukaryota; kingdom Viridiplantae; phylum Streptophyta; class Magnoliopsida; order Solanales; family Solanaceae; genus Capsicum; species Capsicum baccatum. The sequence continues at coordinate 15,794,848 of CM061554.1, forward strand.
CTCCCAGTGTATGTGTGTTTCCTTATGTCTATGGTGAATAGTGAAGTGATTTGAAAGTAGAATTGTGAAAGTTATTCTTTCGAAAGGTTTAGATGATATTTACATTATGAGAATTGATATTCTTGATGAACTGAAAGTGATTGACAAATTATATGATGACTCACATGTGTTATTGTACTTATTTCATCCTCTCATGATTATGATGATTTTCTTCGGGCTATGTCAGTCTTTCATACATCCTGCATATTTCTTATAAATATTTATGATGATGATGTTTATACAACTACATACACCCCTATATACTCGGTTCCTTTCCATGGTACTGACCCACATCTTAGGATGTGGGCTGCATTTTCTCAAAATGTATGTTCAGGTGCTCAGTTCCAGGTTCAAAAGCGATTCTTTGGGCACACTATTCTACATCCTCTGTTGTGGTGAGTCCTCATGTTTCGAGGACGTAATGTTTGATGTTGTTTTCAAGGAATTGTTTACATTTGATGACTGAGTATGAGTCAGGTGGGGCATGTCTCAATGGATCGCTGGTTTTATTGATTTTCTTAGAGGCTTGTCAGACTAGTATAGATGTTGGGAGTTGACTAATAAGTCTTATTTTGTTATCTTTCTGAAATTCTTTTATTCTTTGATGAAGATTACTCTGTTGATATTTGAGGATTATTTGTGGAAACCCCGTTGATTCGTGTTGAAATGAATGAAAATGGCTCAAAGGGTTAGCTTGGGGATACTCATAGCCTCAAGTACCGTGTGACGCTCTGAAACCCTTTTTTCGGGGCGTTACAGTTTACATCCAAAGGGGGCATGATGTAGACACGTAATTGTGTCCTTTCTCGAAAATATTTAAATTATATTTTTTTAACTTTTTAATTTTTTTTTCACCTTACCATACTTTTGTTTAATTGATAATTTCTCCAAAAAAAAAGAGAATTGAAAATAATTCAATACATAGCATCTTTGCCACCCAACACCTCACTTTCCATTTTTTATTGGATACATGCAAAAGGAACCCGCCCTACTCATTTTTCCACATGCCACCCTCATCTTTCCACATGCCACACTAACTTTTTCACATGCCACACACTTATTCCCACAAGCCACCAATTATATGCTTCCACATAGGATAATAAATAAAGAAAATAAAAACTAAATAAAAATATAAAATAAAATTCTAATAGGAGAAAAGAGATTTCTCCAATCATCTTCTCCATTCTGATACTCACGACATACACACCTCCACCACCATTTTTATGGCCTGATCTGCACAACCATACTTACACCGCCTAACCACCACCAGCAATACATCAACAACATCAACTGTAAACCACCCCTAGAACTCTTCTATATACACCGGACATGTGAGATAGGAGAGAGAAGGACAAAGGCAATGGTGAGATGAAACCGTCCGAAGAGCAGAGGAAGATGAAGGGAGATCGAGAGAGAGTGAAGGGAGAACAAAAATTGAGGGAGACTGGAGAAAACAGAGAGGCGAGATAGATATTGAGTGAAAATCTAACCGGCACTGAATTTTCTATCATTTTTGAATGTTGTCTGGTGAACTTTTTCATCGGAACTGGTTTGTTTCAGTTCGTGTTCTATTGAACTAGTCTCCAAATTCCAAAAGAAAAAAATCAGCAACCACTTGCTCGTCGAATTTACCCGTTGGAATCGTGTCTTACGAAATTTGGTTAGAGTTTGGATTTTATCGCGTTTTCTATGTTGGACTCTCCGATTGCTCGTATTGATTTGGAAGTTGATGTTTGTTCGTCTCAATTATGTTATTGTGAGTAGTTCGGGTTTTGATTTCTCAAATACCAAGTATTGGATTCGTCGCGGCTGAGGTTATCCTATTCGGGGTTCCAAATCCATGTTTTCTTAAATATTACTATCAACGAAAGTTCGTCATCGAAAGGTCCAATTCTATCTCTTCTTCATCTATTCATATATTTTGATTGGTGTGTGATACGATTGAATATTGAGTGATATTGATTTGTTCTGCTTCATTACGCTGAAGAAATGGTTGTGGATTGTTGAAATAGTGATTTTGGATTGTTGAAATTTGTGTTAAAAAGGGATTTGGGGGGTGACAATTTAAAATTGAAAAAAGGATAGATTCGGTTTAATTTTGATTTACTGTTGACGTGAAATGCAATATTATCATGCTACATTGAAACGAATAGGCGAATATAAGTTTGGGTAGGCAAAATTCTTATGAATAATTGTTTTTGTTGAATGTTTGAAAATGGAATATTGGTTGAATGTTAGCTAGTTTATCACATTTGGATTAAAATGTACTATTCAGTCGGGGAACGCCCCAAGTTACTTGTGTTTATTTGCCGGGGAATGGCCCATGTATTTTATACTCAAAACATATTCGCGATGAAGGTTTGGGACAGTGGATCAAGCCTTGGAGCGTAGTTTAGGATTAGTGTAGGTTAGCGTAGGTTTACTTTTCAAGTACCTTTTTTTTTCATTTTAGATTGTAATAATTGGACTGGACATTGTTTTGGATCTGTTTTTTTAATTGATCGTTTTATTTGATTGATCGTTTGATAGATCGTTTTATTTGTATTTGGTGTCTTTTATACATTCATAGTGTTCAAATTAGCCGATATACTCCACCAGGCGACCATGGTTGAAACATGGGATCGAGGGGTGCCTAACACCTTTCCCTCGGTCAACAGAATTCCTTAGCCAGAATCTCTGTTTGCAGATCAGTTTATAGAGTCAAACTGTTTTGCAAAGGATTTTCAAAGGTGACTTGGCACACCCAATTTATGTCAAGTGGCAAATTTGAGTTTAAATGTAAAAAGTCCTTTTCGAAATAAATTTTCATCTTTTTGTCACTTAATAATAAAACTCTTTCGAACCTTAAGCCATGTCTTGTTTTGGTTAAAAAAGGGGTGTGACACCAACATACTCCACTCCACTGAATCAAGCAATCTAAAACCAAACCTAGCTAGACAATGAACATCATGAGATAACTCTCTCTTACCTTGGCCTTGCCTGGGTGATACAACACACTCATATCATAATCTTTCAACAACTCTAACCACCTCCTCTTCCTAAGATTCAACTCCTTCTGGGTAAACACATACTATAGGCTTTTATGATCATTAAATACATCAGCATAGACACCATAAAGATAGTGACTCTAAATTTTCAAAGCAAAAACCACAACAACTAACTCAACATCATGGGTCGGGTAGTTATTTTCATGCGGATTCAACTGTCTAGAGGCATAAGCTATAACCTTATCCCTTTTCATCAATACACAATCCAAACCAACTCTAGAGGCATCACAATACTCCACAAAACCATCAGTACCATCAGACAAAGTCAACATAGGGGCTGAAGTGAGTCGAGTCTTCAACTCCTGAAAACTCTTCTCGAAGGAATTTAACCTTCTTTTGGGTCTACCAGGTCATAGGATACACAATGGAAGAGAAACCCTCAACAAAATAATGTTAATAACCCGCTATACCCAAGAAACTCTTAATGTCAGATATAGAGATAGGTCTAGGTCAGTTTCTCACAACTTCTGTCTTTTAAGGATCAACTCTAATACCCTCAGCTGAAAAAACATGACCTAGAAAGGCTACAGACCTTAGGAAAAATTCACACTTACTGAATTTAGAAAATAACAGGTGCTCTCTAAGGTCTTGAAATATAATTCTAAGATGAGTTGCATGGTCATTCTCACCATGGGAGTACACAAGAATGTCATCTAGGAATACAATGACGAACGAATCAAGGTGTTGCTTGAACACTCGATTCATGAGGTCCATGAAGGCTGCTGGGGCATTAGTTAAACCAAAAGACACGACTAGAAACTCAAAGTGACCATAACAGGTTTGGAAGGTTGTCTTTGGAATATCACATTCCCTCACTTTAAGTTGATGATAGCCGGATCTAAGGTCTATCTTAGAAAAATAACTTGAACCTTACAACTGATCAAAAAGGTATCAATTCTCAAAAAAGGATACTTATTTTTTACCGTGACCTTGTTCAGTTGATGGTATTCAATTCACATATGCAAAGATCCATCTTTCTTCCGCACGAACAAAATAGGTGCACCCCAAGGAGAAATACAAGATCTAATGAAACCTTTGTCTAAGAGATCTTTGATTTGATCCTTCAACTCCTTAAGATCGGCAGGTGCCATATGATATAATGTAATATAAATAGGCCAAGTGTTGGGAAGAAGGTCAATTTCGAACTCTATATCTCTATCGAGAGGTACCCCTGGGAGATCTTCTGGAAAGAATTCGGGGAACTCATTAACAACATCAACCGACTGGATGGTTGGAGTCTCGGACTTAGTGTCCTTGACCCTAACTTGGTGGTAGATGAAACCTTTGGATATAATCTTTATAGATTTGATATAGGAGATAAAATGACTCTTGGGAGATACCAAACTCCCAGAACACTCAAATACAGGTTCATCAGGAAACTGAAACTTGACCATACGGTTACGACAATCTATAGATGCATAGCAAGAATGAATCCAATCCATACCCAGTATAAGGTCAAAATCTATCATGTCTAACTCTATCAAATCCTCGAGTATGACTCTATGAAGCACAGTAACAGGCAATTACTAAACACTTGTTTAGGAACAACAGGACTCTCCGACTGGTGTAGACACTAGGAAAGGCTTAGAAATTTTTTTGGGACTCATTTTGAAATTCACAGCTACAAGTGGGGTGAAATAAGAGAGAATTGGCCCGGGGTCCAACAACATACACACATCAAGACAAAACACATGGAGCATACCAGTAACAAGATCAGGGGAGTCCTTCTGCTCCCGATGAGGTGGAAAAGCATAGAACCTATTCTGGCGCTGACCTCCAGCGGTGCTAGAAGAAGCTCCTTGAGTAGGTGCGGGATGAGGTACTGGATCTGGTGCACTAGCATCCTATGCCAGAGGTTGGGAATCTCTATTCCGTTGTCTAGAATGGGGACAATCTCTAAGTCTGTTGCCCTACTTTCCATAACCAAAACAACCTCTCACATCTTCGAAACACTCCCCAAGGTGATTTCTACCACATTTAGCACAAGAAGGATAACGGGGCCTGTTACCAACACTGTTCTACGGCCCAGACATGAAAGACCTGCCCTTGCTCCGGCCTACCTCTAGGCACATGAAAACTAGATGAAAAAGGAACTAGAATAGATGAACATCTCTAAAACTGGGGGCAGTTCCCTCCATGGAACCTAGGCCAGCTAAACTCATGTTGATCAGATCTCGCCCTCTTGATACCCCTCATTCTATCTCTTTCTTTAAGCTTATCCTCATCTATCTATTAGGCATGCATTATCAACCTAGCAGGATCCATATCCTTATGCAACATCATGGCCCTACACTCTTTCAGTACCATCCCAAAAACACCGGTCACAAACATACTCATACTAGCCCGGGTATCAAAAATCAAATCAGGAGCCTACTTGGCCAATAGATTGAACTTCAAACAGTACTCCTTGGCTTTCAAGGAACCCTATCTCAAGTTCATGAACTCCTCAATCTTTGCCTCCCTTATCTTGAGTAAAAATAACTAATCCAAGAATGTATCTTAGAAAACTTGCCAAGTCATAGGCGGCATTCTCACCTCTACCTTCCTCCATGACAAAACCCAATCATAAACAATGTCCTTCAGTCTGTATGATGCCAACTCAACACTTTCTTCTTCTAAAACATACATCAAATATGTGATCTTCCTCACTTCCTCCAAGTATAACTGTGGGTCCTCATCTGTCTTTAACCCATAGAACTCAGGTGGGTTCATCCACAAAAAGTCATGAATCCTAGCCACGGTTACATCACCACCTTGCTGATTAGCAATGGGGCCTGGTTATTGGCCCTAACATTTGTGGTGACTGCTTGGGCTAATGCCTGAAAGTCCGCCCTAAACTCAGCATGGGACACTATCTCATTCAAAGGATCAATAGGTGGCGGTTGCTCATCATTGTTTTCATAGACATTCACTCTTCGAGGAGGCATTTTCTAAAAATAAAAAAGCATGGATCCTTTGATGAGAGGGACAACCGTAGGCACGATAGAATCTAAAAGAATAAACAATTTTTTTTTCTTAAAATTTCTTGTAGTCTCTTGCTCATAGTTGTGGCGCGCTACATACCGATGATCAAGATTCTTCTCAATGTGGCTTGTCAGACTCCCTAGGACTCCTTAGAAACCGTAGGCTCTGATACCCAGAACATCTCCTGGGATGTCATACGGTGTTTAAGGCTATGAGTAGCCCCAAGCTAACCCTTAGAATTGGTTTCTACCAATGACACTCAATTCAATATAAGAATGGACTCAACACTAGCATAGTTGTATCACATGAAGGAAAATATGGAAAAGATACTCGATCCATAAGACCACAATATAGATAAATCTCAACAAAAACACAATATCAAATCCTCGACACATCATAAGTCTGAAACTAGTCTGACAAGCCTCTACAAATCAAAATCTAGAGAGCCATTGGGAATGGTCCCAAACTTACTCTAAATGAGCTGAAGATAAAACGTAGTCTCTCAAGTACGATAAATATCTGAAGATCGGTCCTCAAATCATGAGGACTCACCACTATAGAAAACGTAGGCAATGTACTCGAAGATTCACGGGCAAGGCTAGGAATGAGCACCTGACCTACATTATGACACAATGTAGCACATAGACATATATGTGGGTCAGTACTTGGAATGTACTGAGTATGCGAGGGTGAATTCATATGAATAAATTAGTAACAATCTTCTTTAATCAAATCATGTATCCATTATGACACGACTCAGATGGCTTGAACAAGTATAAATATAAAGCTCATAAGTCATGTAGGATGGAGCATATAACACAAATCTCATGAGTCATCATTGTTTAATCTCAAAATTCAAAATCTTCTCTTGTTCTCAATACCCGAAGTATAAGGGACTTTAAACAATACTTTCAACTCATGCATAAGTCTCATGGAGGGTAAAACTTCTTCAATGCTCAACATTTCATAACTATTTAGAACTTATATACTTGGAATTCGGAATCATATAACTTGAAAACATACTAGAAGGAATTTCATTCACTTTGGGAAAATATCTCATCTCAAGCTTTAGGGAAATCACTCCATCTCAAATGGAAAGGCACTCTAGTTTATGAAAATAACTTATCTCAAGGATTTATAAAAAGTACTATATCAAGGGAAGATGCTTTCATTTAGGAAATAACTCATATCAAGAAAATACTTTAGTTGGGGAAACATCTTTGCAATTCAACCATTTAGGAAAATAGCTTATAGGGAAGGAAAATAAGTATTTGGTCTCAACGTCTAAATGTCAAGGGAGGTTCTCGTAATCGACATAAACCATGCGATCTACATGGAGTCCAATGTTTTGTCCTCCTAAAATAGAGACTCCATGTTGGGGAAGAGCATCATACTCTTGCCAGGGAGTATAACCTAGGTCTAGTGATCACTAAATGAAACTCGACCTCAGGCCCAATCATAATCATCATAAACTCAGCCTCAAGCCCAACCTATAGTGGCATGTAGTTTTGGGCTAAGAAACTATAGTAACTTACCCACTCGGTGCTAAATACTACGCCCTTTAGATTATCTGCGCTCATCTCATAAAAATCCACTTTTAGAACAATCACATAATTCACCACGAACCCAATAATCAAATCGATAATCTCATATAGTGAAGTGGATTTCAAAGCTCAAGGACCATTAGGTTAATTCATTTCTTAATAATCTCAAAATACTCAAAACATGGGTGCTCATAGCACGAGAGTTCATAATTCCACAAGTCTCAAATAGGCCTTACTAACCCATTATTCAATCTCAAGTTAAAGCTTATCAAAAGCATAATATATAGCATATAGATTCATAAATCATGTGGAAATTTGGGAATTTCAGCAAGTTAACTCAAAATGTCAATATAGCCATATGCTTCAATATCTCAACAATGTAAATATTATCTTATCAAGGAGTAAAATTATAGGGTTTATACCCAGATATAAATACTCAAGAAAAATTGTTGAAATCATGCCATTTGACTCTTAATTCATGGGAAATATCAATATAATGCATTCAATAATAATGGGTGAAAAATCCAATTCAAATTCATGAAAAAAACTTACATATTTCAAGAATTTCATGATGTAAATAGCCTTTTGGGCACAAGGGTGAAAGGGTTACCCTCGTTTAAAAATTTCACATACCTTGAATTATAAGATTTGGATGAACTCTCACTTTTGGGACTCTATTCTTGCTCTAGAAAACCTATGGTGGATTCTTGAGATTCATGGAAGAGGTTTTGGATATTTAGGATTCTTGTTGAGAGAAAACTTGATAAAATCATTATAGAATACCTGCAAATGGATTTGATTTACTGTTTCCACAACATTATAGGCTTGGAACAAAGTCCAAAATGTTGTTTTAAACATATGTGTGAAACTGGAAAAATTGAACTGGAACCGGATTTTGCTGGTCTCCGTGATGCGCCACTAATTGCGCTGGCTCACTGGAATTTGACAATTGGGAAAATGGCATCCTTCGCGACGCAGAGCCATTGCAATTTCCAACTAGTTGGGACCTGGGACTCCTTAAGCAAGGTAAGATGAGTGTTTAGGGGTATACTTTAAAGTTTAATTAGTTCTCCCATTATGCTCCTGAGATGATGAACAGTACGAGGGCCCGAATGAGAAAGTTTGTTTCTGGCCTTTTAGATGATCTGGTGCTTGAATTTCAAGGGGCGATGCTAAATAGGAAATTGTACTTTGCTAGGCTAACAGTCCACATGTAGCTGGTTGAGGAAAGAAGAAGATAGTTGAGTCCAGAGAGAAGGACAGGCAGACAAAGAGAACCAGATCAGCAGATCAAAATCCCAGTCAGCAGCAGGGTGGTAATTAGGGTAACAAATAGCAAAAGAAGAAGTTTTTGGGTAAGGCGCAATCTGCAGCTAGCGCACCAGTGCCCAGACCTCCAGTTGATAGATGATCTCAGAGTTCACCAACATTTATTGTATTTTTTATTTGTTTTGATATGTCTTATTCTTATATCTTTATTCATCAGAAATTTCATTTCCTATCATATACTCTAATTAATATAGACTACATTTTAAGTTTTGGTAAGCTTAAGAGTCCCGGTGCTACCAATGAGAGTCCATTGATGTATCCAATTATGACACACCCTTGTGATCCTACTTTAGCTCATTCCTGGAAGTAAGTACCCTTGATCACATACTTTAATTAGTAACATAAGTTTACACAGGAAAAACTGAGCATCAAAAAGCAGAAAAGTTTCCTTTTGATTACTCTACAGACTACATATATATATATATATATATATATATATATATATATATATGTATATATATTGAAGATCTTTCTTTTATCTGTGCAATTGGAACTATTCAGCTGGAAAACAGTCTTTCTTCCTTATAATTAATAGTCTCTTTTCCTCTTTGTGTATCAGGGGAAGTTTTGACATCAAAGGGGAATACATATGCATAAAAGATACACACAGTATATAAGAGAATTAAATGCTACAAAATGCTAATGAAAAAATCAATGTATGCTTTAGGTGGAACCCAATATTAGGGAGTGATTAAATTTGTTTGATCTTCTTGTTCACCCATAAATATTGTGCAATTCTATGAATAAAAACATATTTTTCCAGTATCTAAACTTTCATGGTATCCTATTTGAAATATTTCCCCTAATACCATATGGTCAAAATAGCTTCTCAAGGACAATATCTTTTTGGAACATCAAAAGAAGATAAAATATCTTTTCTGAAAGCTCCAATAGAAAATCTAATTACTTAAGCAGGCAATGTTTCTCACATTTCCTTCAAGTTAACTTCTCATCGATTGAATGGGAAGAACTTTCTGGAATTGGCACAGTTCGTAAAGCTTTCAATTGATGATCATGAAAAGTTGGGACATCTGACTAGAAAGATGAAAAAGTCAAAAATCGGAGACCCAAAGATGAACATATGAAGATCAGAGAATTCACTCGTGATTGCCTGGTTAATATATTTCATGGAACCAGTCATAAGTAAACCTTATCTATTTTTACCCACTCCTAAGGATGTGGGGGAAGCCATTATAGAGACATATTCTGAGTTAGAAAAAGGCTTTCAAATTTGTGAGTAAAAAATAAAAGTATGACAAGTTAAGTAAGGTGAGAAAAAAAGTCATTGCTTATTATAATGAAATGGTATTGATGAATCCAATTATGACACACCCTTGTGATCCTTCTTTAGCTCATTCCTGGAAGTAAGTACCCTTCATCACGTACTTTACTTAGTAATATAAGTTGACACAGGTAAAACTAAGCAACAAAAAGCAGAAAAGTTTCCTTTTGATTATTCTGTAGACTATATATATATATATATATATATATATATATATATATATATATATTGAAGATCTTTCTTTTATCTGAGCAATTGAAACTATTCAACTGGAAAAAAGGATCTCATCCCTATAATTAATAGTCTTTCTTTTCCTCTTTGTGTTTCAGGGGAAGTTTTGAAATCATAGGTTCTCCCGAATTCGCTCCTGGGATGCTGAATAATTGTATCCAGTCTTAGCCACCTTCAAAAGTCAGGCGTATGGTGTATGAGTTCTCAAAGCTATTGTCTGGTACACTTAAATTTGAACTAGTTCCACTTGGGGCTATCTGGACAAGTCTATTCCACAATAATTTTCCAGGTAAAGAAGATATAGGATGTATTTCCTCCCAAGTAAGAGAGAAAACTCATCTTCTGCCTTATATCTATCTATCTGAAAGAGATAAGGGTTGTGAGGTAGAAGTGGCATCGTTACCCAGGAAGGTTTTTACTGAAAATTAATTTGCATTTATCATCCTATGTTGGTCTAAGATATATATTGCTTTGGTGGAGTTCTTGCGTAACAAAGATTTGTTGATGAGAATGCAAGTACAAGCAGCTCAATATAATTAAAAGTGTTCTCATCATCAAATCTTTGATACGCAGCAACACCACTCTAGAAATATATATCCTTATATAATGGGAAATGCAAATCAATTCTAGTAAAAACCTTCCTAGGCAAAGGTTCCCTTCTACTTTGCAACCCTTTCCCTATTTGGATAGATACAAAACAAAGAAGTTGATCTTGCTCTCTCACTTTCAAAGAAATACAAACCTATATCTTCTTTGTTCGGAAAATTATAGTTTAATATACTTGCCCAGGTATCCCCACATGGAATGATTTAAAATTTAAGAGTATCAGGCAATAGCCTTGTAAACTCAAACACCTTACGTCTAACTCTAGAAGGAGGATGAGCATGGATAAAGTTATTAAACATCCCAGAAGAAAAATCCAGGACACCTAAGATGTCAAAACTTCCCCTATAATGTAAAGAACAAGAGAAAGATTAATAATTATAGACACGTAATTTTGTCGCTCCCCAAAAATATTTTTACCATTTTTACACTCGTCTTAGTGTGTGCCCTCACCTGTATGATTATATCCTACAAAATTACAAAAAATAGCAATTCCTAACAAATCAAATCCCTAATATTCTCTTATCCTAACAAACTTTATCCATACACTACCCTACCTCACACCTCTCAACCCACGTACCCCACCCCAATCAAGTCACGATTTTTCCCTTTTTCTCATAACAGATTCCAAAAAAGGGATTTTTACACTTTTTAGAAGGGACCCACAGGGAAATATAAGCAACAACACCACTACAACCATTTTGAGCATAGAATCATCTTTTCCACAAAAACCAAGAGGACCGAATAGCATATAGATCATATACAAAATTCAATTCGGGGACCTCACCATTTTTTCTTCACTCACATAATTATTCACATACACATACGTCACACATATTCAACATCACAGAAGGACACAAAACATCACAACAATACTCACACCTAATAGATTCATGCACTACCAACAGATGCACACCTTTCTCACCAGAAAAATACACACATACGTACACAGTGAGGTCGGTGAGAAAACTATGAGGTGGATGAATTAGAGAACATTGGAGAGAGACGGGAAGGACGAGAGGACACTGAAAGAGAAGAATTCGATCATTGATCGAGTTTTTGGCCACTCTTTACTAGAAATAACTTCCCTAGCTCTGATTTGACTTCGAAATCCATTAAAAACTCTAAAACATCGCTATTGCTGAAAACCAAGATCAAATAGTTAAACCAGTCTGAAATCATCATGTTTTGGGTTGATTTCGGCCACTCTGAGTTTGATGTTAGTTTGTTCGAGGTCAGTTTCAGTCTTTTGGGGTTAATTCCTGTCAGTTCTGGATCGCTTTGGTTTGTTCGGTGTTTATGTTGAATACCTCCAATTCATTTTTTCGTGGATTTGGTTTTAATCGGACTACGACTTTGGGTTTCGTATTTGAGTTGGTTCATCATCGAGGTTTTTTGTTCAGGATTCCAAATCCGGGTCTTCTTTATAATTATTATCAAGATCAATTACCGGAAGGTCTATTTCTTAACTTGTTCTCTATTCTTTATTTTAACTTTTTGAATGGGCCATGATTATACGTGGTTTAACTATGTTTGTTTGACCTCATTGATGTTATGATTATGTGCTAGAGTATTTGGTTTCGGTGATATGTGAATGAGTTTGAGTAATCTTAATGGTGATTGATAAAAAGAAGGGGTGAAAATAGAAAACTTGATGTAATTAGTGATTTTGGTTAGTTTGATTTTATTGTTTGTTTAACTTAAAATGAACGTTAATTGAACTTTTTAGTATCATGATTCACCGATTTGTTTCGGAAAACTTAGGTTGGGTAGGCAAGGTTTAGAATTTATGATTTTGTTGAATTTTGAGATACTGTTGAATGTGTGAAAGTTGTGAATTAAATGTTTTCTTTTCTTGCATTTGAAAAAATGTATTCATTTAGCCGGGGAATGCCCCTAGACACATTGTATTTATTCACCGGGGAATGTCCCGGCGTAGCTTGTTGGCGAAGGTGGATCATCATGAAGGCCCGAGGCATCGGGTAAAGCAAGGGAGCTTAGTTAGGATTATTGTAAGTTAGATAGGATTTATTTTTGTATATTTTTATTTTGGACTATATAAATTGGACTGGATGTCGTGCTTTTGATTCGTTGTTCTTTTTGTTAATTTGTTTGATTAATTTTTTGTGTTTTATGTGGTTTGTACATTCGTAGTGTTTAAATTAGCCGATATGCTCCACCAAGAAACCATGATTAAACCACGGGATCGAGGGGTTCCTAACACCTTTCCCTCCGTCAATAGAATTCCTTAGCTGGAATCTCTGTTCGCAAACCAGTTTAAAGAGTCAAATGGTTTTGAAAAGAATTTTTCAATGGTGAATTGGCACACCGAATTATGCAAAGTGGTGACTCTGAGTTTAAATCTAAATAATACTTTTTTGAAATAATTTTTCATCATTTGTCACTTTGATAATAAAAATGTTTTGAACCTTAAAATGATAAGTGTTTCAAATTTAAAAAAGGGTGTGACAGATATGGCGACTCTGCTGAGGACTTTTCAGAATTCGAGCTTATTTTTTGGAGTTGTATCTTCTTAGTTTGACATTATGGGTGTATAAACATTATTTGTGTTATCATTTGTTATTTGTTTTATCATTGTTGAGTGCTACGTGTTTACAGTTTTTCTCTTGTGTGTTACCTCTTTATATCTGGCATCATGTGCATAGCCCGAGTCAATTATTTCTGTAACAAATCCAGGAGTGCACGTCATGTGCACGAACTCTAATTGAGTCACCCTTATTTTAGGAGGGGGAGCCGTTGGATGTACGAAGTAGGTGAAAAGCAAAGCAGCCACTATCGACCATATGCTCCCCCGAATGGCCTTGTTAGTAAACCCCGACATAGGTCAACCTATAGGTAATGCTTATGTGCATCATATTGAGACCTAGCAGGGCCCACTTGATCCTTTGTAGGAGACTCTCCTCTAAAGCATCCCTTCATGGTAATTGTTGTATTTTTTAGGGTAATAGGGTCATTTGACGGATTAATTTAGGGAAAGCATGTGCTAGAATTAAAGAAGGGTGTGTAGGCATGGAAAAAAAAAAAGGAAAACAAAGAGTAAAGGTGAATCAAAAAAAAGTTTCATAGTTTTTAGGTCCTTTATAGTTTTTGTTTTCCACAATTCAAAAATTCAAAAAAAAAAAGATTTTTTTTTACTTTTTGCACTCATCTTTCAAAAAGAAAAAAAAACATCAAATATTTTTTTTCTTTTGTTTCCTTTAGCAAGCATTCACAATTCACAAACACCAAAAACATTTTTTCAGGAGATTTTTATAAGAGAAAAATTCAAAAAAAAAGGGTGGTAGAAGTTTTGTACATTTCATATAACGAAAATACCAAAAAGATTTTCTTTCATAGCTGTTGGTGTCATTTTTTATGTGAAGTGTCAAATTGAAAACTCAAAAAAAATGATTTTGTTATGTTGTTCATTGTATATCTTTGGTCATGTCTCAAGTCAGGGTGCAATTTGTTATTTAATCATTAATTATCCAATTTGGACGAACTACGCACCCCTAATTCTCCTCTCTCGAGGGTGAGATACGTAGGCAACCTATTGTTGGTTCGGGGATCTTATTCAAAAATTCAAAAAGATTTTCTTCACTCTTCATTTAGAGTAGGTGTTTCATATATATTTTCTAGAGAAAAACTGCAAAATGTTTTTCCTTTAATAGGTTCAAGTTTCATTTTCGCATGAAATTCAAAATTGAAAAAACAAAAAGAGTTTCTTTGGTAAACATAGGTTTCATTTTGTATAGAAATGTTAAGCCTAAAAAATGCCAAAAAAGATTTTTGTTAATTCTTTTGACAATTTGTTATTTTCCTTTCTTTTAAAGTTTCAAGAAAAAAAAGAAAAAAAAATGACAATTAGTTCGATTGCCATTTTGGCACGACTTCACGAACTACACACACCTGATTCTCCTCTCTCAGGAGTGAGATACATAGGTGCCCTTCTTGGGTTCGGTGATCTTTTCTAAAAAAAAAAGAGAGAGATATTTTGAAAAAAATGTTGAACTATAATATATTTGTTGCCTCTTGTTCAGTTAGTTTAAGGTGGTTGGTTTGTGGCTTCCTGGCTGGTCCTCCATATCACACCAAATCTAAAAAAGAGTTAGTTATGTCCAACAAGGATATAGAGAGTGGCATCATGGATGAAACAAAGATCCAGGAAATTGAGAGTTTAAAGGAAGAGAATTTGAGTCTAAGACAACAAATAATGGAAATGTATCAAGCTTGGGCCAGTGGGCTGCCTCCACCTTCGTTCCCCACTTTTGACCTTGCAAACACCTTGAGTCTTTCACCAAAATTGCAAAGTCAGTTGCCTTCTGTTGTTGATGCACCACAACATTCCTCAGAATCCTTTCCACGGCAAATGGATCTCAACACGTCCACCACTCTTTCTTTAGCTCCTCAGTATAAGTCTACCACATTCACAGCACCACATACCATCTGTGCTTTTGTTGCTCAACCTTCTATTGAGGCTTCTACTTGGGCTATTAATCCAACAGTTATGCAGTCCCAATCTGTTAGTGGACCCATGTTCAAGCCTCTTGATGATCATTTTTGTACTCTTTATCCTACATTTAATCTAAGTGGACCGCCAAAATTCTTACCAAGCAGCCTAGTATGCTAGAAGAGCCCGAGAAAATGGTTGGAAAAGTTAAGAGTGTAGAAAATAATGTGAAAAGTTCCTTGGGACTTGTGGGCTATGAAGATGTTTCATATAAAAAATGAGGCATGTTTTCAAGTATTAACCTTCCTCCAAGATTTGAGACATCAAAATTTGAGGATCTTGGTGGACAGAATGATTCTGTGAAATATTTGGGATGATATTACAATCAATCAAGGGAAACTGAAGGAAAGAAGAAAGAAAATGCACCTATTTTTGTGACAAGGTCAAAGCAAAGTTTGAGAGGTCCAACTCACCAATATTGTCAGCCTCAATCCCGATATTACATATCAAATCCGCTTACTCGTCTACAACGAGGTTCCTCTTTTCAAAAGTCAAGGAGTTACATTTCAATTCCTTAATGTCCTTTAAATAATACACAATTGTGTACCCATCCATCTTCTTATCCACAATGGCATTCACCTATAACTCAATATCGTCCTTGACCCCTACAAATTTACTAAGGAACCTCTAAATCTGAATCCTATGCCAGTTTGTTCTAGAGATTGAGATCGAGGGGCATGATTAATCCTCTCCTTGGGTATACACCTGATCCACATTCAAGAAATTTTGATCCTAGTGTACGATGTGCATACCATTTTGATATTCTGGGTCATTGTATTGAAGATTGTTGGGCTTTAAAAAGAGAAATTGAAAAGATTATTCAAGATAGATCAATTATGGGTAGAACATTGACAGTGAGGAAAGATCTAGTCATGCTGATATGAAAACCAGTGTCAAATATGTCAGGCTGAGTAATTGATAAGTCACCCATTTCCCTCTTAGAAAGAGTTCTGGTAGTTTGTTTTGTTTTATTTTCTATTATCCGAATTATTTCAGGGTTATTGTTTGGGATCTATCTGGTTTTGTCCATTTTTTGTTATATTCAAACCCTTCTATCATTCTTTTTATTTAAATAAAGTGTCCTTTTTTCTTTTGTGTTTTAAATATGTGTTTGTTTGTTATTCTTTTCATAGTACATTTTATGTTGACTCTAGTGATATAACATGCTAACAAAATTTTTGGCCAGATATTAAAATTCAATTTAAGCATGAACATTGAATAAGAGGTTTAAAGTTAGAAAAATAGATCATCTAGGAAAATAGGTAGAGTGTTGAGAAATTTGGTGACAAGTTCAAGCCTTCTTTGAAAATCAAGGCAATTATTTTGAGAATTACAAGAATAACTTGGTCATCAATTGAAATACATGTCTTGATTAGGTCAAATAGTATCTGTGTGATCCTACATTAAAAGGAATAGAAAAATTAGCTCCACAAAAGCATGAGGAATGTACAACAAAGAGGGATTTTACAGAAGAAGTAGAGATGCACAGTCTCAATTAAAATTAGTGTTGTTAAAGTGTCAAATGATCTTCATCTTTCCCTTTCATATTGCATGATATGTTGCTTGAACTTTCATGGATTGACATGACGAAGGAATTTCATTCTACTATCCAAACATCATGTCATCCTTTGTTTACCCCATTTGAGTGTTAGTCCTATTTTCTTTCATACCCCTCTTTTTGAATCAAGATAGAGTTAGCAAAACTCAAAAGATAAGTGTTGAGGAAAACATTAGAGTCAGAAACATTTTCAAGAAAATAAAAAGAAAAAAGAGAAAAATGTGTCAAAAGAAAGAAACGAAAAGAATGTCAAAAATAGAGTTAGAAAAGTTTCAAAGGAAAAAAGTCAATAAAAAACAAAATAAAAAAAATCAAAATCAAGCAAAAGAACAAGTTTCTAGAACTCGCGTGACCTGATTCTCCTCTTTCGGGGGTAGATACGTAGGCTGCCCTACTCCTGGCTCGGTCCAACCAAATAAAAAATTTAGAGTCACCCAGAAAAAATAAACTGGGCCATGACTTAATCCTAGTTCTTTGAGTCTATTCAAAAAGTTGTAAGTCCTATCTTACTTCAAGTGTCGATTGGGCCTTTTGTCATTCTTTCTTTCTAACCCTATCCAAAAGCTAAGTTACTACCAAAAGAAAGATCTTCAAATCAATCTTTGAGGATGTTAAGGCTAAGCATACAAGGGATATGATGATGTAGTTGGGAACTACTAGAATTCCTAAACATAAGAAATCAGGAGAGAAATAAAAATGAGAGAGTCTTATTAGTGAAAACCCTCATGGGCACTGTAAGACAATGGTAAGTTAAGAGAGATAAAAATAAGAGAGTCTTATTGGTGAAAACTGTCACAGGCGCCATAAGACTATTTTGAGTTAAGGGAAACGAAGATAAGAGAGTTTCATTAGTGGAAAACCTTTACAGACACCATAAGGCAGTGGTGAGCTGAGGAAAAGAAAATGAGAGAAGCTTGTTGGCGAAATTCCTTCAAGGAACCACTAGCCAAATGGGGTCTTAAATACAATTGACCTAAGGAAGCAACTTAGTTTCAAGGTCATTAACTCAACAACAATAGGTAGAAGGTTTGGATGAAAAGATCAAGCTGCTTAATCCAAATTCAAGGCATAATCATTAGAGTTGATTGTCATTTTAGATAATTTTTTCGTTTCTTTATTTCAAATGGGGACATTCATTGTCTTTTCTTTCTTCTCTTTATCTTTATTCTTATTTTTATTTTCTTGAGTCAGTTATCCAAATAAAAAAATCATTGTCATTTTTCTTGTGTCTTTGAGTCAAGTCCATGAAAAAATAAGTGAGAAAAGATTTCAAAAATGGCTAAAAGCTTCTTCAATTGCACAAAGCAAGACAAAGTCAACATATGAAGAGACATGATCATGAGCCGAATACGGTATGCAGAAACTTTTGTCAATAGACAAGCTTGGGAACTCATAAAAATAAAATGTTTTAAGGGTTTATATGAAAAGCATGGCAAATCAGAGATACTATGTTTGTTTCAGTCACTCTTAATAATCTGAGTTCGAGTCAATGATTCAAAAATTCAATGATATATGTTAATGGTTGGAAGAAAGGTTAAAAGTGACGAGGGCAAGAGCGATCATCGCGAAAGCTAAAGCCATAAACCAGCCACCATATTTTAAACTCACAAGTTTTCTTTAATGAAATAGAAAACATATTACCTTCTAAGTAGGGACTTCAGAGCATAAACATCAAGGGTTGCAAAGCCTAACTTTAACAAATGCAGGAAGCAAAATTGCTGCACAGGTTTGATAATAAACTCATGGTAAAACTTGATCATACTATATACCTCGGAGACACACTAGTCCAGGGATTTCATTTTTTATTTTCTAGGTGATAAAATTCTTAAATTGAAACTTCACACCTAGGAGACATACCTTCTATCGAGTCATTCCCCTGATTCCTATAAGACGTACCTTTTAGTCGATTAATTCCCCTAATTCATATAAGACGTACCTTTTAGTCGAGTCACTCTCCTGATTCCTATAAGACGTACCGTTTAGTCAAGTAAATTACCTTGAACCCTAGAAGACGTAACTTTTAGTTGAGTTATTCCCTTTGATTCCTATAAGATGTACCTTTTAGTCGAGTCATCTCCTTTGATTCCTATAAGATGTACCTTTTAGTCTAGTCATTTCCTTTGATTTCTATAAGACGTACCTTTTGGTCAAGTCATTCCCTTTGATTCCTATAAGACGTACCTTTTAGTCGAGTTATCCCATTTGATTCCTATAAGATGTACCTTTTAGTCTACTCATTTCCTTTGATTCCTATAAGACGTACCTTTTGGTCGAGTCATTCCCTTTGATTCCTATAAGACGTACCTTTTAGTCGAGTCATCCCATTTGATTCCTATAAGATAAACCTTTTCGTTGAGTCAATCCCCTTGATTCATATAAGACGTACCTTTTATTTGCTTCATCTCCTTTGATTTCTGTAAGACGTACCTTTTAGTTGAGTCATCTCCTTTGATTCCTACAAGACTTACCTTTTAGCAAGTCATTCCCTTTGATTCCTATAAGATGTACCTTTTAGTTGAGTCATTCACTTGATTCCTAGAAGACATACCTTTTATTCAAGTCATTCCCCTTCACTATTAAAAGATGTACCTTTTGGTCGATTCACTCCCTTTGATTCCTATAAAACGTACCCTTTAATCGATTCATACCCTTTGATTCCTATAAGACGTACCTTTTAGTCGAGTCATCTCCTTTGATTCCTATAAGACGTACCTTTTAGTCAAGTCATTCTCCCTTGATTCCTATACTACATACCTTTTATTCGAGTCATCCCCTTTGATTCCTATAAGATGTACCTTTTAGCCGAGTCAATCTCCTTGATTCCTATAAGACGCATCTTTTAGTTGAGTCATCTCTTTTGATTTCTGTATGACATATCTTTTAGTTGAGTCATCTCCTTTGATTCCTATAAGACGTACCTTTTAGTCAAGTCATTCCTTTTGATTCCCATAAGACGTACCTTTTAGTCAAGTCATTCACTTGATTCCTAGAATACGTACCTTTTAGTCGAGTCATTCACTTAATCCCAAGAAGATGTACCTTTTAGTCAATTCATTCCCTTTGATTCCTATAAGATGTACCTTTTAGTCTAGTCATTCCCTTTGATTCCTATAAGATGCACCTTTTAGTCGAGTCATCTCCCCTGATTCCTATGAGACGCACCTTTTAGTCGTGTCATTGTCCTTGATTCCTAGAAAATGCACTTTCTAGTCGAATCATCACAACATACAAGTAGTATTGACTGGATGTGCCTTTTATGAAAGTCGTTTAATGATAAACTGGGGAAAAATTTAATTCTTATTTTGAGAACTTTAATTTTCTGGAAAATAAAATTTCTCTTTATAATAATTTTGTTTGGGATAATTTTCTTTCTAGTTTTGATGTGATTTTAGGAGCCTGCCCGAAGCACAGGGCGAATAAATGGAAAACCAAGCAACAAGGTGAAGAATTTTAAAGTTAAATAGATTAAAAAATAGCAAGTCAGGAGCCCTCCTGCAGAACAGAAAAAGAAATTGAAAGCATAGCAACAATTTGATGAATTAGCAAGTCAGGAACTAGACTGGAGAATAGGGTGTAGAAATTGAAAGGCAAGTAACAAGTTGAAGAAATTGCAAGTCAGGAGCCCGCCTGAAGAATAGGGTGATGAAACTCAAGTCAAGAGTTCAAAAGAAGCTATATAGATAGGATTTTTATAATTTTCATTTATGTTTAACTTGTAATTTTCAATTTTGATGTAATGACAGAGCCGCGGACCAGAAGCTCGACGGTACCTCACTAAACTCTACAACTCAGTTGTCCTTCTTCCTTTTATTTCTTTCTTTGAATAATGGTTGGGTCAAATTTTTGTCTCGTTGTCTACTTTTTTGTATGAAAACACTTTGTGTTTACATGCAAAGAGGGGTATGATGTAGACACGTAATCTTGTCCCTCCCCAAAAATATTTTTACCCTCTTCTTAGTGCGTACCCTCACCCGTATGATTATATCCTAGAAAAATACAAAACATAACAATCCCTAAAAAATCAAATCTCTAATATTCTCTTATCCTAATAAACTTTATCTATACACTAACCTACCCCACACCTCTCTACCCACGTACCCCACCCCAACCAATTTACGATTTTTTCCCCTTTTCTCTTAAAAGATTCCAAAAAGGGGATTTTTACACTTTTTAGAAGGAACCCACAGGGAAATATAAGAAACAACACCACAACAACCATTTTGAGCATAGAATCATCTTTTCCACAAAAATCAAGAGGACTGGACAACATATACATCACATACAAAATTCAATTCGGGGACCTTACCACTTTTTTCTTCACTCACACAATTATTCACATACATATACATCACACATAGTCAACATCACAGAATGACATAGAACATCACAAAAATACTCACACCTCATAGATTCACACACTACCAACAGATGTGCACCCTTCTCACTAGAAAAAATACACATACACGCACACAGTGAGGTCGGTGAGATAACAGTGAGGTGGATGAATTAGAGAACATCGGAGTTAGACGGGAAGGATGAGAGGACACTGAAATAGAAGAATTCGACCGTAGATTGAGTTTTTCGTCCACTCTTCACCATAAATCACTTCCCTAGCTCCGATTTGACTTTGAAATCCATTAAAAACTCGATTTAAACCATCGCCATTGCTAAAAACCAAGATCATATAGTTAAACTAGTCTAAAATCATCCTGTGTTGGGTTGATTCCATCCACTTGGAGTTCGATGTTATTTTATTTGAGGTCAGTTTCAGTCTTTTGGGGTTAATTCTGATCAGTTCAAGATAACTTTGATTTTTTCGGTGTTTGTGTTGAATACCCCCAAGTCATTTTTTCGTGGATTGGTTTTAATCGGACTACGACTTTCCGTTTCGTATTTGAGTTGGTTCATCGTCGAGGTTTTCTTTTTGGGATTTCAAATCCGGTTCTTCTTTATAATTATTATCAAGATCAATTATCGGAAGGTCTAGTTCTTAACTTGTTCTCTATTCTTTATTTTAACTTTTTGAATGGGCCATGATTATACGCGGTTTAACTATGTTTGTTTGACCTTATTGATGTTATGATTATGTGCTAGATTATTTGGTTTCGGTGATATGTGAATGAATTTGAGTAATCTTAATGGCGATTGATAAAAAGAAGGGGGTGAAAATTGAAAACTTGATGTAATTAGTGATTTTGATTAGTTTGATTTTATTATTTGTTTAACTTAAAATAAACGTTAATTGAACTTGGTAGTATCATGATTCACCAATTGGTTTAGGAAAATGTAGGTTGGGTAGGCAAGGTTTAGAATTTATGATTTTGTTGAATTTTGAGATACTATTGAATGTCTGAAAGTTGTGAATTAAATGTTTTCTTTTCTCGCATTTGAAAAAATGTCTTCATTAAGCCGGGGAATGCCCCTATACACATTGTATTTATTCACTGGGGAATGTCCCGACGTAGCTTGTTGGCGAAGGTGGATCATGATGAAGGCCCGAGGCCTCGGGTAAAGCACGAGAGCTTAGTTAGGATTAGCATAAGTTAGATAAGATTTATGTTTGCATTTTTTTATTTTGGACTGTATAAATTGGATTGGACATTTTGCTGTTGATTCGTTTTTGTTTTGTTTATTTTTTTGTGTTTGATTAATAACACCTTTCCCTTGATCAACAAAATTCCTTAGCCGGAATCTTTGTTCGCAAACCAGTTTAAAGAGTCAAATGGTTTTGAAAAGGATTTTCCAATGGTGACTTGGCATACCGGATTATGCCAAGTGGTGATCTGAGTTTAAATCTAAATAATCCTTTTTCGAATTAATTTTTCATCTTTTGTCACTTTGATAATAAAAACCCTTTCGAACCTTAAAACGAGAACTTTTTCGTAGTTAAAAAGGGGCGTGGCAATAATTATAGGGAAGAGAACCTGTATTCCTGTTGAATGGTGCAAATTCCTTGAGTTAAAAAAGATCTTCATAACATATATATATGATCTGTGGGATAATCAAATGGAAAGTTTTCTGCTTCTTGACAACCTTCGGGATACAACTTCTCGACCTTCCCGACCTTCATTTTTGGATTTTTTTATTGCGTTACGATGGGGAAAGGTTGTAGTACGTCTCGGAGAAAATTCAGAATTTTTGGATGAGCCTAAGGCCTCGTTTGGATTTCTATCCAGTGGCAGTGCGCGATTAGCCCGCGTCACCTGCTGGATCGCACCCGGCCAAAATGTTCAGTCCATCCGGATTTTAATGGCATTGCCATAAATACTCATTCTCCTATCAACTTAAACACGGGATTAAATCCCTAAAGAGCCAAAATATCATTATATTCTTCAAATTTGCTCAAGAACTCTCCCTAGGGTTTCAACATTTAAAACCCAAGCAACTCAAGATTTAACCACAGGTTCGTGAAAAAAATTACAGATTTGGAATCCTCTCGACGTAGGCTTCGATAGACACCCAAAATTCGTGGAGAACAAGGTATGTGGGGTTTTTTCCTAAATTCTCATGGGCATAGAAAAATCATGTTTTAGAATCGGGTTTTAAATTATGTATATATATTTATGTATAAGATGTTTTAACATCATTGTTTTGGTCTTTTGACCATCTCTAAAGCGATTTCACAGTTTATATACATATATTAATGAATGTGTTTCAATTTTGAATACATGAACTTGCTAAAGACATTTGACCACAAGGTGTTTGACGAAATTTCTGCATGAATTGAACTTTAAGTTTCGGAATATGAAATCATGTACATCAGTTACATGTTTTGGTGGTCTAAACTATGTTTTGAATGAAAGCTTTTGCTTAATACATTATGGCTCAGAAAAATCATGACTTGCAATGTCTTGGTATGATGATACCAATTCAGACTAATGCCATATCAGACTCAGACTAACAAATATTTCAGACTTTCATGATTTTAGTCATTCAGAATATTGCATATACAGAAAAGGTTAAAAATGGGCATACAAAGATGTTAGGTGGTTCCCCGAAGAGGGATTGAGTTCAAGCGACTCATTGCCTAAAACCGTGGTTTGCCAACCCGGGTATACTATTATGCGCTGACTTAAATATCCTGTGGCGTATCAGACTCAGACACTCCAACCCTTGCGGCACACTTAGGTTGGGGGCTTCCCCACCGAGTCAATGACGGATTCCCTACAGCCCGTGGAATATCAGACTTGTAGGGGAATACCACCTAACTCAGAAGTAAAACACAGATCATGATTTGAAATGAACAGACAGGTAACATGTTTTCAGAAAGTGCCCATGTATTTTTCAGAAACAGTTTTATACATGATGTCTTGATGAAAAATTGATTTCACTTAATTATATATATATATATATATATATATGTATGTATGTATGTTCCATTATACAATTTTTGGATTGCTTCGCGTGCCTGTACTTTTGTGTTGACCCCCCCTCCTTCCAGGTTCTGAGGCATAGTTTAGGGGTCCATCTACTCAGTAGACATTCTCGGATTTGCAGACTTGATCTCACAGTGGTGAGCCTTCTATTATTCGGAAGGACTAATTATGTCAGACATTATCTTATTTATTATGATTTTGGTTTACTGGGGGCCTTGTCCCAGTTTCTTTTCAGACAGATGTTTGTGTTCTTAGTAGAGATTTCGCAAACTGATGTCAGATAGTATTATATAGAAATATTGTAGAACGTGACCATGTTTTCTGTACTCAGTTTCAATTCCGCATTTTATTATGATTATGAATATTATGCATCATAACCAGATAGAGAGTAGGTGTTCCGGGCCTTCATAGTTCGGGATGCTCGTCAAGGTTAGGGACTAGGTTCGGGTTATGACAAACTTGGTATCAAAGCACGGTTCATGGTCCCAGGGTGTCTGCGAAATCGCGTTGAGTAGAGTTCTGTTTATGGGTGTGTAGCGCGCCACACTTATAAACAGGAGGCTACTAGGAGTTTAGGAATGTTTCCCTTCTTTATGAATCAGTTCGTGCTTCAGAGTCTAAACTGTCCCCTAATCAATTATCTCTTGTATTTCAGAAACACGACTATGCCTCCCCATCGCAACACCGATCACAGTGCTCAGGCAGATGTGGTCCGTAACACCCATGCGATGCGGACCCGTAATAGAGCTTCCACGCCAGAACCTGTCGCTACTCCGATAGTCTCCCCAGTACCAACCAGTCCACCTTGGGCTCCATGGACTAATGTCAACCATCCACTAACTGCTCAAAGACTTATCTCAAATGCAGAGTTCAGACGGTCTATCCATATGCTGACACAACTGGTAGCTAACCAGGCTCAACGATCGAAAGATATTGGGTCTGCATCCGTTACGTTTGAGGCTACTAGAGTCGAGCATTTCGTAAAGATGAATCCACCTAAGTTCACTGGTACAAATGTAGAGGAAGATCCACAGAAGTTCGTGGATGAGATGGAGAAGATATTTAAGGTAATGCATGTAGATGAGATTGAAGGAGTCGAATTGGCAACTTATCAGCTTAAGGATGTTGCAAATCAGTGGTATGCAGACTGGGAAGATGTAAAAGGTGAGAGTGCTGAGCCTACAGTTTGGCGTGAGTTTGTAGAAGTTTTCCTTGACAGATTCTTTCCTCTAGAGTTGAGGGAGGCCAAAGAAGAAGAGTTCATGAATCTGAAGCAGGGTAGTAGGAGTGTACAGGAGTACACTTTGAAGTTTAATCAACTATCCCGCAATGCACCAGAATTGACTAGCAATATGAGAGCCTGGATGAGAAAATTTGCATCCGGCCTTGCTGATAACCTGGTACTTGAGTGCCAGGGGGCAATGTTGAATAGGGAGTTAAACTTTGCTAGACTGACAGTCCACATGCAGCAGGTGGAAGAGAAGATGAGAAAGATCACTGAATCTAGAGAGAAGGACAGACAGACCAAGAGAGTCAAATCTACGGACCAGCACCAGAGTCAGCCACAGAGTGGTAACTGGCAAAATAGGTGGTCGAAGAAGACAAGGTTTTGGAATAATACATAGTCAGCAGCCAGTACCCCAGTGCCTAGACCCCCTACAGACAGACAGACTTAGAGCTTTCAGACACCTCATAGATCTAGAGCACCAGATACTCAATCACAACGTAGTGTGGATCAGCAGCATCGCGCATACCCGCGATGTGAAAATTGTGGTAGGAATCATTCGGGGAAATGTCAGTTGGGCACACTTGTATGTTATTCATGTGGTCAGTCAGGCCACTTTCAGGGGGACTGTCCATCTGCTAGGAGGAGAGCTGGTGGTGCGAAGTTTCAGGGCAATTCCACAGCGCCACCCCCGTCTCCGAAGGGCGCCACATCAACTGCCGAGAATAGTCGCAACCGGTTATAAACCTTGACCAACCGCCAGGAGGCGGAAACTTCCCCAGATATTGTGATGTCTGTGTGTTACTTGATCCAGGATCTACCTTATCCTATGTGACCCCTTATATGGCTGTTGGTTTCGGGTTTGAGCCTAGTGTGATTTCTGAACCTTTTTCTGTTTCTACCCCAGTGGGGGATTCTGTTGTTGCTAGAAGGGTATATAGGGGTTGTGTCGCGACTTTTGGTAGTCGGGATACGGTTGCAGACCTTATAGAGTTGGACATGGTTGCATTTGATTCTATCTTAGGGATGGATTGGCTCCATTCATGCTATGCCATATTGGATTGTAGGACCCGTAGAGTTACCTTTCCTTTCCCGAATGAACCAATGATAGAATGGGAGGGACATTCTTTAGCACCCAAAGGGCACTTAATATCTTATCTCAGAGCCTAAAAACTCATTTCTAAGGGTTGCTTGTATCACCTTATTCGAGTCAAGGACTCTAAAGTTGAAAATCCTCCTCTTCAGTCTGTCCCTCTGGTGAATGAATTTCCAGAAGACTTTTTCGAAGATCTCCTAGGAATACCCCCTGATAGGGAGATAGATTTTGGTATTGATGTGTTACCAGATACCCGTCCCATTTCTCTTCCGCCATATAGAATGGCTCCCGCGGAGCTAAAAGAGTTGAAAGAGCAGCTGGCAGACCTCCTAGATAAGGGATTTATACACCCCAGTATATCTCCTTGGGGTGCACCTATACTTTTCGTGCATAAGAAAGACGATTCCCTTCGTATGTGCATAGATTACCGTCAGTTGAATAAGGTCACAATTAAAAACAAATATCCTCTTCCTAGAATTGATGATCTTTTTGACCAGCTTCAGGGTGCTAGATGTTTTTCAAAAATAGACCTTCATTCGGGCTATCATCAGTTGAAAGTTAGGGAGTCAGACATTCCCAAAACAGCTTTCCGAACCCGATATGGTCACTATGAGTTTCTTGTCATGTCCTTCGGGTTAACTAATGCCCCTGCAGCCTTCATGGATCTTATGAACAGAGTTATCCGTCAGTTTCTTGACTCGTTTGTCATTGTATTTATTGATGATATCCTGATTTATTCTATGAGTAAGGAGGATCATGTCGATCACCTACGAATCATTCTTCAAACCCTTAAGGATCATCGGTTGTATGCCAAATTTTCCAAGTGTGAGTTCTGGTTAGATGCTATTGCCTTCTTAGGCCATATTGTGTCCAGTGACGGGATTAGAGTGGACCCCCAGAAAGTTGAGGCAGTGAGAAAATGTCCCAGACCCACGACTGCAACCGATATTTAGAGCTTCTTGGGTTTGGCAGGTTATTACAGAAGGTTCGTAAAGAGTTTTTCATCCATAGCGGACCCACTTACTAAACTGACTCAGAAAAAGGTAAAGTTTGTGTGGTCTGATTTATGTGAAAATAGTTTTGAGAAGTTTAAAGACAGACTGACCACTGCACCTGTTTTGACTCTTCCCGAGGGTGTTGATAGTTTTATGGTTTACTGTGATGCGTCCCATATAGGACTTGGCTGCGTTTTGATGCAACATGGTAAGGTGGTAGCTTATGCATCTAGGCAGTTGAAAGTGCACGAGCGGAACTACCCTACTCATGATTTGGAGTTAGCGAATGTGGTGTTTGACCTTAAGATTTGGCGGCACTACTTATACGGTGTTCATGTTGATATCTTCACTGATCACAAGAGTCTGCAGTATGTTTTCTTGCAGAAAGAATTGAATCTCAGGCAGAGGCGGTGGTTGGAACTTCTGAAAGACTATGATGTGAGCCTGTATTACTATCCGGGAAAGGCAAATGTTGTAGACGACGCCCTCAGTAGGTTGTCTAAGGGCATCCTTTCTCATGTAGAAGAAGAAAAGAAAGAGATGATGAAGGATATTCACCGCCTTGTGAATCTGGGAGTGCGACTGTTAGATTCCAAAGATGGAGGGGTGATTGTTCATGAGTTAGCTAAGTCATCCTGTTGTGCTGAAGTGAAGGAGAAGCAGGTTGAAGATTCCATCTTGATGCAAATCAAGAAAGATGTGGGTCAGTAGAAGGTGATGTCTTTTAAAATTGGTAGTGATGGCATTCTGAGGTTTCAGGGTAGATTATGTGTTTTGAATGTCGACGGGCTTCGAGAAAGAATTCTTGTTGAAGCTCACACCTCGAGGTATTTTGTTTATCCTAGTTCTACTAAGATGTATCATGATTTGAAATCTATGTTTTGGTGGAATAATATGTAGCGATATGTGGCTAACTTTGTTTCTAAGTGCTTGAATTGCCAACAAGTGAAAGTAGAATATTTGAGGCCAGGAGGTACTTCCCAAGAAATAGTGTTGCCCTTGTGGAAGTGGGAAATGATCAATATAGACTATATTACAGGACTTTCGAAGTCCTAAAATCAGTATGACTCTATATGGGTTATTGTAGATAGGCTGACCAAGTCATCTCACTTTCTGCCTGTCAGGACTAACTATTCGGGGGAAGATTATGATAAGCTGTTCATTGCAGAAATTGTTTGTTTGGATGGAGTGCCTATCTCCATTATTTTCGACTGAGGTACGCAGTTTTCTTCTCAGTTTTGGAGATCATTTCAGAAAGGTTTAGGTACCCAGGTGAACTTAAGTACAGCATTCCACCCTCAGACTGATGGGCAAGCTGAATGCACCATCTAGACCCTGGAGGACATGTTGAGGGTCTGTGTGATTGACTTTAAAGGTTGTTGGGTTGATCACTTTCCACTGATAGAGTTTGCCTATAACAACAGTTTCCACTCTAGTATTAATATCGCACCTTTTAGCATTGTATGGTAGGAGATGTAGGTCTCCAATAGACTGGTATGAAGTAGGTGAGATGCATATGTATGGGCCTAATCTTGTTTATCAAGCAATGGATGATGTGAAACTCATTAGGGAACGACTTAAGACATTTTAGAGTTGTCAGAAATCCTATGTCGACGTCAGAAGAAGAGAGTTAGAGGTTGAGATTAGAGATTGGGTTTTCCTAGAAGTTTCTCCCATAAAGGGAGTTATGCATTTCGGGAAGAGGGGTAAGCTAAGTCCTCGCTATATAGGCCCGTATCAGATTGTAAGAAGAATAGGTGGAGTCACGTATGAATTAGAATTGCCTGCAAGTTTGGGTTCTGTTCATCCAGTATTCCACATATCCCTGTTGAAGAAGTGCATCGGAGATCACTCTTTGGTGGTGACCATTGATGAGATCATGGTGAGCGATTCCTTGTCTTACGAGGAAGAGCCCGTGGAAATCCTAGATCGACAAGTGAGAAAATTGAGGAGTAAATAGATAGTATCAGTTAAAGTGTTATGGCGAAATTAGAAAGTTGAAGAAGCAACTTGGGAGTCGGAGCATGACATGAAAGTGAGATACCCAAGCCTATTTGAACCAGCAAATAACGAATTAGAACGTACAATTCTGGCTTTATGTTTCCTTCTATGTATGAATCTACTTGAAATCGTGCGTGACTATTCCCGCGTCATCATTCGGGGACGAATGATCCCAAGGGGGCATAATGTATCGCCCCGTAAAAGTCATGCATGTATTAGACTGTAATTTCTGAGCTTTAGACTTAAGTTTTAAATTCTTCTAAGTGTTGAAATGACTTAGACTCATTCTTGGCTGGCAACCTTTGGGATACAACATCTCGACCTTCCCGACCTTCATCTTTGGATTTTTTTCTTACGTTACGATGGGGTAAGGTTGTAGTACATCTCGAAGAAAATTCAGAATTTTTGGATGAGCCTAAGGCCTCATTTGGATTTCGATCCAGAGGCAGCGCACGATTAGCCCGCGCCGCCTGCTGGATCGTGCTCGGCCAAAATGTTCAGTCCATCCAGATTTTAATGGCATTTCCCTAAATACTCATTCTCCTATCAACTTAAACACGGGATTAAATCCCTAAAGAGCCAAAATATCATTATATTCTTCAAATTTTCTCAAGAACTCTCTCTAGGGTTTCAACATTTAAAACCCAAGCAACTCAACATTTAACCGCGGGTTCGTGAAACAAATTACAGATTTGGAATTCTCGCGATGTAGGCTTCGATAGACACCCAAAATTCATGTAGAACAAGGTACACGGGGTTTTTTCCTAAATTCTCATGGGCATAGAAAAATCATGTTTTAGAATAGGGTTTTAAATTATGTATATATATTTATGTATAAGATGTTTTAACATCATTGTTTTGGTCTTTTGACCATCTCCAAAGCGATTTGACAGTTTATATACATATATGAATGAATGTGTTTCAATTTTGAATACATGAACTTGCTAAATACATTTGACCACCAGGTGTTTGATGAAATTTCTGCATGAATTGAACTTTAAGTTTCGGAATATGAAATCATGTACATCAGTTACATGTTTTGGTGGTCTAAACGATGTTTTAAATGAAAGCTCTTGCTTAATACATTATGACACAGAAAAATCATGACGTGCAATGTCTTGGTATGATGATACCAATTCAGACTAATGCCATATCAGACTAACAAACATTTCAGACTTTCATGATTTTAGACATTCAGAATGTTGCATGTACAGAAAAGGTTAAAAATGGACATACAAAGATGTTAGGTTGTTCCCCGAAGAGGGCTTGAGTTCAAGCGACTCATTTCCTAAAACCGTGGTTTGCCGACCCGGGTATATTATTATGCGCTAACTTAAATGTCCTGTGGCGTATCAGACTCAGACACTCCAACCCTTACGGCACACTTGGGTTAGGGTCTTCCACACCGAGTCAATGGTGGATTAACTACAGCCCATGGAATATCAGAATTGTAGGGGAATACCACCTAACTCAAAAGTAAAACACATATCATGATTTGAAATGAATAGACAGGTTACATGTTTTCAGAAAGTGCCCATGTATTTTTTAGAAACCGTTTTATACATGATGTCTTGATGAAAAATTGATTTCACTTAATATATATATATATATATATGTTCCATTATACTATTTTTGGATTGTTTCGTGTGCCAGTAATTTTATGCTGACCCCCCTCCTTCCAGGTTTTGAGGCACAGTCCAGGGGTCCAGCTATTCAGTAGACATTCTCGGACTTGCTGACTTGATCTCACGGTGGTGAGCTTTCTATTATTCGGAAGGCCTAATTATGTCAGACATTATATTATTTATTATGTTTTTTGGTTTACTGGGGGCCTTGTCCCAGTTTCTTTTTAGACAGATGTTTGTGTTCTTAGTAGAGATTTCGCAAACTGATGTCAGATAGTATTATTCAGAAATGTTGCAGAACTTGACCATATTTTCCGTACTCAGTTTCAATTCCGCATTTTATTATGATTACGAATGTTTTACATGATAACCAGATAGAGAGTAGGTGTTCCAGGCCTTCATGGTTCGGGATGCTCGTCACGGTTAGGGCCTAGGTTTGGGTCATGACAAACTTGGTATCAAAGCACGGTTCATGGTCCCAGGGTGTCTGCGAAATCGCATCGAGTAGAGTTCTATTTATGGGTGTGTAGCGCGCCACACTTATAAACAGGAGGCTACTAGGAGTTTAGGAATGTTTCTCTTCTTTATGAATCAGTTCGTGCTTCAGAGTCTAAACTGTCCCCTAATCAATGATCTCTTGTATTTCAGAAACACGACTATGCCTCCCCTTCGCAACGTCGATTAGAGTGCTCAGGCAGATGTGGTCCGTAACACCCATGCGATGCGGACCCGTAATAGAGCTTCCACGCCAGAACCTGTCCCTACTCCGATAGTCTCTCCAGTACCAACCAGTCCACCTTGGGCTCCATGGACTAATGTCAACCATCCACTAACTGCTCAAAGACTTATCTCAAATGCAGAGTTCAGACGGTCTATCCATATGCTGACACAACTGGTAGCTAACCAGGATCAACGATCGAAAGATGTTGGGTCTGCATCCGTTACGTCTGAGGCTACTAGAGTCGAGCATTTCGTAAAGATGAATCCACCTAAGTTCAGTGGTAAAAATGTAGAGGAAGATCCACAGAAGTTCGCGGATGAGATGGAGAAGATATTTAAGGTAATCCATGTAGATGAGATTGAAGGAGTCGAATTGGCAACTTATCAGCTTAAGGATATTGCAAATCAATGGTATGCAGACTAGGAAGTTGCAAAAGGTGAGTGTGTTGAGCCTACAGTTTGGCGTGAGTTTGTATCAGCTTTCCTTAACAGATTCTTTCCTCTGGAGTTGAGGGAGGCCAAAGCAAAAGAGGTCATGAATATGAAGCAGGGCAGTAGGAATGTACAGGAGTACACTTTGAAGTTTAATCAACTATCCCGCTATGCACCAGAATTGACTAGCAATATGAGAGCCCGGATGAGAAAATTTGCATCCGGCCTTGCTGATAACCTGGTACTTGAGTTCCAGGGGGCAATGTTAAATAGGGAGTTAGACTTTGCTAGACTGACAGTCCACATGCAGCAGGTGGAAGAGAAGAAGAGAAAGATTGCCGAATCTAGTGAGAAGGATAGACAGGCCAAGATAGTCAAATCTGTGAACCAGCAGCAGAGTCATCCACAGAGTGGTAACTAGCAAAATAGGTGGTCGAAGAAGATGAGGTTTTGGAATAATACACATTCAGCAGCCAGCGCCCCAGCGCCCAGACCCCTTGCAGACAGACAGACTCAGAGCTTTCAGACTTCTCATGGATCTAGAGCACCAGATACTCAATCACAGGGTAGTGTGGCTCAGCAGCATCGCGCTTACCCGCGATGTGAAAATTGTGGTAGGAATTATCCGGGGAAATGTCAGTTGGGCACACTTGTATGTTATTCATGTGGTCAGTCAGGCCACTTTCAGAGGGACTGTCCATCTGCTAGGAGGAGTACTGGTTGTGCTAAGCTTCATGGAAATTCCACAGCTCCACCCCCATCTCATAAGGGCGCCACATCAACTGTTGAGAACAGTCGCAACCGGTTATATGCCTTGACCAATAGCCAGGAGGCGGAAACTTCCCCAGATGTTGTTACCGGTATATTACAAATCTTTTCCAGTGATGTTTGTGTGTTACTTGATCCCGGATCTACCTTATCCTATGTGACCCCTTATGTGGCTGTTGGTTTCAGTTTCGAGCCCAGTGTGATTTATGAACCTTTTTCTGTTTCTACCCCGGTGGGGGATTCTGTTGTTGCTAGAAGGGTATATAGGGGTTGTGTCGCGACTGTTGGTAGTCGGGATACGATTGCAGACCTTATAGAGTTGGACATGGTTGCATTTGATGCTATCTTAGGGATAGATTGGCTCCATTCGTGCTATGCCATATTGGATTGTAGGACCCGTAGAGTTACCTTTTCTTTCTCGAATGAACCAATGATAGAATGGGAGGGACATTATTTAGCACCCAAAGGGCACTTTATATCTTATCTCAGAGCCCGAAAACTCATTTCTAAGGGTTTATTGTATCACCTTATTCGAGTCAAGGACTCTAAAGTTGAAAATCCTCCTCTTCAGTCTGTCCCTGTGGTGAATGAATTCCAGAAGCCTTTCCCGAAGATCTCCCAGGAATACCCCCTGATAGGGAGATAGAGTTTGGTATTGATATGTTGCCAGATACCCATCCCATTTCTATTCCCCCATATATAATGGCTCCCGCAGAGCTAAAATAGTTGAAACAGCAGCTGGCAGACCTCCTAGATAAGGGATTTATACACCCCAGTGTATCTCCTTGGGGTGAACCTGTACTTTTCATGCATAAGAAAGATGGTTCCCTTCGTATGTGCATAGATTACCGTCAGTTGAATAAGGTCACAATAAAAAAAAAATATTCTCTTCCTAGGATTGATGATCTTTTTGACCAGCTTAAGGGTGC
This sequence comes from Capsicum baccatum var. pendulum, assembly GCA_030864225.1. Lineage (NCBI taxonomy): Eukaryota > Viridiplantae > Streptophyta > Magnoliopsida > Solanales > Solanaceae > Capsicum > Capsicum baccatum. Next base: position 15,829,122 of record CM061554.1, read on the forward strand.
TATATGTTTTTCAAAAATAGGCCTTCGTCCGGGCTATCATCAATTGAAAGTTAGGGATTCAGACATTCCCAAAACAGCTTTCCGAACCCGATATGGTCACTATGAGTTTCTTGTCATGTCCTTCGGGTTAACTAATGCCCCTGCAGCCTTCATGGATCTTATAAACAGAGTTTTCCATCAGTTTCTTGACTCGTTTGTCATTGTATTTATTAATGATATTCTGATTTATTCTAAGAGTAAGGAGGATCATGCCGATCACCTCCGAATCATTCTTCAGACCCTTAAGGATCATCAGTTGTATGCCAAATTTTCCAAGTGTTAGTTCTGGTTAGATGTTATTGCCTTCTTAGGGCATATTGTGTCCAGTGACGGGATTAGAGTGGACCCCTAGAAATTGAGGCAGTGAGAAAATGGGCCAGAACCATGACTCCAACCGATATTTAAAGCTTCTTGGGTTTGGAAGGTTATTATAGAAGGTTCGTAGAGAGTTTTTCATCCATAGCAGCCCCACTTACTAAACTGACTCCGAAAAAGGTAAAGTTTGTGTGGTCTGATTTATGTGAAAATAGTTTTGAGAAGTTGAAAGACAGACTGACCACTGTACCTATTTTGACTCTTCCCAAGGGTGTTGATGGTTTTATAGTTTATTGTGATGCATCCTGTGTGGGCCTTGGCTGCGTTTTGATGCAAGATGGTAAGGTGGTAGCTTATGCATCTAGGCAGTTGAAGGTGAACGAGCGGAACTACCCTACTCATGATTTGGAGTTAGCGACTGTGGTGTTTGCCCTTAAGATTTAGCGGCACTACTTATACGGTGTTCATTTTGATATCTTCACTGATCACAAGAGTCTGCTGTATGTTTTCTCGCAGAAAGAATTGAATCTCAGGCAGAGGCGGTGGTTGGAACTCCTGAAAGACTATGATATGAACCTGCATTACCATCCAGGCAAGGCAAATATTGTAGCCGACGCCCTCAGTAGGTTGTCTACGGGCATCCTTTCTCATGTAGAAGAAGAAAAGAATGATATGGTGAAGGATATTCACCGCCTTGCGAATCTGGGAGTGCAACTGTTAGATTCCGAAGACGGAGGGGTGATTGTTCATGAGTTAGCTTAGCCATCCCGTTGTGCTGAAGTGAAGGAGAAGCAGGTTGAAGATTCCATCTTGATGCAAATCAAGAAAGATGTGGGTCAACAGAAGGTGGTGTATTTTGAAATTGGTGGTGATGGCATTCTAAGGTTTCAGGGTAGATTATGTGTTCTGAATGTCGACGGGCTTCGAGAAAGAATTCTTGATGAAGCTCACACCTCGTGGTATGTTGTTCATCCTGGTTCTACTAAGATGTACCATGATTTGAAATCTATGTTTTGGTGTAATAATATGAAGCGACATGTGGCTAACTTTGTTTCTAAGTGCTTGAATTGCCAACAAGTGAAAGTAGAACATTTGAGGCCAGGAGGTACTTCCCAAGAAATAGCGTTGCCCTTGTGGAAGTGGGAAATGATCAATATGGACTTTATTACAAGACTTCCGAAGTCCTGAAATCAGTATAACTCTATATGGGTGATTGTAGATAGGCTGACCAAGTCAGCTCACTTTATGCCTGTCAGGACTAACTATTCGGGGGAAGATTATGATAAGCTATTCATTGCAGAAATTGTCCGTTTGCATGGAGCGCCTATCTCCATTATATCCGACTGAGGTACGTAGTTTTCTTCTCAGTTTTGGAGATCATTTCAGAAAGGTTTAGGTACCCAGGAGAACTGAAGTACAGCATTCCACCCTCAGACTGATGGGCAAGCTGAATGCACCATCTAGACCCTGGAGGACATGTTGAGGGCCTGTATGATTGACTTTAAAGGTTGTTGGGTTGATCACTTGCCACTGATAGAGTTTGCCTATAACAACAGTTTTCACTCTAGTATTAAGATGGCACCTTTTGAGGCATTGTATGGTAGGAGATGTAGGTCTCCAATAGACTGGTATGAAGTAGGTGAGATGCAGATGTATGGGCCTGATCTTGTTTATCAAGCAATGGAGGATGTGAAACTCATTAGGGAACAACTTAAGACAGCTCAGAGTCATCAGAAATCCTATGTCGACGTTAGAAGAACAGAGTTAGAGTTTGAGATTGGAGATTGGGTTTTCCTGAAAGTTTCTCCCATGAAGAGAGTTATGCATTTTGGGAAGAGGGGTAAGCTAAGTCCTCGCTATATAGGCCCATATTAGATTATAAGAAGAATAGGTGGAGTTGCGTATGAATTAGAATTATCTGCATGTTTGGGTTCTGTTCATCCAGTATTCCACATATTCATGTTAAAGAAGTGCATCGGAAATCACTCTTTGGTGGTTCCCATTGATGAGATCAAGGTGGACGATTCCTTGTCTTACGAGGAAGAGCCCGTGGAAATCCTAGATCGACAAGTGAGAAAATTAAGGAGTAAAGAGATAGTCTCAGTTAAAGTGTTATGACGAAATCAGAAAGTTGAAGAAGCAACTTGGGAGTCAGAGCATGACATGAAAGTGAGATACCCAAGCCTATTTGAACCATCAAATAATGAATTGGAACGTACAATTCTTGCTTTATGTTTCCTTCTATGTATGAATCTGCTTGAAATCATGTGTGACTATTCCCGCGTCATCATTCGGGGACGAATGATCCCAAAGGGGGGATACTGTATCGCCCCGTAAAAGTCATGCATGTATTAGACTGTAATTTCTGAGCTTTAGACTTAAGTTTTAAATTCTTCTAAGTGTTGAAATCACTTAGACTCATTCTTGGCTGGCAACCTTCGGGATACAACTTCTCGACCTTCCAGACCTTCATTTTTGGATTTTTTATTTTGTGTTACGATGGGGAAAGGTTGTAGTACGTGTCGAAGAAAACTCAGAATTTTTGGACGAGCCTAAGGCATCGTTTGGATTTAGATCCAGTGGCAGCACGCGATTAGCCCGCGCCGCCTGCTGGATCGTGCCCGACCAAAATATTCAGTCCATCCGAATTTTAATGGCATTTCCATAAATACTCATTCTCCTATCAACTTAAACACGGGATTAAATCCCTGAAGAGCCAAAATATCATTATATTCTTCAAATTTGCTCAAGAACTCTCCCTAGGGTTTCAACATTTAAAACCCAAGCAACTCAAGATTTAACCGCGGGTTCGTGAAACAAATTACAGATTTGGAATCCTCTTGACGTAGGCTTCGATAGACACCCAAAATTCATGGAGAACAAGGTACGCAGGGTTTTTTCCTAAATTCTCATGGGCATAGAAAAATCATGTTTTAGAATGGGGTTTTAAATTATATATATATATTTATGTATACGATGTTTTAACATCATTGTTTTGGTCTTTTGACCATCTCCGAAGCGATTTGACAGTTTATATACATATATGAATAAATCTGTTTCAATTTTGAATACATGAACTTGCTAAAGACATTTGAGCACTAGGTGTTTGATGAAATTTCAGCATGAATTGAACTTTAAGTTTCGGAATATGAAATCCTTTACATCAGTTACATGTTTTGGTGGTCTAAACTATGATTTTGAATGAAATCTCTTTCTTAATACATTATGGCTCAGAAAAATCATGACTTGCAATGTCTTGGTATGACGATACCAATTCAGACCAATGCCATATCAGACTCAGACTAACAGACATTTCAGACTTTCATGATTTTAGACAGTCAGAATGTTGCATGTACAGAAAAGGTTAAAAATGGGCATACAGAGATGTTAGGTGGTTCCCCGAAGAGGGCTTGAGTTCAAGCGACTCATTGCCTAAAACCGTGGTTTGCCGACCTGGGTATACTATTATGCGCTGACTTAAATGTCCTGTGGCGTATCAGACTCAGATACTCCAACCCTTGCGGCACACTTGGGTTGGGGGCTTCCCCGCCGAGTCAATGGCGGATTCCATACAGCCCGTGGAATATCAGACTTGTAGGGGAATACCACGTAACTTAGAAGTAAAACACAGATCATGATTTGAAATGAACAGACAGGTTACATGTTTTTAGAAAGTGCCCATGTATTTTTCAGAAACAGTTTTATACATGATGTCTTTTTGAAAAATTTCTTTCACTTAATATATATATATATATATATATGTATGTTCCATTATACTATTTTTGGATTGATTCGCGTGCTAGTACTTTTATGCTGACCACCCCTCCTTCCAGGTTCTGAGGCACAGTGTAGGGGTCCAGCTACTCAGTAGACATTCTCGGATTTGCAGACTTGATCTCACAATGGTGAGCCTTCTATTATTCAGAAGGCCTAATTATGTCAGACATTATCTTGTTTATTATGTTTTTGGTTTACGGGAGGCCTTGTCCTAGTTTCTTTTCAGACAGATATTTGTGTTCTTAGTAGAGATTTCGCAGACAGATATCAGATAGTATTATTCAGAAATGTTGCAGAACTTGACCATGTTTTCCGTACTCAGTTTCAATTTCGCATTTTATTATGATTACGAATGTTATGCATGATAACAAGATAGAGAGTGGGTGTTCCGGGCCTTCATGGTTCAGGATACTCGTCACGGCTAAGGCCTAGGCTCGAGTTGTGACACATTATGTCATGACTTGTAACTATGTAAGAGCATAACTCTTTCCCATAGTTGGGAATACACTCTATATGACCCTATTCATATTTTCAGTGACACTAATAGAGTTCCTGCCAGCTTGTATGCACCCCAACTAATTCACTGGGCAACCTGTCCATCCCACAAGGGGAATTTCTTAAGCTCATATGCAAAAGTCTAACTTGGCCATACGATATATTAACAGGTAGGGGTGGGCGTTCAGCACTCTTTTTGGTATTTTTAAAGTTCGTATTTGGTAATTCGCTAATCGATATTTGAGAGTAGATACCACATACCTTACTTATAAACATCGATTCGATAATTCAGTAATTGTAAATTAAATTTTGGTTCAGCATGGTATTTGGTTAGACGTATCATATTATACATATATAATTCGATATTCAGTAAATATTGAATACTAGATGGTATATTAATATCTTGTACCAAACCCAAACCCGAATACTGAAATGTTGAAATTTTACTCTGAAATACCATACTAATACAGAATTACCAATATCAATTACCAAATTTATTGGTTCGGTTCGGTAATTTGGTTTATGGTATTTTATACCCAGCCCTATTGACAGGGTATGCTTCCTATCAAGGCTATCCAGATGGGTGTACCTGGTGTTACAGCTTGGATTCAAACCTAGAATCTCCAAGTTGTTACTCCTGTGTCTTAAACACTAGGTCATCCACTGGGAACCAACATTATGTTATTAATTAAAACATATACATATGTTTCCTTACTAATCAATAGGGAAAAGAACAGTGGAGTTCATAAAAGAAAGGTCCTCAATAAAAGAAAAGATTAATCAGTCAGCTTTCTACTAGCAAAGATGAGCCATCCAAAAAGCTACCATGCAAAGACAGATATGAGCTGAATTTGAACTCTTTTGGAGCTTAATTTACGTCGTATTAACTTATGTTAGTAATTAAGGTGCATAATGAAGGATACTTACTTATAGGAAGCATCTAGAGAAGGATCACACAGGTATCATTCGACTCTCGTTCACAGCATTGGGACTCCTACGCTCCAGAATGCTAGAATCACCATGATCTAAAAAGAAGGCTACATCAATTGGATTGAAGTACAGTAAGTAAATAATTTTTCTATTATAGCTTTTCAGATATTGATAGTGTAACAGAAATCATTTTGGAAGATAATACCAACTCTAGACTTTTCAATGTTATTTTTCTTAAAAAAGAAATTAATTAGAGCATGATAGAAAATGAAATTTCTGATGAACAAGGATATACGAAGAGGATAGATCAAAACAAGTAATGAACACTAAGAGATGTTGGAAAAAACTTACATTTAGATGTTTGTGCTATTGTTTTGCTCTGTTCTGTTATTTTGCTCTTTTGAAGATTCAAGAGGCTTTGTATATCCTGTTGATCGTAAACACTGTTGTACTGTACACTTATCAGGAGAAGAAGCTCGCTACAATTTCCTTGAGACATGTTTGCCATGGATTTGGTGGACACAACTCTTGAGGATCTAGTGGTTTTTATCAACTTGTTGCCTGACGATAGACCAAGAGCTTCTTCAATTGGTAGGTATCTTGTTTACCCGGTTTGTACCTACTTTTCCCATTTACTAGAATGGCCACCAAGAAACTTTCCACATTTCTTTGGTGGCACAAAACTCTGAAAAACCTTTGCAGGAGCATGTAACTTGGATCTAGAACACTCATTTTCTATTCCACATGATGAAGACATTACTCGTTTTCCCTTTTACATTCTTCATGGCAATAATCCTCTTGTTTTAATTGTTACTCTTACCGAGGGTTAATAATCTTATTCAAAAAAATATGAATATAGGTAAAAGCAACGATACCTTATGATATCCAAGGAATGACCAACAATGTCTTTCAAACGGTACATTATAAAGTCTAAGAAGTGACCGAAAATTCCTTTCAATATGGACTTAAGGGTGTTAAGAGAAATAATTTTGGATCTCATCTGCCTATCGCTCTTAATAAGGTAAGGCAAGAGGATATGAAGCGGACCCATATGTGTTCACAAGTATCTTCTTCTTCATCATCTTACTTACCTTTCTACTATCCTTGGTTCAAAGTTTTCTCATGATGCTAGATTACATAGATCTTTGTTTCAGTGCTGTACCTAATTCTAGAAATTTTATACGCTTAATGCAGTAATTTTTCAGTAAATGAGATGATTATATACGCATTAAAGGTATAAAAAATATTTAAATTGTGTAAGCTTTGATTAATCTTCAACATTGCCTAACATTTTGATCAAGTCTGGGTAAGGAAATGTCATTATAGATATCTTTCATTGAATTTCATGATTCTGATAACGGCACGCAATTTGGGCTACAATCTAGACCATGATTTCGATGCATTGTTAATCCCGAAGCCATAAAATCCTATGCCAATACGGCATTTTAATTATCGTGTAGATTGTGAATCCACTCAAGCTTGAATTTAGACCATAGAGGTCCTTCAACTCAAGGACGAGTTGAAACTATTTCGATCGACTATGTTTTAGTGAACGTTGTAAAGTGTGTCAGCTTCCATCGACAATAACTCTCTGTATATGTCGAATTAGGAAGCCTACTATGTGTCAAATGATAGGTATTCAAGTTATATTTCCAACGATGCTAATTTGGCTAAAATCCGACATCCGAGCAAGAAGTTATGGCCTTTCAAAGTGATAAGCGTCGCCTAACCAATCACCCATGGCCACTGGAAAGCATAGGCAATAGCCTAGGCGGCACCTATGTAAACATAGGTGATATCCTAGGCGGCACCTATGTAAACATAGGTTATAGCCTAGGTGGTGCATATGTAAACATAGGCGATAGCCTAGCCGGCACCTATGTGAACATAGGCAATGGGATGGGCAGCGCCTATGTAAGGAGTTCTAGTGACTTAAACACTCCGTGTTGAGGACAAAGTGGTCCTTTTCCAGCCTTACTTAGCCCTAAAACACAAAATTTAGTTTCAAGGACCCCAAAATACATACTCATTCATCAAAAGTGCTAAAATATTCTCGTTAGGGTTTCAAAATAAAAACCCAAATAGCTCAAGATTTAACCGTAGGTTTTCAAAGATAATTATATATTTGGAATCACAAATCCACAAGCTTCAAGAAACATCTATTATCCTTGGAAATAGAGGTATGTGGGGGTTATCCTAAAATTTCATGGGTGTAGTTTTTTTATGAACAGGCATGCTTTTAAATGGGGGTTTTCAATCAAATGCTAATAACCTTCTTTCAATATGATTTCTAAGTCAGTTTTCTTTATGTCATGGGAATTGTTTGCCTATATACTTCAATGGTTGAAACCATGCATATGTGATTTGACATTTTCCATAAAAGTTTGATAAATATGAACGATAAATTGCTTTCAAATTCCCATGATAATGTCTTGATACCCCATATCATATTGTGATCAACAAAAGAAAGCATGAATTAGAAATAATTATTGTTCACCATTTATAAATGATGAAGCACCTTGGTTTTACATGGTGATGCATATGTGGAAGTGATATTGAGGACTTGCAAGTCAGGTATGATGATATCCTACAGAACATAATATGTGATTGAATCAGATAAAATTTGAATGCATTGATTTTACATGAGAAATGTGGATGCCCGAAGAAGGCATTTGAGATATAAGGGCTCATTGCTGGAAAACGTGTTTACCGACACAAAATATTGGTACCAGGCTAAGATATCTTGTATACTTGACTTCATGTCATTCCCAAATTGGGACTATAGGTAGGAACCCGGGCTAAGTGATCTTGGGCACTACCATTGGGTCGAGACACCATGCTATGTGATCTTTTATGTCTCTCCCTCACTTATACTCTAATTTCGGCGACAACCAAGGTTAGACAGTTAGTGTAAATTATGTAGGGTATTCCACCTAGCTTAGTTTGATTTCATTGTTGTTGATAAAACCAATGCATTACACCCATGTGTTTTCAAACGATTTGATACGAAATTTGCTTTATAATGGCTCTCAACTATGTATTCTAAAAATATTATGTTTTGTTTTGATATCTCTGCGTCCCAGTACATTTGTGCTAACACCATCCCCTCTCCAACTTCTCAGGTTCAAAGGCCCAGTCTAGGGGTCAAGAGAATCAGTAGATCATTCAGACAGAATTGCAGACACAAGTAGTGAGCCTTCTATGTTTCGGAAGGTCTTATGTCCTACAGTCCTTTTTTTTAATATTAGCCTTGGTGCCAGTTAACCTAGGTGGGTTCATCTTCATGAAGTTTCTAACTCTAGTAGCCTCAAACGTAATAGATGCAGACCCAACACCTTTCAATCATTGATCCTGTTTAGCTACCAACTGTGTCAGCATATGAATAGACCATCTGAATTCTGCATTTGAAATATCTCCCTAAGCAGTTAGGGGATGGTTGACATTAGTCCGCAGAGCCCGAGGTGGACTGGTCGGGATTGGAGATACTCTTGGAGTAGGGAAAAATTATAGAGTGTGAGCCCTGTTATAGGTCTGCATCCCATGGGTGGGACGGACCTCATATGCCTGAGCATTCTGATCGACGATATAACGTGGATGCATAACTGTGCTTCTGAAACACAAATGATCATTGATTAGGGGATAGTTCAGACTCTGAAGCACGAACTAAATAACAAAGAAGGAAAATATTTCCTAAACGCCCAGCACCCTCCTTCTTATAAGTATGGCGTGCTACACACCCATAAACAAGACTCTACCTGACGCGATTTTACAGACACCCTGGAACCATGAACCGCGCTTTGATACCAAGATTGTCATGACCCGAACCAGGGTCTGGCTGTGACGATCAATTCAAACCATGGAGGCCCAAAACACCCCTATTTGTCTGGTAATTATGCACCTAATCCATATGATCAAATTAATGCAGAAAAAATACAATAATTTAGAAACATGGTCATAAATATGAAAAGAAACAATAACGGGGAGATAAGGTTCCCTCAATATCAATTAACCTCTAAACAACTGTCTGTGAAAATCTCTAACAAATGATTGAAACAATTTCTATCTGAAAACTGGGACAAGGGCCCCAGTAGACCCTAAAGTGAATATAAGATAAAAGGACTGCAGGACATAAGACCTTCCGAAATATAGAAGGCTCACCACTTGTCTCTACAGCTTTGTCTGAAAGACCTGATTCTCTTGACCCCTAGACTGGACCTCTAAACCTGAGAGGTTGGAGAGGGGAGGGGGTAATCACAAAAGTACTAGCACGCAGAGATATCAAAACAAAACAAAATATTTTTACAAAATATAGTTGATAGCCATTATAAAGAAATTTCGTATCAAATCATTTAAAAACACATGGGTGTAATGCAATAATTTCTCAGCAACAATGAAATGAAACTGAGCTACGTGGAATACCCTACATAATTTACACCAACTGTCAAACCTCAGTTGCCGCCGAGATTAGAGTATAAGTGAGGGAGAGACACACAAGATCACACAGCCTATTGTCTTGACCCAATGGTAGTGCCCAAGATTACTTAGCCTGGGCTCCTACCTAGAGTCCTAATTTGGGAATGACATGAAGTCAAGTACACAAGATCACTTAGCTTGGTACCAATATTCCGTGTCGGCAAACACATTTTTCCAGGGATGATCCCTTGTACCTCAAATGCCTTCTTTGGGCATCCACCTTTCTCATGTAAAATCAATGCATTCAAATTTTATCTTATTCAATCACATATTGTCTTCTAAAGGGTGTCGTCATACCCGACTTGCAAGTTATCAATATCACATCCACATATGCATAATCATGAAAAAACTAAGGTGTTTCATCATTTACAAGTGGTGAACAATATTTATTTCAAATTCATACTCTCTTTTGTTGATCACAATATAATATGGAGTATCAAAACATTATCATGGTAATTTGAAAACAATTTATCATTCATATTTATCAAACTTCCATGGAAAATCTCAAATCACATATGCATGGTTTCAACCATTGAAGTATATAGTCAAATAATTCCCATGACATAAAGAAAGATGACTTAGAAATCATATTGAAAGCAAGTTATTAGCATTTGATTGAAAACCCCCATTTAAAAGAATGCTTGTTCATAAAAATTACACCCATGAGATTTAAGGATAACACCACGTACCTCTATTTCCAAGTATAATAGATGTTTTTGAAGCTTGCAGATTGGTGATTCCAAATATGTAATTATCTTTGAAAACCTACGGTCAAATCTTGAACTATTTGGGTTTTTATTTTGAAAACCTAAGGAGAATCTTGAGCACTTTTGATGAATGAATATGTATTTTGGGGTCCTTGGAACTAATTCTCATGTTTTAGGGCTAAGTAAGGGTGGAAAAGGACCACTTTGTCCTCAACACTGAGTGTTTAAATCACTCGAATTCCTTACATAGGCGCTGCCCATCCCATTTCCTATGTTTACATAGGTGCCGCCTAGGCTATCGCCTATGGTTACATAGACGCCGCCTAGGCTATCACCTATGTTTACATTGGCGCCGCCTAGGCTATTGCCTATGCTTTCCAGTGGTCATGAGCGATTGGTTAGGCAATGATTATCACTTTGAAAGGCCATGAATTCTTGCTCGGGTGTCGTATTTTAGACAAATTCGATCGTTGGAAAGCTAAATCGAATACCTATCATTTGACACATAGTAGGATTCCTAATTTGACATATACAGAGATTTATGGTCTATGGAAACTGACACACTTTACAACATCCACTAAAATTTAGTTGATCGAAATAGTTTCAACTCGTCCTTGAGTTAAGGGACCTCTATCATCTAGACTCAAGATTGAGTGGATTCACATGCTACATAATATTTAACATGCCATATTGGCATAGGATTTTATGGCTCCAGGATTAATAACTCATCAAAATCATGGTCTATATTGTAGCCCAAATTGTGGGGTGTTACACTAATGCCCCTGCAACCTTTATGGATCTTATGAATAGAGTGTTCCATTATTTTCTTGACTTGTTCGTCATTGTATTTATTGATGATATTCTGATCTATTCTAAGAGCAAAGAGGATCACGTCAATCACCTCCGAATTATCCTTCATACCCTTAAGGATCATCAGCTGTATGCCAAATTTTCTAAGTATGAATTCTGGTTAGATGCTATTTCATTCCTAGGGTATATTGTGTCCAGTGAGGGGATAAGAGTGGATCCCCAGAAAGTTGAAGCAGTGAGAAAATGGCCCAGACCCACGACTCCAACCGATATTTGGAGCTTCTTAGGTTTGTCGAGGTATTACAGAAGGTTCATAGAGATTTTTTCTTCCATAGATAATCCTCTTACTAAACTGACTCAGAAAAAGATGAATTTTATGTGGTCTAACTTGAATGAAAATAGTTTTGAGAAATTAAAGGACAAGCTGGCTACTTCTCATGTTTTGACCCTTCCCGAGGGTGTAGATGATTTTGTGGTTTATTGGGATACGTCCCATGTGGGACTTGGTTATGTATTGATGCAGCGTGGTAAGGTTATAGCTTATGCTTCTAGGCAGTTAAAGGTGCATGAGCACAATTACCCTACTCGTGACTTGGAGTTAGCAGTCGTGGTGTTTGAACTTAGAATCTGAAGGCACTATCTCTATAGAGTGCATATTGATATTTATACTGACCATAAGAGTTTATAGTATGTTTTCTCACGGAAGGAATTGAACCTCAGGCAGAGAAATTGGATGGAACTTTTGAAAGACTATGATATGAGTCTACGTTACCATCCGAGCAAGGAAAATATTGTAGCCGACGCCCTAAGCAGGTTGTCTATGGGCAGCTTTTCTCACGTAGAAGAAGGAAAGAAAGATATGGTGAAGGATATTCACCACCTTGCAAATCTGGAAGTGTGACTCTTAGACTTTAAAGATGTAGGGGTGATTGTTCATGAGTTAGCTAAGTCATCCCTTTGTGCTGAAGTTAAGGAGAAGCAGGTTGAAGTTCATATCTTGATGTAAATCAAGAAAGATATGGGTCAACAAAAGGTTATGTCATTTGAAATTAGTGGTGATGGTATTCTAAGATTTTAGGGTAGGTTGTGCATTCTGAATGTTGATGGGCTACAGGAAAGAATCCTTAATGAGGTGCACAACTCGAGGTATGTCATTCACCCAGGCTCTACTAAGATGTACCATGATCTAAAAACCTTGTATTGGTGAAATAACATGAAACGTGATGTAGCTAATTTTGTGTCCAAGTGTTTGAACTGTCAGCAAGTGAAGGTAGAAGACATGAGGCAAGGTGGTACTTCCCAAGAGATAGACCTGCCTTTATGGAAGTGGGAGATGATAAACATGGACTTTATTACAGGACTTTCGAGATCTCAAAACCAGTATGATTCTAAATGAGTGATTGTAGATCGGTTGACCAAGTCATCCCACTTTTTGCCTGTGAGGACTAATTATTGGGGAAAGGTTTATGCTAAGATTTATATTGAGGAGATAGTTCGATTTCATGGGGAACCAGTGTCCGTTATATCCAATAGAGGTATGCAGTTTTCATCTCATTTTTGGAGATCCTTTCAGAAGGGTTTAGGTACACAAGTGAATTTGAGCACATCTTTCCACCCACAGACGGATGGCAAAGCTGATCATACAATTCAGACCCTCAAAGATATGTTGAAAGCATGAGCCATTGATTTCAAAGGTAGTTGGATAGATCACCTTCCACTGGTTGAATTTGCTTACAATAATAGTTACCATGCCAGCATCAAGATGGCTCCTTTTGAGGCTTTGTATGGAAGAAAATCTAGGTCTCCGATAGGATGGTATGAAGTGGGTGAGACTCAGTTGTATGGGCCTGACCTTGTTCATCAGGCGATGGAGAAAGTGAAGATCAGTAGAGAATGACTTAAGATGGCTCAGAGTCGTCATAAGTCCTATACCGATGTTCGGAGAAGAAAAATAGTGTTTGAAATTGGTGATTGGGTGTTTCTCAAGGTTTCTCCTATGAAAGGAGTTATGTGGTTTGTAAAAGCGGTTAAATTGAGCCCTCGTTATGTAGGGCCATATCAGATTTTGAAAAAGATTGGTACAGTTGCATATGAGTAAGAATTGTCTGCAAGTTTGGGTTCTATTCATTCGACATTCCATGTATCCATGTTAAAGAAATTCATTGGAGATCATTTTATGGTATTTCCAGTAGAGGGTACCAAAGTGAAAGACTCCCTGTCTTACGAAAAAGACCCCATTGAAATTTTAGATCTCCAAGTTCGAAAGCTGAGGAGCAAAGATATAGCCTCAGTAAAGGTACTGTGGAGGAATCAGAAAGTTGAAGAAACAACTTAGTTGTCAGAAGATGAAATGAGAATTAGATATCCCAATTTGTTTTCTTCAATAGAGGAGGAGAATGAAGGTACTATTCCTATATTATCTTTCCTAATCCTTTATTATGGTTGAAATCTTTTCTGTTTGTGTCCCGTATCATCATTCGGGGATGAATGATCCTAAGGGGGGATAATGTAACGCCCCTCAATTCAGGATACAATCTAGACTATGATTTCAATGCGTTTTTATCACGAAGCCATAAAATCCTATGCCAATATGGCATGTTGATTATCGTGTAGTATGTGAATCCACTCAAGCTTGAATTTATACCTTAGAGGTCCTTTAACTCAAGTACGAGTTGAAACTATTTTGATCGACTAAGATTTAGTGGATGTTGTAAAGTGTGTCAGCTTCCATCAACCATAACTCTCTATGTATGTCGAATTAGGAAGCCTACTATGTTTCAACTGATAGGTTTTCGAGTTATCTTTCCAACGATACCAATTTGGCTAAAATCCGACACCCGAACAAGAAGTTATGGCCTTTCAAAGTGATAAGTGTCGCCTAACCAATCGCCCATGGCCACTGGAATGCATAGGCAATAGCCTAGGCAGCGCCTATGTAAACATAGGTGATAACCTAGGTAGTACTGATGTAAACATAGGCGATAGCCTAGGCGGCGCCTATGTGAACATAGTCAATGGGATTGGCGGCGCCTATGTAAGGAATTCTAGTGACTTAAACACTCCATGTTGAGGACAAAGTGGTCCTTTTCCACCCTTACTTATCCCTAAAACATGAAATTTAGTTCCAAGGACACCAAAATACATATTCATTCATCAAAAGTTTTCAAATATTCTGCTTAGGTTTTCAAAATAAAAAACCAAATAGCTCAAGATTTGGCCATAGGTTTTCAAAGATAAGTATATATTTAGAATCACAAATCCGCAAGCTTCTAGACACATCTATTATCCTTGGAAGTAAAGGTATGTGGGGTTATCCTAAAATCTCATGGGTGTAGTTTTTTTATGAATATGCATGATTTTAAATGGGGGTTTTCAATAAAATGCTAATAACTTACTTTCAATATGATTTCTAAGTCAGTTTTCGTTATGTCATGGGAATTGTTTGCCTATATACTTCAATGGTTGAAACCATGCATATGTGATTTGAGATTTTTCATGGAAGTTTGATAAATATGAATGATAAATTGCTTTCAAATTCCCATGATAATGTCTTGATACCCCATATCATATTGTGACCAACAAAAGATAGCATGAATTTGAAATAATTATTGTTCACCACTTATAAATGATGAAACACCTTGGTTTTTACATGGTTATGCATATGTGGAAGTGATATTGAGGACTTGCAAGTTGGGTATGACAATACCCTACAGAACATGATATGTGATTGAATCAGATGAAATTTGAATGCATTGATTTTACATGAGAAAGGTGGATGCCCGAAGAAGGCGTTTGAGATATAAGGACTCATCGTTGGAAAACGTGTTTGCCAACACGGAATATTGGTACTAGTCTAAGTGATCTTGTGTACTTGACTTCATATCATTCCCAGATTAGGACTATTGGTAGAAGCCCGGTCTAAGTGATTTAGGCATTACCATTGTGTCGAGACACCATGCTATGTGATATTGTGTGTCTCTCCCTCACTTATACTCTAATCTCGGTGGTAACGGAGGATAGACAGTTGGTGTAAATTATGTAGGGCATTCCACCTAGCTCAGTTGCATTTCATTGTTGTTGAGAAAACTAATGCATTACACCCATGTTTTTTCAAATGATTTGATACAAAATTTTCTTTATAATGGCTCTCAACTATATATTGTAAAAATATTATGCTTTTTTTTATATCTCTGAGTGCCAGTACTTTTGTGCTGACCGCTCCCCTATCCAACCTCTCAGGTTTAGAGGCCCAATATAGGGGACAAGAGAATCAGTAGATCATTCGGATAGAATTACAGAGACAAGTGGTGAGCCTTCTATGTTTCAGAAGCTCTTATGTCCTTCTGTCCTTTTTTTCTATTATTCAGTTTTGGGGTCTACTGGGGGCCTTGTCCCAGTTTATATACGGTTACTTGACACAGTCATTTGTTAGAGATTTTCGCAAACAGTTGGTTAGAGGTTAATTGATATTGAGGGAACCTTATCTCCCCGTTATTGTTTCTTTCATATTTATGACCATGTTTCCAAATTATTGTGTTTTTCCGCATTACTTTGATATATATGAATTAGGTGCATGATTACCAGACAGATAGGGGTGTTTCAAGCCTCCATGGTTCAAAATGCTCATCACGGCCAGGCCCTAGTTTGGGTCGTGAAACCTATTGAATAATCTCGGTGGCCGGAGAAGTTTCATTTATCCTTTTATTTTCATTATATGGGTTTATATACATATCCCATGTAGTTAGTAGAGGTGTTCACATGTTTGATCAGAACACCACTGCTGTCAAAAAATAAAAACCTCACAACCAAGATTTATTAATTTTCTAGAGGGTAAGGTTCAATGGAATCTTGGAACTTAGGAGCAAATTAAGAGTACACTTCTAAGAGCATCTAAGGTACAAATTTTTGTACCAGAACTGTGGAAGTTAAATTATCACTAAAATTGTTGTACTAGAACAGTGGAAGTTAAATTATCATTTCTTTTGAATGTTATGTTGTGTGCAGACTTTATTTTAAATTGTCATTTAGCTTCAGTAGTTAAATTTAGTACAAAAATAAAGCATTTTTCAGCTATTTAGATTTTTGGACTGACCTCCTGCATAATTTTGATAAATGATATGCGAATTGTATTAGAATTTAATGGCCATTTGAATGGGATTAATTAATTTAAGGGGACATGGGTATGTAACGGCCTAAATGTGCCCAAGCATAACTTTATTTGCAGGCTTAGTGCTTATAACAGGCTGCTCACACTGAAAAGAATGCAGAAAATGGCTCATGGATAGGATGTGATATGCATAGTATGTGGGGATGCTGAATAAGACCACAAACATCTCTTCTTTGAATGTCAATCTTCACAAATGTACTCAAATGAGCTACTGTAGTGACTAGGTACACACTATACAGGGTCGGAATGGTGACACTACCCTCCTAAGAAAAAGAATTATATGAGCAGGTTGGAGTGATGGCACGATCCTACTGAGGAATAGAAATTATATGGGTAGAGAAGGAATAATGATACGACCCTACTAGAAAATAGAAATTATATGGGTAGGGTTAGAATAACAACATGACCGTACTGAAAAAAGGGAAATTATATTGGTAGACCCTACTGAAAAAGAGAACATATATGGGCAGGCTCAAAATGATGGCACGGCCTATGCAAATCAGATCTGAGGAATCCCCATACACACACATATACACACAACTACACTGAATATTATAATTGAGAATCCAGTTCATCCCATAATTTTTTGAGTTTAGTGAAGTATCCTGCTATGTTATTTGTTCCTTGATTTAAGCTATTGAGCTCCTTTTGCAGATGATAAAGCTTAGCACCATTGGACTACCAAACCTGTGCTCAAGGATGGTCCAAAGTTCTTGTACAGTTTTGGAATAAATTACACTGTCAACTATGTCCTTAGAAAGTGAATTCAAGATCCAGGATGTGAAAATGTCATTGAACCTGTTCCATGCTTGAAAATCTGGTGCATCCGATGGTGGGCATGGGTGGGAACCCGTGATGAATCCCAATTTGTTCTTTACTGACTGAGCAATTAGGACTGACCTCTTCCAACCTGGATATCCCTTGCCATCAAAGGGTGTATTTACTATTGTCATATCAGGGTTATCAAAAGCATGAAGATGATTAGGATGATTTGGATCCATGGTGAGGGTGCTAGCAGTAGCTGTTTGCTCTGCCAAGTTTGAGATCGAGAAAGGAGAAAGTTGGTGTTGAATCTGATCTGAAACTTATTTCTCTGATACCATGTAGAAAAAGTTGGAACAAAGTTTTGGAAATTTTCTCAATAACTTTTTATTCCATCATCAGTGTATTTATACAAGTATATGACAATAAAAATAATGTATAAATATAAGCACTTGTCTAAATCCTATTGTTTCTATACATGTACTATTTAACTAATTTATTCCTTTCTATGTTGCTCACATGTTTGTCACATGTGGAGAGAATATTTCTAGAAGAAGCATTCTTGTCCTCATTTTCATTGTCTGCCTTTATCACCTTCAATGAAGCTTTCTTGTTTGGATTGAATAGCACTCTTCCTTTATTCTCAACACAGCTTGAATTCAAACCTAGAATCTTCAAGTTGTTAATCCTATGTATTAACAACTAGGACATCCCTTTGGGAACCAACATTATGTTATTAACTAAAAAGTACAAATATGTTTCCTTTATAATCAATAGGGAAAAGACCAGTGGAGTTCATAAAAGAAAGGTCCGCGATAAAAGAAAAGATTAATCAGTCAGCTGATTACTAGCAAAGATGAGCCATCCAAAAATCTACCATGCAATGATAGATATGAGCTGAATTTGAACTCTTTTGGAGTTTAATTTACCTCGTGTTAACTTATGTTAGTAATTAAGGAGCATGATGAAGGATACTTACTTCCAGGAAAGATCTAGTGCAGGATCACATGGGTGTGTCATGGGTATCACTCGACTCTCATTCATAGCATTGGGACTCCTACGCTCCAGAATGATAGAACCATCAGGACCTAAAAAGAAAGGTACACAATTGGATTGAAGTACACTAAGTAAATAAATTTTTCTATGAAAGCTTTTCAGATATTGATGGTGTAACAGAAAACATTTTGAAAGATAATACCAACTCTAGACATAGATGTGAGAAATATAAGAGAAAAATATTATTGAATTGTTGTAAATACATTATTACACTGAGACCCTATTTATAGACACTACATTCCAGTCCTTTTCCTAATAGAACTCTACATTACAATTCCTTTCCACATAGGATTTTATATGTTATTCCTATTCCTACTCATATTCTACCACTCACCTTAAAGCTAGTGCATAGAAGACATATGTACCAATATTGTTGTGGATGTTACTAATACAAGGATCGATGTGGTACTTGGTGGAAATAGTGCAAGAAAATTGATACGGACTACTTTGGACGTCAGGGAGACCTCAACTGAAATGGAACAAACTGAAAAAGTGATCCAAAAGTAATAAACATTACCGGAAAGTCAATGTGCCACTAGAAAATTGTCGGAAAGTGGTATAAAATGTAAGGGTCTTCTTGAAATCAAGATATGAATAGATCTTGAACAAGATAGTCACCAAAGAACTGGCCAGAACATACTCATGTGCCGGATTATTAGATTTGATGTCCGAAAAGTAGTCATCATTTGAGAAAAAATTATATGGGTAGGGTCGGAATGATGACTCGACTCTCCTGACAAAGAGAATTATATGATTAGGTTGGAATGATGGCACGATACTACTGAGGAATAGAAAATATATAGGTAGATTCGGAATGATGACACGACCCTACTAAAAACTAAAAATTATATGGGTAGGGTTAGAATGGCGACACGACACTACTGAAAAAAGAGAAATTATATGGGTAGACTCTACTGAAAAAGAGAACTTACATAAGTAGGATCAGAATGATTGAACAACCTATGCAAATCAGATCTGAGGAATTCCAATAAAGATGCATAGAACTACGTAAATCAGATCTAAGGAGTCACCGAAAAGGCGCACGGTGCTATGCAACTCAGATATGAGAAAGTAGTTTGAAAAGATGCATGATACTACACAAATTAGATATGAGAGAGTAGGGAAAAGAAGTGTGGCACCCTAACTTTTGATAACATGATCATTGGTCAGACGGGCGGCTGATATCCGTTATAGCCGCCCGCCGGCAGAAGAATCTCTTTGATTCGCTACGAAAATCATAGTGTCTCTGATAGCATGAGAGAAATGTAAGAGAAAACTATAATTGAATTGTTGTAACTATATTAATACATTGAAACCCTATTTATAGACACTACATTACAATTCCTTTTCAAATAGAATTTTATATGTCATTCCTATTCCTACTCATATTCTAACAATATCAATGTTATTTTTCATAAAAAAATAAATTAATTAGAGCATGATAGAAAATTAAATTTTAGATGATAAAAGATATAAGAAGAGGACAGATCAAAACAAGTAATGAATCTTAGGAGATGTTGGCGAACACTTATATTTAGATGATTGGTGGACACAACTCTTGAGGAGCTAGTAGTTTTCATCCACTTGGTGTCTGATGATAGACCAAGAGCTCCTTCAATAGGTCGGTATCTTGTTTTCTCGGTCTGTACCTCCTTTTCCCTGCTAATAGAATGGCCACCAAAAAATTTACCACAACACTTTGGTGGCACAAAACTCTGAAATATCTTTGCAGGAGCATGTAACTTGTATCCATAACACTCATTTTATAGTCCACATGATGAAGACATTACTTGCTTGCCCTTATCACATTCTTCATGGAAACAATCCTCTTGAGCATCTTCGCAATAACCATGTATGCAATATTTTAAAGGAAGAGAAAAGACAGAATTTTTAAAAACAGGAAGAGGACTACATACGCATAAAAGATACAGACAGTATATAAGAGAATTAAATTCTACAACATGCTAATGAAAGAATTAATTTATCCTTTAGGTGGAACCCAATATCCAATACCATTTAGAATCCGCTTTGAAGAATGCCAGAAAGATTAGACAGCTCGAAGAGGTCCTAATTCTCCCCTAAGAGGTCTATATCACTTCCATTTAGGCTTCTAGTTTTGTTCCATTTTTCATCTCTATTTTAAGATTACAAAATAAGCGTGTCGAATGAGTTGACAGATTTTGTCATAATTTGCTCCACGGATGATAGGCAGATTTGATTCTAATCTGATCCACAATTCAGTAGGCAGATATGATTGCAATTTGTTGTTATAAATATGTGATATCACATTTTGTTATTCTAGGAGAATAGATTAGAGGAAATCATTAATTCATGTATCTCCTAGGCTAAGTTGCATAGACTCGGATATGGATATTCGAGACGGGTGCGGATCCGAGAGTCAAATTTGTTAAAATTTAAATTTTAAGATTCGGAAGTGCAAATCTGAGTAAGTATATGGTGCAGGAATTTGGCTAAAATACTAAATATTATAAATAAAAAGTTATAAAATCTTCTAAAAATCTACTTTTAACTTTTAAGATAACTTTTAGTTACTTTTTCAATTAGGATTGGTATATACTTGTATATTTGGGAAACCAATAGGCATATACATATTTTTTTACAATATTAAAATAAAAATTCTTTTTATGAAAAACTAACAGACACACATATATTTTGACTATATTAATATATAAACCTTTTTTTTTATATTTCAAAAAATATAATTATTAAAAACTATATCTGACGAGTCATGTTTCCTGTCCCCAACCACTTTTTGTTTCATCCCAACAATTCAAATTTCGATGAAAAAAATTACAGTCTTTGAATTCCGACTATGATAATAGTTCTCGATTTCGATGATGACTATCGTCGGATTCCGATGGTGATAGTAGTCACTGATTTTCTCCCACTCCTACGATGACAACAATTATAGTCGCTGGAATTTCTGACGACAATGACAACCAACTTTGTTCTTGATATTGGATCAACGTCTTCGGATTTGTTTGACCGAATCGGAGACGTACCTCGCGCCCGCATCAACGTTGCGTTGACATGGATTCGACGGCGAAATCAATGAGTGCGCGCAACACAGCTCCTAGGAATTAGGGATTGATTAAATTCTTTTGATCTTCTTGTTCACCCATAAATATTGTGCAACTCTATGAATAAAAACATATTTTTGCAGTATCTAAACTTTCATGGTATCAGAGTTGGAATATTTCCCCTAATACCATATTGTCAAAATAGTTTCTCAGGGTAATATCTTTCTGGAACATCAAAAAAGGATAAAATGTCTTCTCTAAAAGCTCTAATAGAAAATCTAATTACTCAAGGAGGCAATGTTTCTAACATTTCCTTCCAGTAAACTTCTCATCAATTGAATGGGAAGAACTGTTTGGAATGAGCACAGTTCGTAAAGTTTTCAATTGATGATTATGAAAAGTTGGGACATCTGACTAGAAAGATGAAAAAGTCAAAAATCGGAGACCAAAGATGAACACATGAAGATCAGAGAATTCACTCATGATTGTCTGGTTAATATATTTCATGGAGCCAGTCATAAGTAAACCTTATCTATTTTTACCCACTCCTAAGGGCGTGTGGGAAGCCGTTATAGAGACGTATTCTAAGGTAGAAAAAGCCTTTCAAATTTTTGAGTTAAAAATAAAACCATGACAAGTTAAGTAAGGTGAGAAAAAAGTCATTGCTTATTATAATGAAATGGTATTGATGTCCAATTATGACACACCCTTGTGATCCTGCTTTAGCTCATTCCTGGAAGTAAGTACCCTCCATCACGTACTTTAATTAGTAACATAAGTTGACACATGTAAAAAAAAGCATCAAAAAGTAGAAAAGTTTCCTTTTAATTATTCTACAGACTACATATATAGATATTGAAGATCTTTCTTTTATCTGAGCAATTGAAACTATTCAACAGGAAAAAAGGCTCTCTTCCCTATAATTAATAGTCTCTCTTTTACTCTTTGTGTTTCAGGGGAAGTTTTGACATCATAGGTGTTGTTGAAATCGCTCATGGGATGCTCAATAGTTGTATCCAGGCTTAGCCTCCTTCCAAAGTCAGGCGTATGGTGTATGAGTTCTCAAAGCTATTTCCTAGTACTCTTAAATTTGAACTAGTTCTGCATGGGGCTATCTAGACAAGTCTATTCAACAATCATTTTCCGGGTAAAGAAGATATAGGACTGTATTTCCTCACCAGTGAGAGAGAAAGGTCAGCTTCTGCCTTATATATATCTAAAAGGTTTAAGGGTCGTGAAGTAGAAGTGGCATCGTTTCCCAGGAAGGTTTTTACTAAAAATTAATTTGCATTTATAATCCTATGCAGGTTTGAGATATATACTGCTTTGGTGGAGTTCTTGCATAACAAAGATTTGGTGATGAGAATGCAAATACAAGCAGCTCAATATCATTTACAAGCATTCTCATCACAAAATCTTTGATACGCAACAGCACCACCCGAGAAATATATATCCTTATATAATGGGAAATGCAAATCAATTTCTACTAAAACCTTCCTGGACAAAGGTGCCCTTCTACTTTGCAACCCTTTCCCTATTTGGATAGATATATAAGGCAGAAGTTGAGCTTTCTCTCACACTTTCAAAGAAATACAGACCTATATCTTCTTTGTCCGGACAATTATAGTTGAATAGACTTGCCCAGTTATCCCCACATGGAACGAGTTAAAATTTAAGAGTATCAGGCAATAGCCTTGAAAACTCATACACCTTACGTCTAACTCTAGAAGGAGGATGAGCATGGATATAGTTATTAAACATCCCAGGTGCAAAATCCAGATCACCTAAGATGTCAAAACTTCCCCTATAATGCAAACAACAAGAGAAAGATTAATAATTATAGGGAAGAGAACCTGTATTCCTGTTGAATGGTGCAAATTCCTCGAGTAAAAAAAGATCTTCAATATATATATATGGTGTGTGGAATAATCAAATGGAAATTTTTCTGCTTCTTGACACATAACGAAAGGCATATTTAAGTTTCAACGACTCAAAAGAAAAAGAGAAAGTTCCACTTGGAGTTAAAAGATGTTTTGCACTCTACATCTCATTATGTTGCAGAACCAAAAAAAAGTTATAAAACAACCAATGTATGGCTTCCATATAACCTACTCACCAACAATTTCTTGTTTTCTATACTTGCAAACTTAAGATGGCCCATAATGCAATAACATAGAGAGGCAGTAACCTAAAGTCTTCATGAAATTTCTCCATAATGGGAATCAATTTAGATTCGGATTATCATTATGTTATGACTTGCAACTATGGAAGAGCATAAATCTTTCCCATAGTTGGGAATATACTCTATATTTCCCTATTCATATTTTCAGTGATACTAATAGAGTTCCTGCCAGCTTGCATGCACCCCAACTAATTCACTAGACAACCTGTCCATCCCACAAGGGGAATTTCTTAAGCTCATATGCAGAAGTCTAACTTGGCCATACCATATATTAACAAATAGGGGTGGGCATTCAGTATTCTTTTCGGTATTTTTAAAGTTCGGGTTTGGTAATTCGGTAATTGGTATTTGAGAGTAGATACCACATACCTTACTTATAATCATAGATTCGATAATTCAGTAACCGTAAATTAAATTTCGATTCATCATGGTATTTGGTTAGACGTGTCGTATTATATATATAAAATTCGATATTCAGGAAATATTGAATACCAAACGATATATTAATATCTTGTACCAAACCCAATTTCAAATACCGAAATGTTGAAATTTTACTCCGAAATACCATACCAATACTGAATTACT
Source organism: Capsicum baccatum var. pendulum (assembly GCA_030864225.1). Taxonomy (NCBI): domain Eukaryota; kingdom Viridiplantae; phylum Streptophyta; class Magnoliopsida; order Solanales; family Solanaceae; genus Capsicum; species Capsicum baccatum. The sequence goes on from CM061554.1 coordinate 15,853,461, forward strand.
GAATATCAATTACCAAATTTTTCGGTTTGGTTTGGTTTGATAATTCAGTTTTCGTATTTTATACCCAGCCCTGTTGACAAGGTATGCTACCTATCAAGGCTAGCCAAATGGGTGAACCTGGTGTTACAGCTCAGATTCAAACCTAGAATCTCGAAGTTGTTACTCCTATGTCTTAAACACTAGGTCATCCACTGGGAACCAACATTATGTTATTAACTAAAACGTACACATATGTTTCCTTACTAATCAATAGGGAAAAGACCAGCAGAGTTCATAAAAGAATCAATGTATTCTTTAGGTGGAACCCAATATCCAATATCATTTAGGATCCGCTTTGAAGAATGCCAAAAATATTAGACAGCTCGAAGAGGTCCTAATTCCCCCCTAAGAGGTCATATAACTTCCATTTAGGCTTCTAGTTTTGTTCCATTTTTCATCTCTAATTAAGATTCCAAAATAAGGGTGTCGAACGAGTTCACAGATTTAGTCATAATTTGCTCCATGGATGAGCAGGCAGATTTGATTCTAATCTGCTCCACAATTGAGTAGGCAAATATATATGATTGCAATCTGCTGTAAATATGTGATATCATATATTGTTGTTCTAGGAGAATAGATTAGAGGAAATCCCTTGATTCATGTATCTCCTAAGCTAAGTTGCATAAACTCAGGTGCGGGTATTCGAGACGGGGTCAAATTCGATAGTCGAATTTGTCAAAATTTAAATTTTAAGACTCGGAGGTGCGAATCCGAGTATCGATACGGACACAGTAATTTGGATAAAAAATTAAATATTAAAAATATAAAGTTATAAAGATATTCTAAGAATCTACTTTTAACTTTTAAGATAACTTTTAGTTACTTTTTTCAATTAGGATTGGTATTTACTTGTATTTTTGGGAAATCAACAAACACATATATATTAATATAGAAATTCTTTGATGAGAAATCAAACAGACACACAAATCTTCTGACTATATTAATATAGACTTTTTTTTTATTTTAAAAAATATTATTAAAAAACTAGATATGACGAGTCATCTTCCCAATCCTCAACAACTTTTTGTTTCTTCCCAATGACTCAAATTCCTTCAACAAAAATTACTGTCGTCGAATCCCAATGAAGACAGCAGTCGCTAATTCCGATGATGATAGTCGCCGAATATCTGGCTGGATTCCAATGGTGACAGCAGTCACCAATTTTCTCCCTTCCGGTGATGACAACAATTGCAGTCGCCGGCTTTTCTTATGACGACGGCGACAACCAACTTTATTCTTGATGTTGGATCAACGTCTTTAGATTTGTTTGACCAAAAAAGATATGTACCCTGATCCCATACCAGTGTCGTGTTGGGATGGTTTCAACAGCAAAATCAATGAGTTCACGCAACAGAACTCCTAGGAATTAGGGATTAATTAGATTCTTTTGATCTTCTTGTTCACCTACAAATATAGTGCAACTCTATGAATAAAAACATATTTTTGCAGTATCTAAATATTCATGGTATCAGACTTGGAATTTTTCCCCTAATACCGTATGGTCAAAATAACTTCTCAAGGAGAATATCTTTCTGGAATATAAAAAGAAGACAAAATGTTTTCTCTGGAAGCTCCAAATCTGATGACTCAAGGAGGCAATGTTTCTCACATGCCCTTCCAGTTAACTTCTCATCGATTAAATGGGAAGAACTATTTGAAATGGGCACAAATCGAAGAGTTTGCAATCAATGATCATAAAAAGTTGGGACATCGAACTTGAAAGATGAAAAAATCAAAAATTGGAGACACAAAGATGAACACGTGGAGATTAGCATGTTGTTTTGATATCTGAAAATGGAATTACCTCCGAGGATACATTTATTTTTTCACTAGCATGTTGTTTCATTTAGTTACTTTCGATTATAAAAAAAATGCTTTTTCATTTCCTTTTAGATATTGCGTGTTTAATTATTGTGTAGAAGCACCAAAGGTTGGTGTTGTGAAGTATGTGACAAGGCAAAAGGATCCATGTTACATGCTTCTGAAAAGATTTGTCAGAGCATTAAGTCACCAAGGAAACACAAGTTTCCTGGTTCTCATGGTATTAACTGGGAAAAGGAGGTAGGGACTGGGAAAACGAAGTATCTCCCTGTTGAAGAAGCACTCAGTCAACCATCGAGCCTCAATAAAAAGGGAAATCTACGGAACATCATTGGCCCCACAAGAGTTATGACAACAAAATCTATGGCAATAGGGACTCGAGGGATTTTTAGCACGTATGGAGCTCAAAATTCAAATTATTTTCCTGCAAAGAGCCCACTGCAACAGCTTTTAGGTTCAGCAAGATATACAAATCCTCACAATGTCAAAAACACTAAAATTGCGGAACAAATCAAAAACACAGTACAATTTTCAAAAGGTTAGTGTTCACCCAACATCTATTCTATTTGTTATTTGTTTCGATTTGTCTTCTTCCTATATCGTTATTCATCAGAAATTTCATTTCCTATCATATACTCTAATTGATATAACCTACATTTTAGGTTCTAGTGAGCTTAAGAATCCCGGTGCTGTCAATGAGAGTCCATTGATAAATCCAGTTATGACACACCCTTGTGGTCTTGCTTTAGCTCATTCCTGGAAGTAAGTATCCTTCATCACGTAATTTAATTAGTAACATAAATTGACATAGGTAAAACTGAGCATCAAAAAGCAGAAAAGTTTCCTTTTGATTACTCTGCAGACTACATATATATATGTATATATATTGAAGATCTTTCTTTTATCTGTGAAATTGGAACTATTCAGCTGGAAAAATGGCTTTCTTCCCTATAATTAATAGTCTCTTTTCCTCTTTGTGTATCGGGGGAAGTTTTGACATCAAAGGTGCTCCTGAATTCGCTCCTGGGATGCTCAATAATTGTATCCAGGCTTATCCTCCTTCCAAAGTCAGGCGTAAGGTGTATGATTTCTCAAGGCTCTTTCTTTATGCTCTTAAATTTGAACTAGTACCGCGTGGGGCTATCTGGACAAGTCTATTCAACAATCATTTTCTGGGTAAAGAAGATACAGGACTGGATTTCCTTGCAAGTGAGAGAGAAAGGTCAGCTTCTACCTTATATATGTCTATCTGAAAAGGGATAAGGTTCGTGAAGTAGAAGTTGCATCCTTACCCAGGAAGGTTTTTACTAGAAATTAATATGCATTTCTCATTTTATGCAGGCCTGAGATATATACTGCTCTGGTGGAGTTCTTGCGTAACAAAGATTCGGTGATGATAATGCTTGTAAATGATGTTGAGCTGGTTCTCATCACCAAATCTTTGATACGCATGAACACTACTAGAGCAATATAGATCCTCAAACCTGCATATAATGGGAAATGCAAATCAATTTCTAGTAAAAACCTTCCTGGGGAAAGGTGCCCTTCTACTTTGCAACCTTTTCCCTTTTTCGATAGATATATAAGGAAAAACCTGAGCTTGCTCTCAATCTTTCAAAGAAATCCAGTCTAATATCTTCTTTGCACGAACAATATCGTTGAATGGATTTTCCCAGTTTTCCCCACATGAAACGAGTTCAAATTTAAGAGTATCAGGCAATAGCCTTGAAAACTCATACACGTTACGTCTAACTCTAGAAGGAGGATGAGCATGGATAATGTTATTCAACAGCCTATGTGCAAAATCCAGAGCACCTAAGATGTCAAAACTTCCCCTATAATGCAAACAACAAGAGAAAGATTAATAATTATAGGGAAGAGAACCTGTATTCCTGTTGAATGGTGTGAATTCCTCGAGTTAAAAAGGATCTTCAATATATATGTATATGGTCTGCAGAATAATCAAATGGAAATTTTTCTGCTTCTTGACACATAACGAAAGGCTTATTCAAGTTTCAAGCACAAAAAAAAAAGAGAAAGTTCAACATGGAGTTGAATGATGTTTTGCACTCTACATCTCATTAAGTTGCAGAACCCAAAAAAAATAGAAAACAAATAATGTATATGTATGGCTCCCATATAACCTACTTACCAACAATTTCTTGTTTTCTATACCTGCAAACGTAAGATGGCCCACAATGCAATGACATAGAGAGGCAGTAACCAGAGGTGGAGCCAGAATTTCAACTAAGGGGGTTCAATATTCAAAGAAAACTTAGTCGAAGGGGGTTAAACACCTACTATAACCACATAAAAAATAATTGTAATCATATATAAATAGTATACTTTTCCGTCGAAGGGGGTTCGGCCGAACCCCCTAAACATGGTCGGCTCCTCCTCTGGTTGTAACCTAAAGTCTTCATGAAATTTATCCATAATGGGAATCAATTTAGATTCACATTATCAATATAGATTCAGATTATCATTATGTCGTGACTTGTAACTATGTATGAGCATAACTCTTTCCCATAGTTGGGAATATACTCTATATTGCCCAATTCATCTCTACTAGCTTGCATGCACCCCAACTAATTCACTGGGCAACCTATTCATCCCACAAGGGGAATTTCTTAAGCTTATGTGCAAAATTCTAACTTGGCCATACCATATATTGACAAGTAGGGGGTGGGCGTTCAGTATTCGGTTCAATATTTTTAAAGTTCGGATTCGATAATTTGGTAATAGGTATTTGAGAGTAGATACCGCATACAATACTTATAAACATCGATTCAATAATTCATTAATCGATAAATTAAATTTTGGTTCAGTTCGGTATTTGGTTAGACGTATCGTATTATATATATAATAAATTTGGTATTCGATAAATATTGAATACCAAATGATATTTAATATTTTGTACCAAACCCAATCCTAAATACCGAAATGTTGAAATTTTACTCTCAAATACCTACTAAATTACCGAATATCAACTACCAAATTTTTCGATTCAGTTTTCGGTATTTTACACCCAGCACTATTGACAAGGTATGCTGCCTATCAATGCTAGCCAGATGGGTATACCTGGTTTTGCAGATTGGATTCAAACCTAGAATCTCCAAGTTGTTACTCCTATATCTTAACCACTACGCCATCCCCTTGGGGAACCAACATTATGTTATTAACTAAAAAGTATCGTATATGTTTCCTTACTAATCAATAGGGAAAAGACCAGTGGATTTCATAAAAGAAAGGTCCGCCATGAAAGAAAAGATTAATCAGTCAGCTGACTACTAGCAAAGATGAGCCATCCAAAAAGCTACCATGCAATTACAGATATGAGCTGAAATTTGAACTCTTTTGGAGTTTAATTTACCCCGTGTTAACTTATGTTAGTAATTAAGGCGCATGATGAAGGCTACTTACTTCCAAGAAGGATCTAGAGCAGGATCACAAAGGTGTGTCATGGGTATCATTCGACTCTCATTCACGGCATTGGGACTCTTATGCTCCAAAATGATAGAACCATCAGGACCAAAAAAGAAGGCTACATCAATTGAATTGAAGTACAGTAAGTAAATAAATTTTTCCATGAAATCTTTTCAGATATTGATGGTCTAACGGAAAACATTTTGAAAGATGATACCAACTCTAGACATATCATTGTTTTTTTTATTAAAAAAAGATTAATTAGAGCATGATAGAAAATGAAATTTCGCAACAAAAAAGATATAAGAAGAGGACAGATCAAAACAAGTAATGAATCTTGGGAGATGTTGGCGAACACTTACATTTAGATGATTGGTGGACACAACTCTTGAGGAGCTAGTAGTTTTCATACACTTGGTGTAGACACCTAATTTTGTCCCTCTCAAAATTAAATTTTTTTCATTTTTAGCTCACCTTACTACATACCTCACCCATGTGATTGTACCCCACAAAAATATAAAAATAAAAAACTCCCTAACAAATTTTATCTTATTTTAATCATCCTAACAACCTACCCCTACCCCACCCCCTACTCACCTACCCTACCCCTATCCCCACCCCTCTTTGTCATGTTTTACCCATTTTTCACCTTAACAGAATGAGGACACCTGGAAAGAGAATTCACAAAAATAGGCATAAACATCTCAGTGGGACCCACACAGAAAAAGGTTACCAAAAATCCATTCACAAGGAATTAAAACACTATAGACAAAATTCACACAGTACCATTGAGGATACACAGTCACTCAGATATACAATACTCACCTCACCAGCTTCGTGAACAGAGAGCACGCATACACACAGAGAACGCACATCATCATCATCCATATCTTCTACACTAACCCACCTAAAAACACTGATACACCAGGGAAACATTGACGATTTTTCCTTTTCTTCATAAGAAACGCTCACACACAGGGGGACGAGAAAGAGAGAGTCACAAAGAGAGAGCTATAGAGGGAGACCAAGAAGATAGAAAGTGATCGGGAAGAGGGGATAGGTGAAAGGTTTGATCCATCTCCAACCTTTTTCTAGTGTAAAACTTTCATCGGAATTGATTCTGGTTCTTCATCTGGTTAACCAGCTCACAGAGAGTCCAAATTTCTTCTTTATTTTCTGAGATTTTTAAGGGAATTTGGCCAAAAACGTTAAGTGTTGTCCAAAAAACGTGGACCAGCAGTGAATTCCTCACTGAAATTGGTCCAATTTCGAATCAATTTTTGCGTCTAGCTTTGTGTACGGGTTGGGTTTGTTCTGATGGTTTCCACTTAATTCTTTGGTCTTCGTACTATTATGGGATTCGTAGTGTTGTCCGTGTCTGTCACTTTATTAGGGTCAGTAGCGGGTTTCTATTTTCTGATACCAAGTTTAGAGCTTGATCATCGTTAAGGTGCTACTCAGGCTTTCGAATCTGGTTTTCTTAAACACTGTTATCAACGTAATATTGAAAGGTCCATTTATTTAACCCATTTCCTCTTCTATATTTTAATTTGTTGAAACGGCCATGAATTTGTGTTGGGTGATTATGAATGATCGATGTTGTTGATATTATGACCATGCACTTGGTGATGTGACTTTGGTTGTTTGAGGAATGAATTTGATTAGTCTTAATGGCGTGATTGATAAAAAAAGAAGTTAGGGGAGGGAATTGAAAATTTATCGAAAAGAATAGATTAGGATTAATTTTCTTTGATTGTTGACATGGAACGTGATGAAATTATGATATGTTGATATGGATAGGCCAATGTAGGTTCGGGTAGGAAAATTTAGGATTGTCTTGTTGAATGTTAGAATGTGGAATGTGTGTTGAACGTTTTATAATTTATCGTGTTTGATTAAAATGTACTATTTGGTCGGGGAATGCCCCGAGGATTTTTGTCTATTTTATTGGGAATGCCCCATCGTATTGTGTTGGCAGAAGACATTCATGAGGATGGCACAACGCATCGGGTAAAGCGTAGGATAGAATAGGATTTCTTTTCTCGCATTTTTCTATTTTGTAATGTATAATTAGACTGAACATTGTTATATAGATTTTGGATTGTTGTTTGATGTTTCTTTATGTGTTTTGTGTGGTTTATACATTCGTAGTGTTAAATTAGCCGATACGCTCTACCAAGTGACCGTGGTAGAACCACGGGATCGAGGGGTGCCTAATACCTTCCCCTCGGTCAACAGAATTCCTTAGTCAGAATCTCTGTTTGCGGATCAGTTATAGAGTCAAAACCGTTTTGGAAAGGATTTTCAAAGGTGACTTGGCACACCGGATTATGACAAGTGGCGAATCAGAGTTTTGAATATAAAAAGTCCTTTCCAAAATAATTTTTCATCTTTTGTCACTTTGATAATACAAAACTTTTCGAACTTTAAAACGATAACTTTTTCAGAGTTAAAAAAGGGTTGTGAAAGCTCTGACGACTCTTCTGGGGAATCATTTTCAGAATTTGAGCTTATTTTTTGGAGTTGTATCGGCTTAGTTTGACATTATGGGTGTATAAACATTTGGTCTGTGTTATTGTTATCATCGTTGACTTGCTACGTGTTTATTGTTTTTCCTCCTATGTGTTACCAATTTATATCTGGTATCATGTGCATAACCAGAGTCAATTCTTTCTGCAACAAGTCCCAGAGTGCACGTCGTGCACACGAAATCTAGTTGAGTCACCCTTATTTTAGGAGGGGGAGCCATTGGATATATAGAGTAGGTGGAAAGCAAAGCAACCACTATCGACCATATGCACCTTCGAACAACCTTGTTCTAGCGTAGGTTAGCCTTTAGGTCATGCTTATGTGCATCATATTGAGACCTAGCAGGGCCTACTTGGTCCTTTGAAGGTGACTCCCCCTAAAGCATTCCAACGTGCTAAATATTGCATCTTTGAGGGTAAAGTAGTCATTTGACGGACGGATTTGGGAAAAACATGTGTTGGAAGTAAGGTGTGTAAAGAAGAAAGTTTGAAAAAAAAAAGGAAAAAAATGAAAAGGGTGAGTTAAAAAGAGAGTTTCGTAGTTTATTTTAGAGTTCTTTATGGCTTTTATTCTTCGCAACCCAAAAATTCAAAATAAATGATTCTTTTTACCTTTTGCATTTTTTTTTAAAATAACGAAAATTCAAAGATTTTGTTTACCTTTTATACCCATTTGTCAAAAAAAAAGCATCGAAAATATTTTTCTTTTGTAAACATTCATAATTCGAAAACTTCAAAAAGATTTTTTTTTTACTATAAGTAATTTTTTTTATAAAAGAAAATGCAAAAAAAAATGGTAGGAGTTTTGTACATCTCAAATAAAGAAAATACCAAAAAGATTTCTTTTCTCTTTCATCGTTGTTGGTGTCGGTCTTATGTGAAGTGTCAAACTAAAAACTCAAACAGATTTTATTATTTTTCATCTTCTGTTTGTGGTCGCGTCTCTCAAGTTAGGGTTCAGTCGGTTATTTAATCCTTAGTTGTCCTATCTGGATGAACTACACACCCCTGATTCTCGTCTCTCGGGAGTGAGATATGTAGGCAGCCTATTATGGGTTCGGGGATCTTATTTAAAAAATCCAACAAAATATTTTCTTCACTCTTCCTTTAAAGTAGGTGTTTTCTATACATCTTTAAAAGAAAATCACAAAAAGATATTTTGTTAATAGCTTCAAGTCTCATTTTCGTATGAAATTCAATAATTGAAAACCCAAAAAGATTTTTCTTTGGTAATCATAGGTTTCGTTTTGTATAGGAATTTTAATCCTGAAAAATGCAAAAAGATTTTCGTCAATTCTTTTGACAAATTGTTATTTTTGAAGTTTTTGAAAAAGAAAAAAAAAGAAAAAAGAATTAATTGTCCATTTTGGCAAGACTTCATAAACTACGCACACCTGATTCTTCTCTCTCAGGAGTGAGATACGTAGGCTCCCTTCTTGGGTTCGGTGATCTTTTCAAAGGAAAAGAAAAAATAAAAAGGTTTTGCGAAAGTGTTGAACTCTAATGCATTTGTTATCTCTTGTCCAGTTAGTTTAAGGTGGTTGGTTTAGCATTTTGGCTGGTCCTCCATATTGTACCAAGTTGAAGAGAAAGTTATAGCCAATAAGAATGTTGAGGTTGTCGTCACTAATCAGATACGGAGTTTGGAAAATGAGAATTTAGAAGATAATGAAGAGATTCGAAAATTAAGGCAGCAAATGATAGAAACGCATCGATCTTGGGCTAATGGATTGCCGCCTCCTCCATTTTCCACTGATAATCTGGAATATTTTTCTAGCTTGCCTCTAGTGTAACATGCATCATTTCCTATTGTTGTTTACACGTTAGAACATGTATCAGGATCTACTCCGGGGCAACACTATCCAAATACTTTCAATATTCATTTCCTCACTCCTCAACACAAAGCTACCACATGCTCATCTTCATCCACTGTTCATGTTTTTGCAGCACCACCCCCGCCCAAAGTTCCTACTTTTGAGGTTTATCCACAAGTTGTGCCTCATCACTCTGCGAGAGAGCCTGTATTGAATATTTTTGCTGATCAACATCATGTTATTGAGCCCACATTTAGGTCTACTAATCCTTATAGCTATACTCACCCGCCTGAATTTCCCCATAACACTAAGAATCCTGTGATAACAGAAGAACAAGAGGAAATGACCAAAAAATTGAGAAGTTTGAAACTGGCTATGAAAGAAATCCAGAGACTTGGGGGGTACAAAAGTGTCTCATATAAAGATATGTGCATGTTTCCAGGGGTTCATCTTCCTTTTGGTTTTAAAATGCTGATGTTTGAGAAGTATGATGGACATGACGATCCTATAGCACATTTGAGATGTTATTGCAACCAACTAAGGGGTGCTGGGGGGAAGGAAGAACTACTCATGGCATATTTCGATGAGAGTCTTTCAGGCCTAGCTTCGGAATAATTTGGTGACCAAGACATCAACCAGTGGATTAGTTGGGATGACCTAGCTAATGAATTTGTGCAACAATTCCAATACAATGTAGAGTTGATTCCTGATGAGAATTTCCTAACTAACATAAAGAAAAAGAGTACTAAGACTTTCAAAGAGTATACAATTAGATGGCGTGAACAAGCTACTAGGGTGAAACTGTCAATGAAAGACAGTAAGATAGTAGAGGGATTTATTCAAGCGCGGGATGAAACATATTATCAACACTTGTTACCTGCATTAGGTAAGCTATTTATTGAAGTCCTCAAAATGGGGGAGATGATAGAGGATGGAATTAAGATTGGTCGTATTGTGAGTTTTGCGACATTGAAAGTGACTACTCAAGCAATTAAAAAAGGTTTGGGAAGTGTCGGAGGGAAGAAGTATGAGGAAGATGCATCTTCCATTGCAAGAGGACCACACTATCGTTACCCACAGGCTCAAACCCAAGCTTATGCCCAAGCTCCACAAAATCTTTCCCAAAATCCATTATATTGTATTCCGCCACCTACATATCCTATATATAATGCACAACCTTATGGTCAATTCCCTTCTTACCCACAATGGCATGAACCAACTCTTTAGAGTCATCCTCAAACTCCACAAACATACCAAAGCCCTTCTATGTCCAATTTTCGATCCAAGCCAAACAATGAAATGAGACAGAAGTCAAGAGATAGTTTCACACCAATTGGATATTTGTACGCTAGTTTATTCCAGAGATTGGTACAACGGTGCATGATCACTCCTCTCCTTGGGTATACTCCTAACTCGCATTCAAGAAGTTTTAATGCTAATGCATGATGTGTGTATCATTCTGATACTCAGGCCACAGTATTGAAGATTGTCGTTCTTTGAAAAGAGAAATAAAAATGATGATTCAAGATAAATCAGTTATGGTGCGGACCATTGACAGTGAGGAAAGCTCTAGTCATGCTGACATGCAAACCAGTGGCTAAGATGTCAGGCTGAGCAATTGAGAATTCACCCCTTTCCCTACTAGGAAGAGGTCTGGTAGTGCGTTTTATTTTATTTTCTGTTGTCCAAATTATTTCAGGGTTATAGTTCGGGATCTATCTTGTTTTGTTACTTTGTCGTTATGTTCAAACCCTATCTTTTATTCTAATTAAATGGAGTGTCGCATTTTCCTTTGCATTTTAAATTTGTGTTGTTTGTTTATTTTTTTCTTTACATATCATATTTTATGTTGATTCTAGTGAAATGACATGCTAGCGGAATTTTCAGCCAGATCTTGAAATCCATTTTAAGTATGAACATTGAATCGGAGGTTTGAGTTAGTAAAAGAGAACATATGAGGAAATAGGTAGAGTGCTGAGATATTTGGTGACAAGTTGAAGACTTCTTTGAAAATTAAGGCACTTATTTTGAGAATCACAAGAATAACTTGGTCATCAATTGAAAGACATGTCTCAATTAGGTCAAATAGTGGTTGCGTGAACAAAATGAAAATCAGCTCTCCACAATCATGAGTCATTCAATGTGAGGAATATGCAACAAAAGTGGAGTTGTATGCTGGAAAAGCACAGAAGAAATAATGACGCATAGACTCAGTCAAAGTTAATGCTGCAAAAGATGTCACAAATGATCTTCATCTTTCACTTCCATATTGCATGATATGTACTTGCATTTTTAAGGATTGATATGAAGAAGACATTTTATTCTGTTGTCCAAATATTGTGTCATCCTTTGTTTACTCCATTTGAGCTTTAGTCCTATTTTCTTTTATATCCCTCTTTTGGAATCAAGATAGAGTCAGTAAAACTCAAAAGAAAAGTGTCGAGAAAAAAAATGTGTCTAAAAGGAAAGAAAAGAGAAGAGCGTCAAAATAGGGTCAGAAAAAAAATCGCAAAGAGAAAAGAAAAGAAAAAGAAAAATCAGAATCAATCAAAAGAACAAGTTGCCAGAACTACGCGGGACCTGATTCTCCCCTCTCGGGGGTAAGATACGTAGGCTTTCCTGCTTCGAGCTCGGTCTAACCAAATAAATAATTTAAAGTCACCCAGCCAAAAGAAACTGGGGCATGAGTTAATACTCATTGTTTGAGTCAATTCCCAAAATTGTAAGTCCTACCCCACTCCAAGTGTCGCTTGAGCCTCATGTTATCCTTTCTTTATAACCCTATCCAAAAGCCAAGGTACAACCAAAGAAAGACCTTCCGATCAATCTTTGAGAATGTTAAGGCTAAGCATGAAAGGGATATGATAACGCATTTTGGGAACTACTTGTCTTCCTCAGCATAAGGAATCAAGAGAGAAATAAAAATGAGAGAGTCTTATTGGTGAAAACTCTCACGGGCACCATAAGGCGATGGTAAGATGATAGAGATAAAAATGAGAGAGTCTTATCGGTGAAAACCCTCACGGGCACTATAAGACGACTGTGAGTTGAGAAAAATCAATATAAGAGTCTCATTGGTGAAAAACCCCACAGACACCACAAGACAATGGTGAACTGAGAAAAAGAGAATGTGAGAGGTTTGTTGATAAAAACCCTTCTAGGTATCACTAGCCGAATGAGATCTTAAATGCAATTGACCTAAAGAAAAAACTCAGTTTCATGGTCATTAACTCAACAACAATTAGTAAAAAGTTTGGATGGAAAGATAAGGCAACTTAATCCAAAATGCATGGCATAATCATTAGAGTTGACTATCATTTCTAGATAAATTTTTTTTTTCTTTGTTTCAAATGGGGACATTCATTGTCTTTTCTTTCTTCTTTTGTTTTTATTTTGTTTTCTTGAGTCAATTGTCCAAATAAAAGTCATCATAATTTTTCTCTTGTATTTAAGTCAAGTTCATTTCAAAACAAGTGAGAAAAGATTTCAAAACTGGCTACCAGCTTCTTCAATTGCGCAAAGCAAGAAAAAAGGCCAACACATGAAAGAGACATGATTGTGAGCCAAAATAAGACATGCAAAAAATTTTTTCAACTAATAAGTATGTCAACTCATGGAAATACCAAGGTTCAAAGGGTTTATCTAAGAAGCACGGCAAAGCAAAGATACGGTGTTTGTTTCAGAGTCACTCTTAATAATCTGAGTTTGGGTCAATGATGCAGCAAGCCAATGACATATGCTAATGGTCAGAAGTAAGGTTAAATATGATAAGGGCAAGAAATATTGCCACGAAAGATAAAGCCACAAACCAGCCACCATATTTTTAAACTAACAAGTTTTTTTTGTATGAAACAGGAACATATTTTACCTTCATCTTACACAATATCATTGATTAAAAGTAACTTTAAAATGGAAGTAAACATGTCAAAATTGCCCCTTTGGTTTGAAGGAAAATGGCCAAAATAACTCAATGTCCAAACTAAAGGGTCAAAATTATCCATTTTTATTATTAAACCTCAAAAATTCCTACAGAAATATGCAAATAATCACTATACGAATCAACAAGTCCATCATGATATCTATACTTATGCAAAATGTTGTGCAAATCGATAAGACCATCATAATATTTATATGCATGCAAAATGACAAACACCAACCATGATTTGTATATAACGATGCCCTCTCAATTTCACAATTATAATAACATGATTAACCCAACAACGTTCGTAATTCGATAATCATAATAATATATGCACCATATACTATCAGAGGCGAATCTAAAATTTTAAACTTGTGGGTTTCCGGTAAAATAAATTAATATGTAATAGTATAATAAAAAAGACAACACCCAACAGGGATAGATCCCATAGTCATGTGAATAAGCAATTCAAGGGGCTATTCCATGCTACCATGCCAATGTTATTTTTGTTTGTGGGTTCCCATTTACAATATTTTATTGACTCGTTCTATTTTTTAATATATTTATCAAATCTACGATAGCGGGTGGGGATTCCCAGGAACCCACACCCAACACTGTAGAATCGCCCTTGCTTGGACCGAACTTAGTCAAGCCTTAACGACCAACGAGCTGACTTTATATTCCTTTATTTTAAACAAATTTGATAATTTGTAATTTGGCCCTACCCTAGTGACGGGCTAAAATGAGCCAACTCTAATGACGGATCGAGTTTACCTTAAAGGTCAAGTTCATTTGACAACTCTATTTATAGCCTTGATAAAAAGGATAATGATAATCCGTTCTAGCTTAAACCAATTCAATGAGTTACCTTTTCGTGAAGGGTATTACGGTTAAATAGTTAATTTTTATATAATCTATTTATATTTTATAGAAATAGGTATGTCATCTATAATAACTGTCTTTCCTTTTATCTTTTAATTGTCTTTATTGTGTAATTTTCACCTATAAGGTATTACGGTCAAATAGTTACCTTACCTATAAGGTATTGCATCATTTTCACCGATTCAGTGAGTTACCATATAGTAAAGGTATTATGGGCAAATAGTTGATTTTTATATAATCTATTTATATTTTCTAGATTTTAGATATGTCATCTATAATAACTGTCTTTCCTTTTATCTTCTAATTGTCTTTATTATTTAATTTTCACCTATATATATATATATATATATATATATATATATATATATATATATATATATATATATATATATAAAAGTATCTCTAAGAAATAAATCATTATAAAATATTTTGACTCGGGTGCTTGACCTTATAGTTTCAATCTCAATGGTATCATGTTTATCTTTTTGTTATTCATATCATGTGTGCTCTTCCTTTTCAATTCTAAATAAAAACTTGTGGGATTTTTATATGAATAGTCTGATAAATTTAATGTTTACTTTTTTTTAGCAGTATATACAAATTATATATATATATATATATATATATATATATAAAAAAAAAAAAAATTATATGTATATATATATGTATGTATATATCGGCTATTTTAACCACAAGGATTGGTGTGGTGGTTCTGCACCTCACCCCTTAAGCAAGAGGTTCGGGTTTGATCCCCACTTTTGGTGAATGAAGAAAACTCTGTGGCCAGTTCCCTACCACTTTGAAGGATTAGTCTCACGGCTGCCGGCTATGGGGATACCTTGGAACCCCTCCCTCCCCCCCCCCCCAAAAAAAAAAAAAATATCGGCTATTTTTAATTTAATTAATCGATTAGACATATGGGTTATTTTTTTTTACTGTATAAATTCTTTCACATTTTTTTTTGAAATAATAGTGCATTAATGTAGATTACATGGTGAAAAGGAGATCAAATATGTTTTTCTAGATTTTTCTTCATTTGTAGAGTTTGAACACAAAAATTTCGATCAGGACGAAAAGATCTTGTTCTTTAGATCATAACTCTTGGTGGAGTTTAAAGTCTTTGATATAAATTAGATAACATGACCTTATGTGTAATTACTCATTTGCCACTTTTGTTGTTTTCAACATTTTATAAAGCGATGTAAGAGTTCACTTTTACTCAACTTCCATTGTTATTTTATCCCTTTTTTATAAAGTAATTTAAGAGCCCATCTTTACTCAATTTTATGTGCAATCGATTATTTTGCAGCCTTTGTTATTCTACTAACTAGAAAATTGATTCGTACTTCGCGCGATTAGTAAAATTTTTTAAAATTTATGGAATAATAATTTTGCAATGAATAGCTATATACATTGAATTTTTATTTTTTCTTATCGCTTTTGACATATCAAAATAAGATAATTTTTTTTCTATTTTATCCATAATATTAATTGATTTTTTTTAAAATTAATTTCAAGATACAATATAATCATCATAAAATAGAGCTATTATGATAAAATAACCGATGTTATTAATTGTTTTTCTTAATAAGTGTGTCAACTTAAAATATGACAAGTAAAATTGAATGGAAAAAAGTATAAAGAGAAATTCAATAAAATAAACAAATTAAATTTGATAATCACATATTCAAAGTTTCTTCATAATTATGTATTTCTAAAGCATTTAAATAATTTTAATAAACTTTTTAAGATATTTACTTATGATATGTACTATCAACATTTTCTCTTACTTTGAGAGATATTATAAAAAAATATTATTTCCTTTGACTTTAATTTTTTACATAAGTTTAAACTCCGTTTTTGGTTTTTTACCGTAAATAAATGCTTTTATATTTTTTTTTTTAATGTGTAATTTATTTAAAATTAATAAACTTTATGTAAAAGTACATAGTTTTTTATTCATTGTTAATAAGTTAAATGACGATGTAAAATAACTTTAATCCCTGCATTTAAGGATTTTTTATTAAATAAAATGGCATTAAAAAATTGAACTAGTATGTTAAAAAAGCGTTAGATTAACTTAATGAAATTTATTTTAGAGAAAATGAAGATTGTTTTGGTCTGCAATATCACATTTATTTAGGAGGAGAAAATGAAAAGCTAAAAATTTAAAGAAAAGAACCTTTCTTGAAAATTGAATAGCCTTTCTAGTAGTAACTTATTTTCATAAATATCTTACTTATTTAATTGAGTGATGTCTGTGTGTATATATATATCGTAATTTTCATGTTAATACGCACAAAATCTAATTTATTTTTATAAATTTGTAAAATCAAAAATATAAAAAATTATTATGAGAATTATAGCTTAGAAGAATTTCATTTCTTATAATATTTACTTTAATTAAATATGAGAGAAAAGATTTTTACGCAAACTTTGTGGTGGATATATGATTTACAGCAAGACAATGCTTTTCACTTTCAAATTTCAAAGAAAACATCATGATCCATTGCATAAAACTGATTTAGTACTTCACATTTCGCTAAAAATGGCCTTTTTTAGTGGTGTATGTGTACATTAGATCCTTTGTTAGGTTGGATTTCAACCTATGCATAACTGTGGTATTACAATTTAATCCTTTTTTGGTTGGATTCCAGCCTATGCATAGCTAATGAGGTTTACATGGAGGTTTATCAGAATGATGTTGAAATGAAAATAGACATGATAGCTTGAGAAAATGTAGGCAGGCATGAACATTGTTGTTTTGACAACTACTTCCCAAAATGACTTTAATAGAAACTGTTACTGCTGCTACCTGCAATCTAGTTGTGAGTTTGTTGATAGCGCAACTATTTTCATGGCATATGTTAAAAGGTTTGATTCGAACTCTATGCTTATCTTAAGAGAGTATACACGATCCTCTCTACTTTTTTTGTTTTGTTTAGTTCATGACAATGTAACACCAATTCTTGGGAGATAATTTGCTTTCATATTTTTATTCAATTTTAGCTTTATTTATAATGATTTAAATGACAGTACTTATATGTTTTGGCTTTTCCCAAATTGTCAAGGGAAAAAGACATGGGCTCACCATATTACCAAAAGGAAAAAATGAAATAATATCACAATTTATTTTTACTAAACTAAATATAATTCCTATATTTTTTATTAATTACCTAAATCCTTAAAGAAAAAAACAGTTGAATACATTCACAAACCTTAAAATTTTCGGACGCATAAATTTAATTATATATCTCCGGTTGGTCTGGTTAATGTATTATGTATCCAATAAAATAGCTTCAGAATATGTTAATAATTTTTGAAAAATTAAAGAAGATTAAAAAAACTATTATGAAATGCAAATTAACTTTAATATCTAAACTTTCAAACAATAAAAGAATCCCAATTTCTTAAAATATATGATTAGTAGACTATGCAATTTATCACCATACAATAAATACTCAATAAATTTTTAATATTATAATTAAAACATCACTTTTTCACGAATAAAAATAAAATACTTTCAAATAACAAAATAATAAAATATAATAATTTTGAGGTACAATACAAAAATATAAAGACCAATAACAAGTGAAGATATAAAATTTAGATATGTATTTTAAGCGGAAATATTGAGTGATGTCCATTCTCACGACGTTCTCAAATAAGAAATAGGCTTGTTACTCTCAGTTTTTATTTCTATAGATGAAAAAAATTACTAAACACCATTCATTTAGTAAAGAATTACGAGGATCAACAATCTTCGCTAAGAAATTTGCACAACTTTTGTAAAAACCATCAAGCGAGTCCTGGAAATTGGCGTTAGGCGCGTTTACGACATACAGTCGGGTGCAACATAAGCCTCACAGAACTAAGTCCACACATGAATCCCGAGGCTTTTTGCTAGTGCCCCACCCGGGGTGAGTCTAAAAAATGTCTTTTAAAACACCGAGTTATGATAATTGTTAATCAAAATATATATAATATAATAGCATAAGAAATAGATTTAACCGAATCTCAAAATCTAAGAAGTGTCATATAAATTAAGACGGAAAGAGTAGTTATTTATTTTCCCCACAATATTGTTAATTAGATCAGTATGTTTGCATTTTATTTGTTTTCTATCTATAACTTTGATAGAAAGGATAACGATGATCTTCTTTAATTCAAATCAATATCTTAAAGATATTACAATTCTATAATTAAGTTTATATTGATATAATTTAATAATAATTGATCTTATTAATATTGAAGGGGTTACAGCTGTATATATAGAGAACTGAAAAATAACTAATTACAGAATAACCCAGATGTATTTAATAATTATATATGTAGTCTATTATCCCCCCGCAAGCTGATCAGCGGTAACGAGGGGCAGCTTGGAGCAGAGATATTGAAAAGGCTGTAACGGAAGAGGCTTGGTAAGAATATCAGCAAGCTGGTCAGTAGATGGGACATAGTGCGTGACCATCATTCCTGCAAGTACCTCATCGCGAACAAAGTGACAGTCGGACCCAACATGCTTTATACGATCATGAAGGACTGGATTTTTGGTAACACAAATAGTGGACTGATTGTCACAATAAATCTTTGGTTTCGTCGGGGGAATGCCAAGTGCATCTGTAAGGTATCGTAACCACATGGCTTCAGCAACACCCGCAGCCATGGCACGATATTCTTCTTCTGTGGAGGAACGGGACACTCGCGTTTGCTTCTTGGTGCACCAGGAAATCAGATTCGGTCCCATCATAACAATATATCCAGTAGTGGACTTTCGATCATCTTTGTCGTTAGCCCAATCCGAATCAGAAAAAACAGATATATCAAACGAGCCCTTTTGAAATAAAATTCCACATTGAAGAGTACCTTTAAGATAGCGCAGAATGCGTTTCAAGGCCTGAAAGTGTTGTTCTGTGGGAGCATGCATTGATTGGGAGACTCGATTGACTGCATATTGGATGTTCGGACGAGTAACAGCAAGATAATGAAGTCCACCGACGAGGCTCCGATATAGTGTAGGATCGGCAAAGGGAGTATTCGGCCCTGGGGATTGGTGGACTGCCATGGGAGTGACCGTGGGTTTGCAGTCTGTCATTCTAGCTCGATTTAGAAGTTCAAGGGTATATTTTGTCTGATGCATCAATATGGTACCCGATTTGCGGATGAGTTCGAGGCCAAGAAAGAACTCCAGAGGACCAAGGTCCTTAAGTTTGAAGTCACGATGCATAGCCTCAGTAATTTCAGTGATGAGTGATGACGAGCTGCCTGTAATAACAATATCATCCACATAGATAAGAATGATGACTGTCCCTCGAGAACAGTGAAGGGTGAAGAGGCTGTTGTCATGATGGTAGGTGCGAAAACCAAGACCCTGCAGAAAAGTAGAGAGGCGTGTGTACCAGGCACGTGGGGCCTGTTTCAGGCCATACAGTGATTTGCAAAGCTTGCAAACATAGTGAGGACGGTTGGGATTAACATATCCCGATGGCTGAACCATATAGATGTCTTCCTCAAGATGACCATGAAGAAAGGCATTGCTGACGTCTAACTGATGAAGCGACCAATCATAGTGAAGAGCAAGAGACAAGACCAGACGAATAGTCTGTTGCTTAACAACAGGGCTGAAGGTCTCCTTATAATCCACACCATACTCCTGATGATACCCTTTTGCAACCAGACGTGCTTTATAGCGAGAAAGAGATCTATCTGAATTTCGTTTGATGCGAAACACCCATTTGCACCCAATAGACTTTCGGTTACTAGGCAGAGTTACCAAATCCCATGTACGTTGTTCATTCAGAGCCTGAAATTCCTCATCCATAGCTTGGCACCAGAAACTATTTTTGGAGGCTTGGTTGTAGGTAGTAGGCTCGGTTAAGGGATGTGCATCAAAGGGTATTTGAGTGTGGTAGACTTTGGGTTTGAAGGTACCGACCTTGGCTCGGGTTGTCATAGGGTGAGTGTTGAGAGGAGGGTGATTAGGAAGGGGTGGTGGAGTTGTATGATGTGAGGACGGGGATTGGGTGGGGCTGCCGTGGGAGCTGGGATGTGAAGCGGTGGATGGAGTGGCTGTATGGGTGTTCGGGTGGGAGGTTTGGGGGTTCGGGTGGGTGGGTGGTCGGTTCGAGTGGGTAGTGGTGTAGTGGGGTACCGGGTTAGGTGCCGAGTGAGCCGGAGCATGAGCGTGTGAAAAGGACGGAAATAATGGCACAATGCCAAGTGGATTGGGGGAGTATGGAGTAGAGGAAAGACTCGTGTAAGGAAATTGTTCCTCCACAAAACGAACATGACGGGAAACATATGTTTTCTGAGATACAGGATCGAAACATTTGTAACCTTTGATAGTGGGATGATAGCCTAGAAAGACACAAGGGGTGGACCGAGGTTGAAGTTTATGTTGAGTGTGTGGACGCAACCAGGGATAAACCAGACACCCAAACGGGCGGAGATGGATGTAATCGGGTGGATGATTGTAGAGACGGGCATATGGAGTGGAGTTAGAGAGAGTGTGAGTAGGCATGCGATTTATGAGGTAGTTGGCAGTAGCAAGGGCATCAACCCAAAAGGAAACGGGTAAGGCGGAATCATGGAGGAGCGCAACAACTGATTCTATTAGGTGACGGTGTTTGCGCTCAGCAACGCCATTTTGTTCTGGGGTATATGGACATGAAGTGTGATGAAGAGCCCCTAGACTTTGAAGAAAAACACCAAATGCATTGTTGACAAATTCTTTGCCATTGTCACTTCGAAAAATTTTGATTTTGGCATTAAATTGATTTTGAACCATTCGGTCAAAGTTGACAAAAACAGTATAAGCTTCGGATTTAAATTTCAGAGGATAAAGCCAAGTGAATTTACTGTAATCATCAACAAAACAGCTATAATAACGAAAACCTTGAACAGAAGGAACTGAGGTTGGACCCCAAACATCAAAATGAATTAATTGAAATGGCGCAGTGGCCTTGTGTTCAGACAGTGAAAAAGGTAAACGACAAGATTTAGACACTGAACAGACTCGCAATGTAATTTCTCTGAAAAATTAAAACCTAAGGGAGATAAAATGGATTTGGTGATGGCGGATGATGGGTGCCCAAGCCGGCGATGCCAGGTGGACGAGAGAATAGCTTGACTTACAACAGACGGAGACCTGGATGGAAGAGTGTATAGCCCATGCTCACAGCAGCCCGTGTACCGCACCCGGTTCGTGGTATTGTCCACTATCTGAAAATTGGTGTCATTAAAAATGAGGGTGCAGTTATTATCTGTAGTAAAGCGATAAACAGATAAAAGATTGGATGTGAGGGAAGGGACGTGGTGAAGGGTTGAGAGATGAAATTTACCATTTGGGGTATAGACATACCCAGAGCCGGTGTTTGTGATGGGAAGGGATTGACCATTGCCTACTGTAATAGTTTCTGAGCCATGATACGGATGAGGAGCTTGAAGTTGTGAATAATCCGACGTCACATGGGTGTTAGCACCTGTGTCTAGATACCAATCGCCAGATTGAGCGTTTGTGGACGCATGCATCGCCCTTGATCCGGCGGACTGACGATTTACATTCTGCGAGTCATCATAACGATACCAGCAATTAGCCGCAGAATGGCCCCGTTTAGCACAAATTTGGCATGTCGAAAGATCTCGTGTGGGCCCCCGCTGGTTTCCTCGTCCCTGTCCGCGGCCTGACTGGAAGCCGTCCCTCGGTGGAGGCCCGCCTCTGCCTTGCTGCCCGGCGTTCCGACGGTCACCGCCGCCGCTGCCTCGCCCTTGGTTACGGCGATCATCACCGCGACCCCTGGACGAGCCCCCGCTGCCAGCCGAGTAAAGAGCCGTGACGCCAGGGGTGGAACTGGCTTCTTCGAGCAGTAATTTTTGTTCTATGTCTAGATTCAATTCTTCTGCATTAAGCCATCCAGACAGTTGATTCAGAGTGATTTCGACAGGTGAGAGGCGAATATGCTGTTTGAGAGAGGAATAGCCAGACGGAAGACCACGTAGCACGGCATTCACCACGTCTCGTTCAGGAATAATCTCGTTCACAGCATCTAGGTCAGACAGAATAGAGGCCACATCATCAAGGTATTGAGTCATCGTCTTCTTTCCCTTCCGAAGAGTATGCAATCTGTCACGCAACTGAAAGATATGAGCCGTGGATACAGAGTTGTACCTTGTGGCTAGTGCGTCCCAAAGTGAAGCCGATGTGAGAAAACCCCGGGCGTGTTTGTGCACAGAGGGGCTAATAACTGCGAGAAGACAGGCTCGGATCTGAGTGTCTACGATCATCCACGGAAGGTAGTCGGGATTTGGGAGTATGACGCCGTCCTCCTCGGCTGTCTCGGGCGGCGGCTTCTCCGCACCGTCAATCCATCCGAGCAGCAAGTTGGCTGCGAGGGCGGTGCGGACGTTAAGTGCCCAGGCCGGGTAGTTGTTGTCAGATAATTTTTCGGGGATGAGATTGTGGAGATTCCTGAGCTGTAATTTTACTCCAGACGGTAAATTTGACAGAGGATCAACAACCTTGTCCATGGCGCCGACCTACGACGGAGGAGGGAGGCCGTGCGGCGTGGTGTAGACGGTGGCGGCGGCGCACACACGTCGGAAAAGAGGAGAGATTAGGGTTTGGGCGGAAGAAGAAACCCTAGCTTTGATACCATGATATAATTTAATAATAATTGATCTTATTGATATTGAAGGGGTTACAGCTGTATATATAGAGAACTGAAAAATAACTAATTACGGAATAACCCAAATGTATTTAATAATTATATATGTAGTCTATTATATATAATCTATTTATATTTTTTCTATTTTAGATACATGATCTGTAATTACTATCTCTCTTTTAATCTTTTTGTCGTTATGCGTAATTTGAACCTATATATATGAGTATCTATGAGAAATAAAATATAATAAAATTCCTTGATTTGGGTGTTTGAGACTAGAATTTCAACCTCTAAAGTGTCATGTTTATCCTGTTTGTTATACATTTCATATGTATTCTTTTATCTTTTCAATTTTTAAGTAAATTTCTATCACGTCATTAGTTCACATGTATGTTTTCTTAAACTTTTGTTGTTTAATTATATTTTTTTTGTGGAATTTGTTCATCGACTATTTTGGGTTTAATCAAATGATTAGACAAGTGGATTGTCTATTTACTGTGTAAATTATTTCACATTTTTTTTTAAAACAAAGTATTTTTTCCGACTATGTTATGTAAATAAGGCAACAAACCTTTTACCATTTTTTTGTTCATTTTTTGAATTTGAACACAAAACGTCCTACTCGGGGGGGAGAGATCTTATTCTTCAGATTATAACCCTTGGTGAATTTTAAAAAATCTTTTAATCTATATTAATTAATGTCACCTTATGCGTAATTGGTCATTTTTTTTATCATTGTTATTTAATCATTTTATATAGTGATATAGCAGTTCATATTTACTCAACTTTATGAATAATCGGCTATTTTGCCGCCCTTATTATTTCACAGATTTAATAAAGCGAAAATAAGTTGCTTATATTATTATTATTATTATTATAATTTTAATTATTATTATTATTATTATTATTATTTTTATAAACTTAATTTTAATATCTAAAGATTGTGTGCTTTGTAGGACCTATTTGGACTTTTTGTTTTGTCGGTGTTCCGTCATAGAGCACAAATGGCCCCTCAATCTCAGAGGCAAACGGAACTATTAATGAGTCATCAAGCTTACAAAGTAAACTTTAACTTTTCGTTTAACATTACTTCACTGTAATTTCTTTGTTGATTTGGATTTGATACGAATTTTAAAAATTATTTTTTTTTCTAAATGTTTGTGATGTTAAGATAAACATAGTAGAATGTATTAAAATATTTTATAGTTCTATGATGTTAGTTATGTCGTGATGAAAATTAAAAATAAAGAGTTATATAAGCAAGAAAAAAAATCCTTTTTGAAATTAAAATTTAAAAAGGAGGGAGTGATATTTAAATGTTATAATTGAGTGGGTTGCATTAAATTTGGACGGGTCACAATGAGTTAAGATAATAAACGGGTCAAGACCCAACCAAACTCAATTTTATTTGGGTCAAAATATGTTTGGTCAAATCTCAAACTTAGGCTATTTGTTTTAAAAAGTGCTACACGATATCCTTTCCCCTTATAATTATCCCTTATGATACTTTAGAATTGTTATATATGTAATATTGAAGACTCTATATTGTCATAGGTTTTTTATATATGTAAATTGTCATATTTTTTTTAATTTTTTGTCCAAATCTTTATTTTATAATTTATAATTATTTATCCTGAAAGAGAAGATGCTGAAATGGAACGTGATTTTACGTGCCTTGACATGAGAAGTATGAAAAGAGAGAAATAGGAGATCTTTTAAAGAGTAAGCTTTTCTTTATCAAGAAATTAGCCTTACATGACTTTAAATGGATTTGATTCATAAAAGAAGGATTTTTAATGATGGATCAAGTATACTATTCGATATAAATGCTAGAAATTTATTCTTTTATATACACTTACTATTATCTTTATACGCACGTGCAAAACACGTACACTTGGCATGAAACACACATCATCATCAGCTATAAATTTTTGACAAAAAGTAACATGGACAATAATCTAAAGACATTTAACAATTAACCCTTCAAAAGACGCTAGATTTAAAGATTATAAAATCAAAAGAATCATCTCAAAACAAAGAAAAAACAACCTTTACATACCTTGAATTCATTTTTCTTTCGATTATTAAATATCACATTAATTAATATCTATGTATGTATGTATATCTATATCACAGATGATATGAAAGTGAATGTTGTGAGGAAAATGATTTTCGAAGTGCATATCTTTGTATAATGACCAAATAAAAAAAGGAATAACTAACATTAATAGTTATTACTTATACAATTTAAGTTTTTTCAAGTATAAAATATCCTTCCTAATAACAAATGCATTAAAAAAAAAAAAGGAGAGAGAGGATATAGTTATATTGATGAGTAAATAGGTTTAGTATTTTATTTTAAAAAACTTTTAATGATATGAGATGACAACTAAAGAAAAGAAGATTTTTCTGGTCTTTGGTGTTTTTTGAGAAAAATAATGATAATTGAGTGATATTATGGTTTTAAATGAAATATAAGTGGTATTTGATGCAAGTTTTCAGAATGACTATTTAGGAAATTTGCTCTCAATAATATTACACTTTGAAAAATCGTGCAATTAACTTTGAATAGCAACAAATGCTTGTATATTTTCATAGCATACACAATTTTTATACTTGGCAATTAGGAGTTATAGCATTAAAAATTTAACGCTAAATGAGTAAGTATTATGTAAGAGATAAAAAAATTATTTGGTAATCACTATTCCCAGTTTAGCTTCCTTTTTTCATAATTTTCTTCAAAATATTACGTTTAAATGAAACCACAATCATGAATGTGACTTCAGTATTTGGATTTAATGTCAAATGAGTAAAGTATTGTGTAAGATATCAAGATTTATTAGTTAACCACTATTATTTTTTTCATAACTTCTTTTAAAAATTTTATGTTTGATAAATAATCTTTTGACCTATGAATAGACTTCGACCCAGAGGTAAATCTAGGATTTCAAACTTGTGGATTTTTGGTAAAATAAATTAATATGTAATAATCTAGGAGTTCTTTCCTATAATTAATTGCCTCTCTTTTCCCCTTTGTGTATCAGGGGAAGTTTTGACACCAACAGTGCTCCTAATTCGCTCCTGGGATGCTCAATTATTGTATCCAGGCTTAGCCTCTTTCCAACGTCATGCATAAGGTGTATGAGTTCTCAAGGCTATTGCCACGTACTCTTAAATTTGAACTAGTACCGTGTGGGGCTATATGGACAAGTCTATTCAACAATCATTATTCGTGTAAAGAAGATACAAGACTGTAGGTCAGCTTCTGCCTTATCTATGTCTATCTTAAAAGGGATATGGGTGGTGAAGTAGAAGTGGCATCCTTACCCAGGAAGGTTTTTACTAGAAATTAATTTGCATTTCTCATTCTATGCAGGTCAGAGATATATACTGCTCTGGTGGAGTTCTTGCGTAACAAAGATTCGGAAATGAGAATGCTTATAAATGATGTTGAGCTGCTTCTCATCACCAAATCTTTGATACGCATGAACACCACTAGAGAAATATAGATCCTTAGACCTGCATATAATGGGAAATGCAAATCAATTTCAAGTAAAAACCTTCCTGGGCAAAGGTGCTTATGTACTTTGCAACCCTTTCCCTATATATATATATATATATATATATATATAAATATATATATATATATATATATATATATATATATATATATATGTCACACCCTTTTTTTAACTCAAAAAAAGAATTCATTGTAATGTTCTAAAGGATTTTTCATTATTAAAGTGACAAAATGAAGATTTGTTCTGAAAAAGGATTATTTTTACATTTAAAAACTCAGAGTCGCCACTTGGCATAATTCGGTGTGCCAAGTCACCTTTAGAAAATCCTTTTCAAAATGATTTGACTCTTTAAAACTAGTTTGTGAACAGAGATTCCGGCTAAGGAATTCTGTTGACCGAGGGGAAGGTATTAGGCACCCCTCAATCTTGTGGTTCGACCATGGTCACTTGGTAGAGAGTATCGGCTAATTAGACACCAAAAATGTATAAACCACACAAATCACATAAACAAACATCAAAAAACAATCCAAAACCAAAATAGTTCAATTATACAGTCCAAAATAGAAAAATTCCGAAAAATATAAACCCTATTCTATACTAGTGCTAGACTAAGCTCCAACCCGATGCCTCGGGTTTTGATCACGAACGTCCTTCGGGTACAAAATCCTTCGGGGCATTTCCCGGCAAATGAACATAAATATCTCTGGGCATTCCCTGGCTAAATGAATACATTTGAATTAAATATGACAAAACTAGAAATTGTTCATCACACATTCAAATTTTCAACATTCAACAACAAACACTTATTCGTAAATTTATGCCTATCCGAACATAAACTTTTTCCTATTAAGCTTTTGGCCTAAAACACGATCCTATCGATTTCACAAACTAGACATTTATTCCGAATTAAACGAAACAACAATAAACCAAAGTTAGACTAAATTCATCCTTTTATCAATTTCTCAATTCCACCACAAATTCCCTTTTAGTTCCAAACAAAAGACATCATTTCATTACATAATTTATAATTCAAGGAATCAAACAACAAATCAAACTAATGGAAATTAAATCACCAATTAAGATCAATCAACACACAACATTCAATCTGATGCACCAAACATCATCAATAATGAAATGAAAAGAGTGAAAGAGTAGAATTGGACCTCAAATTTCAATTGTGATTGCTTCTTTCGATTAGAACTGCATTCAAAGTATCGAACCTAAACTCAACAATGACCAAACCAACCTCGATATACATCTTTTTTTCTTCTATTTTCTATAGAAAAAACCAAAATCGAGCAGTAATAAGATACCCATACCCGAATTTGTAATCTCCGTTACTGTATCAACTATTTTTTGGCCGGCTTCACTAGAATTGGATTAAAATTGGCCAAACTTTGGTCAGATTAGCGTTGGGGTTCATTGGTTTCATTTCACCAGTGTTTAGGGGAGCTTGAACAACAATGTGAAATGGCGAACGACAACAATTCAGGTCAACAACGTTGTTTTCTGATGAGTTTTCACCGAAACTATCAACCCCAAGTTGAAGCAATGCCAAGCAGTGTATTACTGTGCTTTTTCAAGAAAGTTTTCCTTGAAAATGACCAAACAGTGAGTGCCAAAATTTCCCGATGGCAATTTTGAGAAAGATTTGGAGTTGGGTTGCTGCCCTTTGCTACGCCAAAGCTCCAGCAAGCTTGGAAACAGTAGGAATAAAAAGGAAATGACTGGCAACGACGAACACAAACCCTTTTTACTCACTATTTCACCTACTCAACCTTCCTATGTTTCTCGATCTCTCCTCTCTCCGTTACTCTCTTCTCAAATCCCTCTAATTTTTCATTCCAGTCAACTCTCTATTTTTTTTCTTTTTTGATCTCCTTCTGTGTGTATGAATATTTATTGTGAATCTAGAATATGGTCTATGTTCAGTGTGTGTGTGTATATTCTTCTGAGAGTGAAGGAAAAAAATAGAGATCTCTCTCTTGTGTGCTCTTAGTGTGCGGAAATTATATGATTATGAAGAAGAAAAAGGGGATCCCATCAGCTCTGTATTCATTCTCCCTTGGATATTACTGTGTGTGTCTCCCTAACTATGGAAATTATCCCCCAATTTGGGTCCCCGTCAGTGTATATGTATATTGTGTATTTCTTTTTGGCCAAGAAAAAAGAGAGGGGTTACGTGGGGTAGGGGTGAGGGTAGGGGTATTGATAGCGCTTAATCTACAGCTCTCGTAGGAGTGTAAAGCGGTCGTTAGTCAAATATAGAATCCAACAGGGTTGGGTATCGATCCCTCAGGGAATAGCTTGGTCAATAAGTAAGCAAAGATTACTAGACTTTTAGTACAAGTCTCGTAATAAGGGGGGATTGTAATGTGTAACTATAATATTAAAGTAAAAACTGAAAATAGCAACGCAAAGAGAAGGAATGTTTAGTATGTTGTAAACAATGAGAATTGAGGAGTTGGGGTTATGTCCACCTTCTGAGTTATTCGTCACTATTGGCTATGAGTGTGTAGAATTCAGACATGTATGTGCTTATAGAGAATTATATTCGATGGTAAATCCAGGCGTCTTTCGACCTATTCGAGGATTATTTCACTTCAACTCTTTCGATCTTAAAGCGTATCTAACGGTACAAATTCTCCAAGAGGTTAATCCAGTTATGACACTAACTTTTTAATAGGGGATAGGACCCTACTACCTTGACATTATCTCTTTTCCAGACATATAACCTTTCTTTCGAACAAGTTAAATGTTATACTGGCGTATTCTTGCATTTGCAACCACAAAGAATTTATATTAAGATGAAGAGAATAATGATATAAGCAGCATACGTGTCACGAACTCACAAACTCACAACAATAGATAGTATCTCATACGGCTTCCATAACCCCAACAGAGAAGTTTAGTTACCCATGAATGCGAAGGAAATCACAATAGACATTGTTATTATACCACAATACAAGATTTCGTGTAGCACAAGTGTAGTAGGCGTTAGGCGTGATTTCTTGCAAAGTAATGTTTCTTTTATTGCGGAAATTAAGAATAGATGAATAAAAGAATAAAAAGTAGACTTAATGGAAAGATTATAAGAGTTGTAGTGGATGGAAGAAGAGTTAATTGTGAATAGAAAGATGAGAATTATTGTTTTGTTAGAATCCCTCAAATCTCTAGCAAGATAGGGTATTCATAATACCCATATCCTATTCCTACTAAGCTAATGAAATACTTAACCAAATCCTACTAAGCTAATGAAATACTTAATCCAATTGTACTAGGTTAATGTATCATTATCCTAATCCTAATAAATTACTGCTAGTCCCCAAAGTCTTCAGAATTGCTGTTTTAGCCCGGGACAAGTTTCCCATGCATCACTTTTGGTCCTTAGGCGTCCAAGACTCCCTTTTCTCCCTTCGTGAATTTTTCTTTGGCATCAAGTCATCTATAAAATTCTGAATTCTGCATCATTTATACCTGAAATTTTGCTAATCATGTTCGTTAGCTCACTTATAGGAAAAAGGACCAAAAGTGCATGAAATATATAATTTGTTCTCAAAACTAGGCTAAAATATGGGCAAAATATAGCACTATAGGCGTGTAATATCGCCTATCATCAACACCCCACACTTGAAGCTTTGTTCGTCCTTGCACAAAATATCATGTCCCTCTAAATATCAACTTAGGGTTTCACAGCAACAACATAAAATATTCGTCAAGACAAGCACAACAATTATCAACCAAGAGTAGTTTTACGATCATTAGTAGAAATAATTCAACCTCTAATATAGACTCGTGATGGTAGTCAACTCATATTCAAAAGTAAAGCACAAAGAATCATACACAACTTCCCAAGACTCATCAACCATCTGTGTCTCACAATATATTACCCATAATCACTCTCAAGTATAGCATATTTTTCAAACATGGGTATGAAAGTATCCCTGCTCTCGCTCTCACAAAGAATTCTTATGTAGCAACTGATGACCATAGGCTTGCCCTTAGTGTAATGCTCCACTAAATATCAGAATACTAAGCTTAGGATCAAATAGGTCTTTTGATGGTTGTAATATAGGCTAAGGGACGGGTAGGACTATTTTGGCCAGAAATAGTGACTATGTTCCTAAGCGCTTTAGTACATCACATTGTATCATTAACACCTTTCTTTCAAACAACCTTTCTACTTTATTTTATTCTACCACCCTTTTTCTCCTCTTTTGTTTTTCAATTTTAAACATGACTGACTTTTCAGTTTTCTTTTTCCTTTTTCTTTTCATAACATGCCTCTTATGATAACACTTTTTTTTCATAACAAATTCAAGAACCAATACATTCTAAAGCATCATACTCACCCAATTTCCTCTTATTTCATCACATAACTTTACACTTTAAAGCACTTAGGAATTTGGATCAAATTATGGTCTTGAAAAAAAATGGATTAGGCTTACATATGAGGTTGTCAAAGAAAATAGGGTAAAGGCTCAAAAGGGTTTAACTAGGATAATGTCCATGGGTAGATAAAAAGAAGGTAAATAATCATAGGTTGCCAAAGAAATGCCTAAATTATCTCCTAAACTTGCATTCTTTATTTTCGCTTTGCACACATACCGGGCAAGTTCTAGAAGCAGCCACAAACATAGAATATACTATTATCTCATACACACAAGGCATATGGTCGACTTTATTAGGAGTAGTATAGACTCTTGACCCAACAACTGAAGGAATTAAACCACACAATATCACATAGTGAGTCACAATTAGATCCTAAACGTCTCAATAGTCATGATTTTAGCACAAACTCTTGTTATAATCTCATGCTGCCTATTAGAATAATTTCATGTGAAGCTAAGTCAAAAATAAATATAAAAAAAAATTTACTACTAGAAAAAAATGAAAAATAAAAATAAAACAAAACGAAAAAACTAGCAAACAAACATATGCAAATGCGGATAGAGAAGTAAAGCATGCAAATACCACCACCCCATACTTACATGGGACACTACCTTCAGTGGAAAATAAATACGAAGAACCTGGTCAGTAGGACTCCTCCTCTATGTCGGGGGTCATACCCTCTTCATCGGAATCATCATAGGAGTCGTCATCATCAGAATTCTTCTCCACGTCGGAGTTGGCATTCGTCGCTCATCATTGGTCGGCACGTCGTCATCAAGAGGTTCTTCAAAGTATGTACCTACTCCACACATCTCCCTTGCATGCATATTCATTGTATAGTCATGATCCAGCTGTTGGAGCTCTGCAGCAGTTGGAACACGTCCACCTCTCATCATTGTGAACCGTGTCATGCCATAAAGATAGTGAAAGAAACTCTCATCCCGAGCATGTCTCTCTGCCGTAGTAAGGTTGACGCCATGTGTTGTTTAAGCATCTTTGACCTTTGTGAGGTCAACCTTTTTTGGGTTGTGTGGGAGTTTATGATCAGCCGGTTCCTCTTTGATGTCTTCTTTACGCAAGATTGCAGTCAACAGATTGCCGAAACTGAAGTGGGACCGCTTGTGTAGCCTGGCTTTTCGCATTGTGGAGCGAATGATTGCGCCAAAATTGATAGGGACATTCGTCATCAATGCGTAAACCAGGCACACTCTATCTCTTGTTATTTTGGTGTACTGGGTCCCTGGTATGAGGCAAGAGTTGACAATTCGCAACCATATCCTTGCTTCCCTATTCAATGGAGCATAGGGGAAGGTGTTGTGTCATCCAGTGTCTTTATGTATGGTCCACCTTGCCATGGATCTACTTCCATAAAGTGTGTGTCGGATTTCTCTATATGGAGGTCTACTGTACAGCTCTTTGAATGGTGCTGGATCGACTGAAGGCAAGCCAAGAAAGGAGTTGAAGAATTCCGCATTGAGTTGTAAAACTTAGCCCCGAATCTTGACCTCGCTGCCTATGGTTTTCGGCGACCAGTTGGCATAAAATTTTCTTGTCAAATCAAGATTGCATTCTGCCATGTCGCTTAAGATTAAATCAAGGTGTAATGCCATGATCTTTGCGCGCAACTCCTTCTTCGCTAGGCTTTCCTTGTTTATCAAGTCGACATGAACATATTTTCTTTCCTTGTTGTTCCTATACCATTCCTTTGCTTCCTCCTCAAGAGCCCATTTTATTCCAAACATGCGGCGTGGTAATTGCATTGAGGATGATTCTCCTTGCTCTTTGCGGCCTCTTTTCTTGTCCTTTTGGGAAGTGGTAGCCTTATCTTTGCCTTGTCTTGCTTTGGGTGCCATTGTACCTGAGACTTAGAACCTCATGTTAGCATCATCTCATGTTAGCATCATCTTAATGGATACAATCTATACACAAGCAGTAGGGCTACCACCCCACACTTAGTTTGTTGATACAAATTAGTGAACTGAAAGTGGTCGATTACTTAGACTTCATCGACATACGTTATAGGTGCTATATTCCAACAATAAAATCAGAGCAGTCACACTTCTTATAATCTTGGAAATTCATTCATGTTGGATATATCAAGCTTACTACATAGGTATTGAATCAAGGGATAGTTTCTAACAATAATCACAACCTTCTATGTTGGTAGGCAACCATGAATCTTATTCCAATGATCAATTCATTCCGACATGTTCGTATTCAAGTGACAAGATTATGCAATGTTAATGACTATAGTAATTCTGCAAGAGTATGACAATTCATAAAAATCAAATTCAAGTTGAAAACAAGTTAAGATCATCATAACGTATATGTTCACTCACTTGGTTGTGTATCAACAATTCAAACACATTCACATCACCAATATTTCTTCAAGATTTAGCAATTCATAATAGGCATGATAATGTAGTACTTATGCAAAATAAATGAGGAACAAAGAAACACTTACTTGATTGATGCCTTTGGTTGATGTTCTTGTGAAGAATTAGAGCAAAAGGAAAATTTTTGAGTTGATTTGGAGAGGATGTGCGACGCCTAGTTAGGTTTTTCAATGTGTTTGTGTTTCAAGACTGAGTCTCCTTTATATAGGAAAAGAATGGGTTGGGTTTTGACCCATTTAAAATTGGATTTGGAGACAAAAAGTGACCATAGGCAGTGCCTAGCACAATGCCTTTAGTGACCATAGGCGGCGCCTAGTGCAATGCCTTTAGTGACCATAGGCGGCGCCTTTCACTTTGCATTTGGGATTCAGAGACAAAATGCTTTAGCATAGGCGGCACCTATGCTATGGCATACTTGAGCATGGGCGGCGCCTATGCTATGGCACACTAAATTCGGACCTTAGGCCATAGTATAGGCCTTGCCTTGTTCGTGGCCTAGGTTTACCTAGGCCTAGCCTTGTTTTGATGCCTATTTTCATGATCAATGCTCAATCCATAGCCTTTTGAATCTGTATTCCTAACTTACCACCTTTACCATGCAATACGTCTAAATCATAATTTGAAATCGATCTCCTCGTTGTATACCTCTTGCACCTACATTTGCTTAAAACCAATGAAAACGATTAGTACGATGGGTTGCCTCCCACCAAGCGCCTTAGTTTTGGTCGTGGCACGACTCTTATTTTTGGATTTTTATTTATCAAAAGCAAAACACGTACTAAAACAAAAGAAAGACAAAAAATGAAAAACGATAAACGATGGGTTGCCTCCCATATTGCGCCTTATTTATTGTCGCGGCACGACATAGTTACCTTGAGTACTTAGACTCCGTTGATATAAGTGATGGCCATATAATTTATCGAATCAAGAGGACCGATACAAGGTTTAACTCGTTGGCCTTTCACTTTGAAGGAAACACCATTATTGTCTTCCAACTCAACTACTCCAGACGAGTAGACTTGGATAACATTGTATGGACCAGGCCACTTGGACTTTAACTTACCTGGGCATAACTTTAATCTGGAGTTGAAAAGGAGTACCATATAATCCTTTTGAAAGTTTCGTTGAACAATCCGCTGATCATGATACTTCTTCATCCGCTCCTAGTATAGGTCCGATCTTTCATATGCATGTAGACGGAATTCATCCAACTCGTTTAGCTGCTCTAATCTCAGATTCATCGCATCATCCCAATTCAAATTCAATCACTTCAATGCCCACAATGCCTTATGCTCGAGCTCAATCGAAGTAGTCTTGCTTTTGCATCCTTCTTTGTTATTAGATACCTTAGAGCTGCATGGTCTATATGAACGGTCACTTTAGTCCAACAAATAAGCATGAAACTTCTCAAACGCATACACAACTGCTAGGAGCTCTTGTTCAGTGACAGTGTAGTTCTTTTGGGCTTAATTTAGGACCTTACTCGCATAGTAGATAGGATAAAATAGCTTCTCCTTTCTCTGACCAAGTACAGCACCAACGGCTACACTACTAGCATCACACATGACTTCGAACGGGAGAGACCAATCTGGTGCTACCATGATAGGGTCTTCAATTAGTTTTCCTTTGAGGCATTCGAATGCCTTCAAACAATCTTCATTGAAGTCAAACATAGAATCCTTCTCCAAGAGTTTGCACAATGGACTAGCAATTTTGGAGAAGTCTTTGATGAACCGTCGATAGAAACCTGCATGACCGAGGAAACTACGAACTCCCTTCACCGAAATTGGAGGTGGTAGCTTCTCAATAACCTCTATCTTGGCTCGATCAACCTCAATTCATCTTTTGGAGATTTTGTGCCCAAGAATGATACCTTCTTTTACCATGTAGTGGCATTTCTCCCAATTCAGCACTAGGTTGAATTCTACATATCTTTGCAACGCCATACTTAGGTTTGCCAAGCACACTTCAAAAGACTCACCAATAACTGAAAAATCGTCCATAAATACCTCCAAAGTATCTTTAACCATATCAGAAAAAATTGACATCATACAATGTTGAAAGGTGGCTGGTGCATTACATAGCCCGAATGTCATACGTTTGAAGGAAAACGTACCATATGGGCATGTAAACGTTGTATTCTCTTGGTCTTCAGGTGCAATACAAATCTGATTATAGCCTGAATAACCGTCTAAGAAGCAAAACGATCCTTTCCCCGCTAATCAATCTAGCATTTGGTCCATGAATGGCATTGAAAAGTGATCTTTGAGTGTCCAAGAATTCAGCTTTCGGTAGTCCATGCATACTCTCCATCCAGTGACGGGTCTGAGTGGAATAAGCTCATTCTTCTCATTCACGACCACCGCCATGCCTCCTTTCTTGGGAACACATTGTACCGGGCTTACCCATGTACTATCAGCGATTGGATACACAACCCCTACGTCTAATCACTTAATGATTTCTTTCTTTACGACTTCTTGCATAGGTGGGTTTAGACGTCTTTGATGCTCAATGATGGGTGTGCAATTTTCTTCAAGCTGAATCTTATGTGTACAAATCCCAGGTGGAATACCAATAATATCCGCAATGGTACATCCAATGGCTCTAATGTACTTCCGTAAAATAGCAATGAGAGCTGCAACTTGTTTTTCACCCAAATCTACTGCCACAATGATTGGAAGTGTGTTTCCACTTCCTAAGAATGCATACTTTAAATGACTTGGCAGCTCCTTTAATTCTAACCTGGGTGGCTCTTCAATAGATGGCTTAGCTGGTGGTGTGGGTCGGTTCTTGAGATCAAGGTATTGCTTATTGGGAGCATGGCGAGATGTCCCTAATCCTGATAGAGCACAAATAGCTTCTTCACAATTTTCAGCATCCTTACTCTATCCATTCATGAGCAAAGTCGCCAATGGGTCATCAATCAGCTTCTCCTCTTCAAGTAATCCTTTCTCATCATCAAAGTAAACATCAACCACCGAAAATACACTCAGATCTTTGGGTTGCTTCATTGATTTGCACACATCAAAGCGAACTACTTCGTCATTTATTCAGAACGAAAGCTCATTAGATCTCAAATCAATAAGCACGCTTCCCGTAGCAAGGAAAGGACACCCCAAGATTATGGGAACTTCTGATTCTGCCTCACAATCCAAAATAACGAAGTCTGTCAGAAAGATGAATGAAGAAACCTTTACCAAGACGTCACATAGAATACCAACAGGTCATTTTACCGACCTATCCGCCATTACAAGCCTCATATTGGTTGGAGTAGGATCACCCAACCCCAACTTTTTATAGATAGATAGTGGCATCAAATTTATGCTGGCTCCTAAATCACATAATGCTTTGGTAAAATTCAAAGATCCAACGGTGCAAGGAATAGTGAAAGCACCGGGGTCAGCCTTCTTCTGAACTATTGATCGGGTAGAGATTGTGCGGCAGTGATGAACATAATCTTTAAACTCATAACTTGCTGCCCGCTTCTTTGTCAAAATATCCTTCATAAATTTCGCATACCCAGGAATTTGTTCAAGTGCCTTCACTAATGGAACGTTAATGGTCAGTTGCTTTAACATAGTCATGAATTTGTTGAACTTTGTATCATCCACCACCTTCTTCAATCTTTGAGGAAAAGGTGGTGGTGGGTATGAAATTGTTCTTTCTACGGCTTTCTTCTCCTCTTGCTTCCGTTTTTTAGCTTTTTCAGTTTGCAAATCGTGAGGGGTGACGTTATGGACGTCAGGATCAGCTGCTGCGGCATCTTCCCCTTTTGCCTTATCATCAATGTCCACTACTTTGTCAACCACTTGCTTGCCTTTTGATGAAGTTTCCAGCACCTTACCACTTCTGGTAGTAATGGCCATGCATGACCCATCATTCCTTGGGTTTTGCACAGTGTTGCTAGGTAAAGTGCCAGCCTTTCTTTGATTTAGTGTTGCTGAAAGTTGGCTGAATTGTTGCTCTATTTGCTTGATTGAAGTGGAATGAGAATCAACTATTTGTTTCATAGAGGACAAATCATTAACTACCTCCGTTACTCCCGCGCTCATTGCCTCCACTCCTTTCAAGATTTTAGCTATTATGTCTTCCATACTTCCAGAACTAGTGGTTGCATCACGTCTTCCAGGGGGAACGTACAAACCACTCTTTTCATTCTTGTTCTTCCAACTACCTTGGTCCTTGTTTCCAGATTTATCATAATAGTTCTGACCTTGGTTTCCTTGGGTATTCCCTCGGAAACCTCCCTGATTGTTCAAGTAGTTGGCCTCTTCTTCCGAATCAGATTCGTCTCTTCCTTTTGACGCAATAGCTTTGATTTTTTCGGTCTTCCCTGATAATAAATGCTTTGTAAGAAGATCCATTTGTGTTTTCATGTGCGCTATATCTTGATCACGTTCTTCTTCTCTTCTTCTTTGGTATGCAGTCATGCCAATAGATAAAGTGGGGCTTGCTACCTCAGAATCCCTGGTATGCCAAGCTCTACTTTGCTTTGTCATACGATCTAGCATATTGCTTGCTTGACCAAACATGAGGTCCATAAAAGATCCTCCAGCCACATTATCCACCACCGGCTTAGTTATTGAATTCAAGGCTATGTATAATATCTCCATTAGGTGAACATTAGTCATGTGATGGTTTGGGCACCTCGCTAGCTTTGTCTTGAACCTCTCCCATGTTTCATGAAGGGCTTCAGTTGGAAGCTGACGAAAGTTGCTAATTTCATCTCTCAATTGTGCTCTTTTGGATGGCGGAATGAATCTTTCTAGGAAAGCGTCTCTCAATTGCCTCCAATTTGTAATAGAATCAGGAGTCAACCCATTCAACCATAGAGTTGCCTCCCCAGACAGAGACAATGGAAATATACGTAATCGAATTGCATTCTGACCAACACCAGGATTGTCAAACGACTTGCATGTAGAAATAAAGTTGATGAGATGAGTATTCGGATCATCGCCTGCTAGTCCACTAAATAATCCCTTGAGTTGCAATAACTGAATCATGGTGCTTGTGATGTTGAACTTGGCTCCGGGCGCTAATGGTAGAGGAATAATGGCTCCTGTGGCTCCGGCTCCATCAAGATCATCATCATCATCGTCGAAAGCTAGTTGCATGGGTTGGCGATCATACCTAAACCGAGCTTGTCGACCTCTTCTGTTGGCAGGTGTTGCGATCTCAGCAGCATGCCTAGGGTTTAGTAACTCGTCATCACCTAGGTCCTCGTCGTCAGGATTTGTTGCTCGCCCAGGGTTTTCAATATTCTGTTGGTGTACTTGGGCGGCGGCAAGAGCAGCTAATCTCGCCTGCTCCTATTGAGCAGCCATTCTTTCGATTTATATTTGTGCCTCCATTCTGCCAATTCGTTATGGTTCAAGATTGATAGGTAATAACGGTTGACCAGAACTTCTAGTATGGGGCATGCACTGAATTAAAACCTGCAGAAAACAAAAACAACAACTAAAAGTAAAAGTATGAGAATCTTTGACCAAAGGGTCTAGTAATTATCACGAACTTAATTTACACTTGTATTCCCCGGCAACGGCACAAATTTTTGATAACGCTCAATCTACAGATCTCGTTGGAGTGTAAAGAGGTCATTAGTCAAATATCGAACCCAACAGGGTTGGGTATCGATCCCTCAGGGAATAGATTGGTCAACAAGTAAGCAAAGATT
The DNA here is from genome assembly GCA_030864225.1 of Capsicum baccatum var. pendulum. NCBI lineage: Eukaryota > Viridiplantae > Streptophyta > Magnoliopsida > Solanales > Solanaceae > Capsicum > Capsicum baccatum. The sequence goes on from CM061554.1 coordinate 15,892,536, forward strand.
ACTATACTTTTAGTGAAAGTCTAGTAATAAGGGGGGATTGTAATGTGTAACCTAAAATATTAAAGTAAAAACTGAAAAATAGCAAAGTAAAGAGAAAGAATATTTAGTATGTTGTAAATAATGAGAATTGAGGAGTTGGGGTTATGTCCACCTTATGAGTTATACGTCCCTATTGGCTATGAGTGTGTAGAATTCAGACATGTATATGCTTATAGAGAATTGTATTCGATGGTAAATCCAGGCGTCTTTCGATCTATTCGTAGATTATTTCACTTTAACCCTTTCGAGCTTAAAGCGTATCTAACGGTACAAATTCTCCAAGAGGTTAATCCAGTTACGACACTAACTTTTTAATAGGGGATGGGACCCTACTACCTTGACATTATCTCTTTCCAGACAGATAACTTTTCTTTCGAACAAGTTAAATGTTATACTGGCGTATTCTTGCGTTTGCAACCACAAAGAATTTATATTAAGATGAAGAGAATAATGATATAAGCAGCATACGTGTCACGAACTCACAAACTCACAGCAATAGATAGTATCTCATACGGCTTCCATAACCCCAACAGAGAAGTTTAGTTACCCATGAATGCGAAGGAAATCACAATAGACAATGTTATTATACCACAATACAAGATTTCGTGTAGCACAAGTGTGGTAGGAGTTAGGCGTGATTTCTTGCAAAGTAACGTTTCTCTTGTTGCGGAAATTAAGAATAGATGAATAGAAGAATAAAAAGTAGAATAATGGAAAGATTATAAGAGTTGTAGTTGATGGAAGAAGAGTTAATTGTGAATAGAAAGATGAGAATTGTTGTTTTGTTAGAATCCCTCAAATCTCTAGCAAGATAGGGTATTTATAATACCCATATCCTATTCCTACTAAGCTAATGAAATACTTAACCAAATCCTACTAAGCTAATGAAATACTTAACCCAATTGTACTAGGTTAATGTATCATTATCCTAATCCTAATAAATTACTGCTAGTCCCCAAAGTCTTCAGAATTGCTGTTTTAGCCCAGGACGGGTTTCCCATGCATCACTTTTGGTCCTTAGGCATCCAAGACTCCCTTTTCTCCCTTCGTGAAGATTTCTTTGGCATCAAGTCATCTATAAAATGCTGAATTCTGCATCATTTATACCTGAAACTTTGCTAATCATGTTCGTTAGCTCACTAATAGGAAAAAGGACTAAAAGTGCATGAAATATATAATTTGTTCTCAAAACTAGGCTAAAATATGGGCAAAATATAGCACTATAGGCGTGTAATATCGCCTATCATCAGGTATGGGGTGGTTAGGTGAGAGGTGAGGTGTTGTTTTTTAATTGGAGGGGTAGAGGTTAGGTGTCCATTTTCGCTTGGGTGGGTTGTTGGAATATTAGAATGAGACAAAGTTTGTTATGACTCGTTATTTGGATAAAACAAAACAAAAACAAAAATAAATTCATAAATAAGTAAAAGATGAGGTGGTTATTTATTTACTTGGGATAAATTAGAAAAATGGGGTTAAATTTTGTGATATCGGAATAAGAAATATTTTTGAAAGGACAAAATTATGTGTCTACATCATGCCCCCTTTGAATTTAAACACCAAGTGTTTTCATACAAAGAAGTTGACAACGAGATAGAATTTTGTCCTGATCATTATTCGAAGAAAGCAATAGAAGAAAGAAGGGAAACCGAGTCTTGACTTAGGACACCCTATCAACCTAATTTATGAGGGAGTTAAGTGACAGGTATCTCAAAGGATTGAAAGTAGATGGACTATACCGAGTTGGAGAGTCGAGTGAGGTTCCATCGAGGTTCCGGTCCGCAGATCTGTCATTACATCAAAATGAAAATTACAAGTTAACATATAAATAATATTAGAAAATCCTATATATCCAGCTTTTCTTGAATCTTGGCTCGATTTTTATCACCCTATTCTTCAGGCGGGTTCCTGACTTGCAATTTCTTTCAACTTGTTGCTTAGATTTCAATTGCTTCGCTTTGTTGCTCTACTTTCATTTATTCGCCCTGCTCTTCAAAGGGGCTTCTGACTTGCCATTTTTGTCTTTCAATTTCATCACTCTGTTCTTTAGGCGGCTTCCTGGCTTTCAATTTCTTCAATTTCCCATTTCATCACCCTATTCTTTTGGCGAGCTCCTGACTTGCAATTTTCTCATCCTGTTCTTCAGGCAGGCTCTTGAAACCAGAATCAAAACTAGAACGACAATTATCCCAAACATAGATTATCATAAAGAAGCATTTCATCAATTTATGACAGTAATGACCCATTTTCTCGGAAGGTCCTAAATAGAAAGTAAATTTCCATTTTTCGGGAGGTCCTGAACAGAATGTAAAATCCCCTTTTTCAGGGGGGTCCTGAACAGAAAGTAAAATCTTATTCTTCAGGATGGTCCTGAACAAAAAGTAAAGTCCCATACTTCAGGAGGGTCCTGAACATAAAGTAAAGTCCCATTCTTCAGGAGGGTCCTGAACATAAAGTAAATTCCCATTTTTCAGGAGGGTCCTAAACAGAAAGTAAAGTCCCATTTTTCAGGAGGGTCCTGAACATAAAGTAAAATCCCATCAAAAAGTAAAATCCTATTTTTCAGGAAGGTCCTGAACAGAAAGTAAAGTCCCATTTTTCAGGAGGGTCCTTAGCAGAAAGTAAAGTCCCATTTTACAGGATTTTACAGGAGGGTCCTCAACAGAAAGTAAAGTCCCATTTTTTAAGAGGATCCTAAACAGAAAGTGAAGTCTCATTTTTCAGGAGGGTCCTGAACAGAAAGTAAAGTCCCATTTTTTACGAGGGTCCTGATTAGAAGGTAAAGTCCCATTTTTCAGGAGGGTCCTGAACAGAAAGTAAATTCCCATTTTTCAGGAGGGTCCTCAACAAAAAGTAATGTCCCATTTTTCAGGAGGGCCCTGAACAGAAAGTAAATTCCCATTTTTCAAGAGGAACATAAAGTAAAGTCCCATTTTTCAGGATAACCCTGAGCATAAAGTAAAATCCCATTTTTCAGGAGGTTCTTGAACAGAAAGTAAAGTCCCATTTTTCAGTAAGGTCCTAAATAGAAAGTAAAATCTCATTTTTCAGGAGGGTCCTAAAGGGAATGTAAAATCTCATTTTTAGGAGGGTCCTTAACAGAAAGTAAAGTCCTATTTTTTAGGAGGGTCCTGAACAGAAAGTAAAATCTCATTTTTCAGGAGGATCCTGAACAGAAATTAAAGTCCCAATTTTTACGAGGGTCCTGAATAAAACATAAAATTCTATTTTTCAGGAGGGTCCTGAATAGAAAGTAAAGTCCCATTTGACTCAAATATCAAGTTTCTATTTTACCATGCCTCTGAGATACACCTTTTGACATCTGATACTCTCATGAATCCAACAACATGTCGGTTGAAGACTACCTTTTACTTATTTTGAATTATGCTCATTTTTCTCTCATGTGTTGGTTTTGGCTTTTCCTCATACAATTAGGAGGACTAGTAGCAAGTTTTGAAATCCTTTCTCACTTGTTCTGACACAGACTTGACTCAAAATGTAAATAAATGATGGTAATTTTTATTTTGACAAATGACATAGAAAGACAAACATATGAAAACGAAAGAAAAAGGCAATGTCCCTTATTAAAGAAGAAAAGAAAAAAAAAGAAAACTTATCTGAATACGGCAACCAAATCCAATGAGTATGACATGCATTTTTGATTAAGCTATTTGATCTTTCTACCCAAACTTCAACATTCTGTTGTTGAGTTCATTCTCTTTTCGTTGAGTTGCTTCTTCAAACCCATTTGACTCATACATCTCATTCAATTGACAACATTTTGAAAGATTTTCGCAAATAGCCTCTTTCCTTTTCACTTTTCTCTCAAACTCTCCATCGCCTCACGATGCCCGTGGGGGTTTTCACCAATAAGACTCTCTCATTTCTATTTCTCTTAACTCACCATCTCCTTACGATGCCTGTGAAGTTTTTTTACCAATAAGACTCTCTCATTTTTTATTTTCTCTCAACTGGCCATCGCTTTATGGTGCCCGCGAGGGTTTTCACCAATAAAACTCTCTAATTTTTATTTCTATCCTAATTTTTTACGTTGAGAAAAACGAGTAGTATCCAAAATGCAGCATCATATCTATTGAATGTTTAGCCTTAACATTCTCAAAGATTGATCTGAAGTTCTTTCTTTAGTTGTAACTTGGCTTTTGGATAAGGTTAAAATGAAAAGAAAGGCATGAGGCTCAAACGACATTTGAACTGGGGTGGGACTTACAACTTTTGGAATTAACTCAAACAACACCTTAACTCATGCCCCAGTTTTTTGTTAACTGGGTAACTCTAAGATCTTTATTTGGTTGGATCGAGCCTTGAATAGGGCAACCTACGTATCTCACTCCCAAGAGAGGAGAATCAGGTCGCACGTAGTTCCATCAGCTTGTTTATTGTTTTGATTTGATTTTTTTTTACTTTTATTTCTTGAACTCTTTCTTTTGTTCTTATTTTCCTGGACATTTATCTTTGATTCTATTTTGATTCCAAAAGAGGGATATGAAAGAAAAATAAAACTAAGCTCAAATGGGGTAAACAAAGGATGACACAATGTTGGGATAGCAGAATGAAATGCCTTCATCATACCGATCTTCATGAACGTAAGTATTAAATTTGCAATAGAACCAACATAAGATAAAATATCATACATAATATCTTTTGACCGCATCAACATTGATAGCTATCTCTGTCATTTTGCCTTCAATATCTGTCAAAATTAAGGCTCGATTGGGCAAAACTTTCTTCACAATAAAGGGAACTTGCCAATTTGGGGAGAACTTGCATTTCACGTCAGCCTGATGGGGAAGGATACGTTTCAATACCAACTGACCAACTTCAAAATTCTTGGGATGTACCTTTTTGGTATACGCTTGAGCCATTCTCTTCTAATACAACTGGCCATGACATACCGATGTCAGTTTTTTTCCATCAATCAAACTCATCTATTCCAATCGGGTGTTGACCCACTCATCATCATTAATCTCTGCTTCAATAATGACTTGAAGAGAGGGAATTTTAACTTCTGCGGTAATGATTACTTCTGTTTCGTACACCAATAAATACAAAGTTTCCCCTGTTGAAGTGCAAATAGTAGTGTGATAACCTAGTAGTGCAAACGATAACTTCTCATTTCATTGCCTAGACCCTTGTACTATTTTTCGTAATATCTTCTTGATATTCTTATTGGTGGCTTCCACAACGCCATTTTCCTTTGAACGATATGGAGTAGAATTTCGATGCGCGATCTTAAAATGCTAACACACTTCTTCCATCAAATGACTATTGAGATTGACAACATTATCTATGATGATCATCTTTAGAATTCCAAACCTACAAATGATGTTAGTATGAACAAAATCTACCATATCCTTCTTTGTTACTGACTTGAAAGTTAGTGTTTCTACCCACTTTGTGAAGTAATCAATGGCCACCAAAATAAATCTATGCCCATTTGATGCTTTTGGCTCAATCAGCCCGATCACGTCCATTCCCCAAGCTATAAACGGCCATGGAGAAGCCATTGCATGCAACACAGCAGGAGGAGAATGTATAAGGTCACCGTGTACTTGACATTAATGACACTTTCAAACAAATCGAATAGAATCTCTCTCCATAGAAAGCCAGTAATAACCTTCGCGAAGAATTTTCTTTGATAAGACATAACCGTTCATATGCAGCCCGCATACTCTCGAGTGTATTTCAACTATGATTATTGAGGCTTCTTTTGTATCTACATACCTCAAAAGTCCTAGATCTGGGGTTCCCTTGAATAAGATTCCCCCACTTAAGAAAAATCCACTAGCCAAATGCCTAATAGTCCTTTTTTAATCACTGGTGGCATGCGTTGAGTATTCTCCAGAATGGATGTATCACTTGATATCGAAGAACCAAGGTTCACCATAGACCTTTTCTTCAACTGCATTACAATAAGCATATTGATCACGACTCTGTATATACACTAGATTGATGTAGGATTTATCAGGATGTTGGAGCATTGAAGACAGAATAGCTAAAGCATCAGCAATCTCATTGTGAATTCTTGGAATATGCCTAAATTTTACTAACATAAACCATTGACATAGCTCTTGTAAGCATTGTTGATATGGTATGAGCTTTAAATCTCGTGTTTCTCAATCACCTTAAATTTGATGGACGAGCAAATCTGAATCCCCTAACACTAATAGTTCCTGGACTCCCATATCGATAGCTAACCTCAAACCAAGAATGCAAGCTTCATACTCTGCCATATTGTTAGTATAGTTGAATCAAAATTGTACTGTTACAGGGAAATGTCGCCCCAATTCAGAGATAAGAACGACACCTATTCCGACTCCCTTCATGTTAACAGCTCCATCAAAGAACTGCTTCCAACCTAGATCAACATCTATAATGGCTTCATCAATACACAACACCTCTTTATCAGGAAAGTATATCTTTAATGGTTTATACTCTTCATCAATGGAATTTTCAGCAAGATGATCTGCCAAGGCTTGGACTTTCATAGATGTTCGAGTCACATATACAATGTCGAACTTGGTAAATAATATTTTCCACTTTGTCAATCGACCTATCGACATAGGCTTCAGAAAGATATACTTCAAAGGATCAGTAGTGTAGGACGAAAGATAATGCTTTAACTTTTATGATACCCAAGTTAGGGTGCAACACGTCCTTTTAAGAAGAGTGTACCTAGCCTCATATGTAGTGATCTTTTTTCTAAGATAATAATAGCCTACTCCTTTTTGCCCGCTACCATCATGTTTCCCTAATACGCAACCGAATTAATTATCCAAAACCAATACGTACAAAATCAAAGGCCTTCTAGGTTCGGGTGGCACCAACACCGGTGGATTTGAAAGATATCTTTTGATTTTATCAAATGCTTCCTAGCATTCTTCAATCCACTCAACCGCAACACTTTTTTTCAGCAACTTGAATATGGGCTCATACGTGGTTGTGAGTTGAGCAATAAATCTGCTATATAGTTCATTCTACCCAGCAAACTCATCACCTTCTTCCTGTTCTTGGGCAGGGGCAAATCCTAAATGGCTTTCATTTTTGAGGGATCCAATTTGATTCCCAGATGGCTGACTACAAACCCCAACAACGTTCCAGATGGAATTCCAAATACACATTTTGCCGAGTTAAGCTTGAGATTATACCTGCAAAGCCTTTCAAAGAACTTTCTTAAATCTTTAACATGGTTAGCCTGACTCTTTGACTAAATAATCACATCATCTACATAGATTTTAATCTCCTTATGCATCATATCATAAAACATAGTGGTCATGGATCTCATGTATGTTGCTCCAGCATTCTTCAAACCAAATGGCATCACTTGATAGCAATAAGTACCCCATGGTGTGATAAATGATGTTTGTTCCACAACTTCATCATCCATAATGATCTGGTCGTATCCGGTATAGCAATCTACAAAAAAGGCAACCTCGTGTTTAGCATAATTGTCCAGCAAAATATAGATGTTGGGCAACAAAAAAGCATATTTTGGACTTGATCTGTTCAAATCACGGTAATCAACACATATTGAAATTTTGCCATCTTTCTTTGGACAGGAACAACATTGGATAACCACGTAGGATAAAGAGCCACTCGAATGATTTTGGCCTCAAGTTGTTTCATGATTTCGTCTTTGATTTTGATACTTACATCAATTTTAAACTTCTTTAACTTCTATTTGATAGGGGGAGGCAGGATCAGTTGGCAATTTATTAGCCACTAATTCAGTGCTTAAACCAGAGATATCATCATAAAACCACACAAAAACATCCATATAATTAATTAATGCTTGAATCATTCCATCTTTTAGCTGCGGCAAAGCATGTACACTGATTTTAGTTTCCCTAACATCTTCTTGATTCCCTATATTAATTGGCTTAGTTTTATTCAAATTAGGATTTGGCTTGTCTTCAAACTGTTCCAACTCTTTGCTTATTTCCTCTAGTGTCTCTTCTTCATCATATTTCCCCTCTTGCTTTATTATATCTTGATTAGTTTGGATTGTAAGATCAGGCTAAAAATTCTGCATGCGTTTCATGTCATTAGAATCAGCATAAAGAGAACTGTATAAAAAAAGACAAAAACAAAATATATTAGACACAAAATAAGGAGATATTGCATTTTATTAAAAGGGAAAGATAGAATGGTTTAAACACAAATGACAACAGAATGTAAGCAAGCTAAATTCCAAATTACAACCCTAGAATAACTCGAATAAATAGAAAAAAAAACAAAATGAACTACCCAAACTCCCTCCTAATGGGGAGAGGAGTGACTTCCCAATTATTGAGCTGGACCTCAGGACCTATGAACTGCACGTCTGCCTTACTGGTACCGTCTCCTACTTCAACCATGTCAATATCAATCAACAGGTTCTAGAAGTCATCAACTAATGCATCTTCAAATTCTATAGGCTTTATGACATCGCTCTTGACAAATGATTCACTAAGTAGTGGAATTGGGCGAGGGAGTGACCATGTTTCCTTTTTCCTTCCCTTGACCTTCTTCAAATCTTCAGTCATAGGTTTAAATCCCAGACCAAAAGTGCCCATGTTCTCTCTTGGACATATAGGGTAAATAATACCATACAGAGACACTCCCAAACCCTTCCCTAAAACAAATCAATATTTCAAAAGCTCACTCACCATCATGATAGAAGCGGAAGACAATTTTGGTACCGGAATAACCTATCTTTTAAAGATACGATCTACTGGAACTGTATCAAATGTTTGATAGACAAATATCTCCTCTACCTTGTTTAATTCAATTAGAGACAAGGGAGAATCTTTGAAGGCGAACAAATCCCTTTCATAGTGAATAACCACTCTTTCCTATCATGCTCAAACTTAATTATCTAGTGCAATATAGATGCAACCACATTGGCCTTGTGGATCCATGGTCTTCCCAACAACAGATTATAAGAGGAGTTAATATTCAATACTTAAAACTCTATGGAAAATTCAATAGGCCATATAATCAACATTAGTTCTATTTTGCCAATAGAGTTAGACTTTGCTCCATCGAAAGCCCTGACACATACATTGTTGGGCCTAATCCTCTCAGTACCTATATTCAACTTTTGTAAGGTGGAAATAGGGCAAATATTTGTGCTAGAACCTCCGTCAATCATGACATGAGTAACGTAAGAATCTTCACACTTCACGGTAATATAAAGCCCCCGATTATGCCTCATACCTTCAATTGGCAATTCGTTATCAGAGAAGCTGATCTGATTGACCTCAAAGATTTTTCCGACCATTTTCTCAAGATGATTTACTGTAATATCCTAGGGACATATGCTTTATTTAATACATTAAATATAATATCACAATGTTCCTTGGAATGTAACAACAATGAGAAGAGGGAAATTTGAGCAGAGGTCTTCTTCAACTAACCTATTATTGAGTACTCCGGAAGTTTTATGTTTCCTAAAAACTCTTCGAATTCTTCTTCGGTGATAGGCTTCCTGAGAGATGAAGGACTACTCACCCCTGGCTTGGGCTTCCTCAAACCTTCAGGCATGAAGCATCTTGCTGACCGATTCAGACCCCCTACCGCATCTACTTTTTCCTCAACTTCCTTCCCCTAATAAGTCATCACAGTCCACTTATAGTTCTAGGGGACCTTTTTTCATATCGGAGATCGGAGGATGGGTTTCCGGTTTGATGATAATAGGCACCGAAAGTACTCCCTTTAACATTAAAATAGGCTTACCCAAAGCTCCTACCACCATCAACTTAGGTTTGTCCTATCTTAGACCAAAAATTATTTCGGCTCCTTTCACCATGATCACAGGTTTCTTCATGCTTTCTTGGACTTTATCTTCTTCCGTTTCTTCTTGGATCAATGATATTTCTTTTAATGAACCTGCTACATACCCCAATCTATCTTCCTTAGTCTGTATTCTAACTATAGGCTTATGAAACATCGACGACTCTTTACCATCATATATCAATTCTAATATATTGGTTCCAGCATGGGTTGCCAGTGGATTCTGGTTGATGTTCGAAACCTCAGGGGCCTGGACCAAAATCTAATTTTCATCGATTAAATCCTAGATGGCTCCCTTCAAATGCCAGCATTTCTTGATATCATGCCCTGGCATTTCAGAATTATACTCACACCTTAAAGAATAATCCAAATTTCTTAGGGGTGGATTTAAAAGCATTCCTTGAATTGGGTTCAACACCTTCATCTTTCTTAACCTATCAAACAAGCTAGCATATGACTCCCCAAGAGGTGTGAACTAATTTTTGATCACCTTCTCTTTCTTATACTTGGGCCTAGGTTGGAAACTGGGTGTGGCAGAGCTTTGGTAATTTGGAAGAGCAGAAGGACGATTTTAAGGAGCTTGCGCATGCCATTGCAGGTAAGAAGGGATTTGAGCATATGGATGTGCGCTATATACTGGGTACGGGGGTGGTGGGATGGAATATAATGGGTTTTTTAAGGGATAGTAATGATGGGGTAGAATATATGGAGCTTGGAAATAGGCTTGGGCTTGGGGTTGGTGATAAGGGTGAGGCAGTCTTTTGGGATAGGAATAGGATCCAACTACAATGGTCGCCACATCCTCTTTCTTCTTTTTACCTCCAAAAGTTCCAGAGCCACCTTGAATTGCTTGGGGTGGTGGAATTTAATGCGGCAAAACTCACAATCCATCCAGTCTTGATTCCGTCCTCTATCATCTCTCCCATTTTTAGGACTTCAATAAATGACTTTACCATCACCGGAAGTAAATGTTGAAAATAGGTCTCATCCTATGCCTGAATGAAGACCTATACCAACTTACTCTCCTTTATTGGAGGGTTTAACCTTATGGCCTATTCACGCCATCTTATCGCGTATTCCAAAAAGCCTTCAGTACTTTTATTCTTCATGTTGACCAGGGATTTCTCATCAGGAACCAGATAAACATTATATTGAAAATGTTGAACAAATTTATTTTTACAATTGGAACATTACCCTAAAAGAAGAGTACAATCTAGTGAAATTGATACCTAACAATACTAAAAGAAGTTGCATCCGACAACCATAAAAGATTATTTTTGGACGAAACCAGAGATAGGTCCTCAAAATGTTGTCTTCAGTTCTTGACTCAAGAAATTCAATCCAAGCATCGATCCCTATTGGCAACGAGAACTTATCAAAATGTATTCTCTGATTCATGGCGTTCACTCGTTCAGGCGTACAACGATCAATCACATCCAACCTAATAAAAGAAGTCTCATGCAAGTGCTCCATCATCCATAATTGCAATATCAGGTTGCTTCCCTCAAAGAATCTCATCTCGCCCTTTACTTTTGTTAAAAATTTCCAAACCTAAAGACCAAATAGCTTGGATCCCAAAAAGTCAATATAGCCTCGATCAGGTCTAGGGGGCGTAAGATCTAGGAGGGAAGTGAGAGTGCCTAACTTTTTTGTCAACTCCTGTTGCTCTATGTAGTTAAACATACCCCACCGTTTGATTAACTTTTTGGGTACCTTGCCAACCATCCGGACTCTAGACTTTGTGGACAGATCCATTCTGTAATAGCACATAAGACATTATCTCAAAATTCGATAGGAACAAAAGATTCTCAACCCTTGGGACTTTGATGCGGACATATGTCAAAGGGACAGACCACTTTATGACTCCAATTCGCCGAACAGTATCACTGAATAAAATAACCCTACTTGGCTAAGACCTGCTAACAACACTAAATTACGAGGATAAATACCTAGGCTAAGGCTAAGAAAAAGGCTAAAATAAAGATTATCGGACCCACCGAGGGTTGCCTCGGGACGGGAATCAGGTAAGCGTAGTTCGTCTAGATTGGACAATTAAAGATTAAATAATAAACTCAACCCTGACTTAAGAGACATGACTACAACGATGAAAATAATTTTTTTTTGGATTCTTAATTTGACACTCCGCAAAATACTGACACCAATAACTATGAAAGAAAAATCTTTTTGGTATTTTCATTATATGAAATGTACAAAACTTCTACCATTTTTTTTTAAAAAAATTTCTTTAAAGAAAATTTTGAATTATCACTAAAGAAACAAAAGAAAAATCTTTTTGATATTCCTTTTTTGTATTTTACGAAGATGGTGCAAATGGTGAAAAAAACTTTTTGAATTTTTTTAGATTGTGAAAAGACAAAATCCATAAAAAACTCTAAAAACTACTAAATTCTTTTTTTTTCTTCGACTCACTTTCCTTCCTTTTTTTTCATCGCCTACACACTTTACTTCTAACACATACTTTCCCCAAATCAGTCCATCAAATAATAACATTACCCTTAAAGATTCAACATTTAGCACAGAGGGATTATGTAGAGGTGAGTCTCCTTTAAAAGACCAAATGGGCCCCGCTAGGTCTCAATATGATGCATATAAGTATGACCTAAAGGCTGACCTATCCTGGGGTTCACTAACAAGGCTATTTGGGGAGCGTATGGTCGATAGTGGCTACTTTGGCTGTCCACCTACTCCATACCAGTCAACGGTTCCCCCATCCTAAAATAAAGGTGACTCAACTATAGGTCATGTACACAACTTGTACTACAAAACTTGTTGTAGAAAGAATTGACTCGGGTTATGCACATGATGCCAGTTATAAAGCAGTAACACATAAGAGAAAAACTGTAAAAAAAAGATCATGTAGGCACTCAACAATGATAACAACAAACGATAACACAAACAATGTTTACACGCCCATAATGTTAAACTAAGCTATACAACTCCAAAAAATAAGCTCGAATTATGGAAAAATTCCCTATCAGAGTTGCCAAAGCTTTCACACCCCTTTTTCAAATCCAAAAAAGATTCGTTTTAAGGTTCGAAAGGGTTTTCATTATTAAAGTGACAAAATGAAGATTTGTTCTAAAAAAGGATTATTTTTACATTTAAAAACTCAAAGTCGCCACTTGGCATAATACGGTGTGCCAAGTCACCTTTAGAAAATCCTTTTCAAAATGATTTGACTCTTTAAAATTGATTTGCGAAAACAGATTCTGGCTAAGGAATTTTGTTGACCGAGGGGAAGGTGTTAGGCACCCCTCGATCCTGTGGTTCGACCACGGTCGCTTGGTAGAGAGTATCGGCTAATTAGACACCAAAAATGTATAAACCACACAAAGCACATAAACAAACATCAAACAACAATCCAAAACCAAAATAATAATGTCCAGTCCAATTATACAGTCCAAAATAGAACAATTGTGAAAAATATAAATCCTATTCTATACTAGTGCTAGACTAAGCTCCTACCCGATGCCTTGAGTCTTGATCACGAACATCCTTCGGGTACAAAATCCTTTGGGAATTCCCCGGCAAATGAACACAAATATCATAGGGCATTCCCCGGCCAAATGAATACATCTAAATTAAATATGACAAAACTAGAAAATGTTCATCACACATTCAAATTTTCAACATTCAACGACAAACACCTATTTGTAAATTTATGCCTACCCGAACCTAAATTTTTGTCTATTAATATTTCGGCCTAAAACACGATCCTATTGAGTTCACAAACTAGACGTTTATTTCTAATTAAACGAAACAACAATAAACCAAAGTTAGACTAAATTCATCCTTTTATCAATTTTTCAATTCCACCCCAAATTCCCTTTAGTTTCAAATGAACAAGACATCATATCATTACACAATTCATAATTCAAGGAATGAAACAACAAATTGAACTAATGGAAATTCAATCACCAATCAAGATCAATCAACACACGACATTAAATCCGATGCACCAAACATCATCAATAATGAAATGAAAAGAGCGAAAGAGTAGAATTGGACCTCAAATTTCAATTGTGATTGCTCCTTTCGATTAGAACCGCATCCAAAGTCTCGAACCGAACCTCAACAATGACCAAACCAACCTCAATATACCTTTTTTTTGTTCTATTTTCTACAGCCCAAACCAAAATTGAGAAATAATAAGATACCCGTACCCGAATCTGTAGTCCCTGTTACTGTATCGACCATTTTTAGGTGGGCTTCGCTTGAATTGGATTCAAATTGACCAAACTTTAGTCAGATTAGCGTTGGGGTTTAACAGTTTCATTTCACTAGAGTTTAGGGGAGCTCGAACAATAATGGGAAATGGAGAACGACCAGAATTTAGGTCAACAACGGTGTTATCCAGCGAGTTTTTGCCAGAACTGTCGACCCCAAGCTGAAGCAACGCCAAGCAGTGTACTTCTGTGCTTTTTCCAGAGAGTTTTCCATGAAAATAACCAAAAAGTGAATGCCAAAATTTTGCGATGGCAATTCTGAGAATGATTTGGAGTTGGGTTGCTGCCCTTTGCTACACCAGAGCTTCGGCAAGCTTAGAAACAATAGGAATAAGAAAAGAAATGAATGGTGGCGACGAACACAAACCCTTTTTACTCACTATTTCACCTACTCAACCTCCCTCTATTTCTTGATCTCTCCACTCTCCATCACTCTCTTCTCAAATCCCTCTAATTTGTCATTCCAGTCAACTCTCCATTTTTTTTCTTTTTTGATCTCCTTCTGTATGTATGAATGTGTATTGTGAATATAGATGATGGTCTATGTGCAGTGTGTGCGTGTATATTCTTCTGAGAGTGAAGGGAACAAAATGGAGATCTCTTTCTTGTGTGCTCTTAGTGTGTGGAAATTGTGTGATTATGATGAAGAAAAAGGGGATCCCATCAGCTTTGTATTCATTCTCCCTTGGATATTACTGTGTTAATCTCCCTATCTATGGAAATTATCCCCCAATTTGGGTCTCTGTCAATGTGTATTTCTTTGTGGCAAAGAAAAAGGGAGGGGTCACGTGGGGTAGGGGTGAGGGTAGGGGTATGGGGTGGTTAGGTGAGAGGTGAGGTATTGTTTTTTAATTGGAGGGGTAGAGGTTAGGTGTCCATTTTTTCTTGGGTGGGTTGTTGGAATATAAGAATGAGACAATGTTTGTTATGACTCGTTATTTGAATAAAACAAAACAAAAACAAAAATAAATACATAAATAAGTAAAAGATGAGGTGGTTATTTATTTTCTTGGAAAAAAATATAAAAATGAAGTTAAATTGTGTGATATCAAAATAAGAAATATTTTTGACCGGACAAAATTATGTGTCTACAATATAAAGCAGAAGCTGACCTTTCTCTCACTTGCAAGGAAATACAGTCCTATATCTTCTTTGCCCAAAAAATGATTGTTGAATATACTTGTCCAAATAGACCCACGCAGTACTAGTTCAAATTTAGGAGTACTAGGCAATAGCCTTGAGAACTCATACACTTTACGTCTAACTCTAGAAGGAGGATGAGCATCGATAAAGTTTCTAAACATCCCAGGTGCAAAATCCAGAGTACCTAAAATGTCAAAACTTCCCTTATAATGCAAAGAACAAGAAAAAGATTAATAATTATAGGGAAGAGAACCTATATTCCTGTTGAATGGTGCAAATTTTCTGGAGTAAAAAAGATCTTCAATATATATATATATATATATATATATATATAGTCTGCAGGATAATCAAATGGAAATTTTTCTGCTTCTTGACACATATCGAAAGGCATATTCAAGTTTCAAGGACACACACAAAAATAAATAAAGAGAAAGTTCCACATGGAGTTAAAAGATGTTTTGCACTCTACATCTCATTAAGTTGCAGAAACGAAAAAAAATAGAAAACAAACATCGTATGGCTCCCATATAACCTACTTACCAAAAATTTCTTGATTTTTATACTTGCAAACATAAGATGGCCCATAATGCAATGACATAGAGACGCATTAACCTAAAGTTTTCATGAAATTTCTCCATAATGGGAATCAGTTTAGATTCAGATTATCATTATGTCATGACTTGAAACTATGTAAGAGTATAATTCTTTCCCATAGTTGGGAATACACTCTATATTGCCCTATTCATTTTTCAGTGATACTAATGGAGCTCCTGCCAGCTTGCATGCACCCCAATTAATTCACAAGGAAACATGTCCATCCCACTCAGAGAATTTATTAAGCTCATACACAAAAATCTAACTTGGTCATTCCATATATTGACAAGTATGGATGCACATTCAGTATTTATTTCGGTATTTTTAAAGTTCAGGTTTGGTAATTCGGAAATCTGTACTTGAAGTAGATGCACATACAAAACTTATAAACATTGATTCAATAATTCATTAATCGGTAAATAAAATTTTGGTTCGGTACAGTATTGTTGGGTTCGAAATCAAGAGGGCGTCATGCAGAAGCTATTAGTTGTAAACTATCGTGGTGATAATTCAGACGACAAAGAAAACAATGCTAAAAACATAATATTATTACATGATTTGGCCAATTGGCCTACATATAAAACATAATATTAAAAATAATATTTAAAAGCCTAAAACTAATGAGATAGAAAATCTCCCCCTAAATGAAACTCTTAAAAGACTACATTGTGGATGCTATTGTGTTATTGAATGAGAAGAGGGGACTTCTATTTATAGATATTCGAAACCTTTCCTCCAAGAAAGAGGTTAGCCAAATATAGAAAAGAATTATATTTTTTCTTTTAGGAAAAGTAAAAGTAATTTCTATTTATAGATATTCAAAACCTTTCCTCCAAGAAAGAGGTTAGCCAAATTTGGAAAAGAATTATATTTTTTCTTTTAGGAAAAGTAAAAGTAATTATGATAACTTTTATTTTCATTCTAATAAAAAATAAAACTTAAACATAGTAAGAAAATCAGGGCAAAAACCCTATCAAGTATTTGGTTGACGTATCGTATTACACATATACATATATATAAAATTCGGTATTTAGTAGATATTAAATACCAAACGGTATTAATATCATGTACCAAACCCAATTTTGAATACTGAAATGTTGAAATTTTACTCCGAAATATCATTTAAATACTGAATTACCGAATATCAATTACCAAATTTTTCGGTTTGGTTTTTGGTATTTTATACCGAGTCCTATTGTAAAGGTATGCTGCCTATCAAGGCTAGCGAGATGGGTGTTCCTGGTGTTCCAGCTTGATTCAAACCTAGAATCTCCAAATTGTTACTCCTATGTCTTAACCACTATGCCATCCCCCTGGGGAACCAACATTATGTTAATTACTAAAAAGTATTGTCTATGTTTCCTTACTAATCAATAGGGAAAAGACAAGTGGAGTTCATAAAAGAAAGGTCTGACATAAAAGAAAAGATTAATTAGTCAGCTGACTACTAGTAAAGATGAGCCATCCAAAAAGCTACAATGCAATGACAATATGAGCTGAAATTTGAACTCTTTTGGAGTTTAATTTACCTCATGTTAACTTATGTTAGTAATTAAGGTTCATTATGAAGGCTACTTACTTCTAGGAAGGATCTAGAGCAGGATCACAAGGGTGTGTCATGGGGATCATTCAACTCTCATCCACAGCATTGGGACTCCTACGCTCCAGAATGATAGAACCATCAGGACCTAAAAAGAAGGTTACATCAATTGGATTGAAGTACAGTAAGTAAATAAATTTTTCTATGAAAGCTTTTTAGATATTGATGGTGTAACAAAAAACATTTTGAAAGATAATACCAACTCTAGACATATATATGATAAATATAAGAGAAAAATACTACTCCCTCCATCCCAAATTATGTGTTGCCATTTTCTTTTTGGTCCGTCCCAAAAAGAATGTCGCCTTTTTCTTATTTGGTATGTTTTTAAAAGAACAATTACAATTTTACCCTTAGTGGTCCAATTTGACTTTAAATACTATTACTTCTTTTTTTATTTGTTTTTTCAATTAAAAGTGGTCCCACATAATTTTAAATGCTATTACTCTTTTTTTAAGAAGGGTAATTTTGTAACTTTAACAAAGTTAATACTTATTTCTTAAATATCGTGTCCGTTCAAATGGCGACACATAATTTGGGACGGAGAGAGTATTGAATTGTTGTAACTACATTATTACATTGAGACTCTATTTATAGACGCTAAATTCAAATCCTTTTCCTAATAGGACTCTACATTATAATTCCTTAAAAAATAGAATTTTATATGCTATTCCTATTCCTACTCATATTCTACCACTCTTCCTAAAGCTGGTGCATAGAAGACATGTACCAATCTTGTCGTGGATGTAATTAATATGAGGATCGATGTGGGAATTGGTGAAGATAATGTAAGAAAAATGATAAGAATGGCTTTGGACATCTGGGAGACCTCAACTGAAATGGAAAAAATTAAAAAAGTGATCTAAAAGTAGTAAACATTGCCAGAAAGTTAATGTGTCACTAGAAAATTGCCGAAACATGGCGTAAAATATAAGGATCATCTTGAAATCAAGATATGAGTAGATCTTGAATAATATAGTCACTGTAAAACTGGTCGGAACATACTCATGCACCGGATTATTAGATTTGATGGCTGGAAAGTGGTCACCATTTGAGAAAAAATTATATGAGTAGGGTCAGAATGATGACACGATCCTCTTGAGAAAAGATAATTATATGATTAGGTTGGAATAATGGAACGAACCTACTCAGGACTAGAAATAATATGGGTAGAGTCAGAATGATAACATGACCCTACTGAAAACTAGAAATTATACGGGTAGGGTTAGAATGATTATACAATCGTACTGAAAAAGAGAAATTATATAGGCAGACCCTATCGAAAAAGAGAACTTATATGAGTGGGATCAGAATGATGGCACGACCCTATGCAAATAAGATCTAAGGAATCCCTATAAAGATGGATGAAACTATGCAAATCAAGTCTAAGGAGTCACTGAAAAGACGCATGATGCTATGCAATTAAGATATGAGAATGTAGTCTGAAAAGATGCACGGTACTACACAAATTAGATATGAGAAAGTAGAGAAAAAAAGTGTGGTGGACTAACTTTTGATAACATGATCATTGGTCAGATGGGCGGCATATATAGGTTATAGCCTCCCATCGACAATGGAATCTTTTTGTTTCTCTACCAAGATCATACAGTCTATGATACCATATGAGAAATATAAGAGAAAAATATTATTGAATTTTCGTAACTATATTATTACATTGAGACCCTATTTATATACACTACATTCCAATTTTTTTCCTAATAAGACACTACATTACAATTCCTTTCCAAATAGAATTTTATACGCTATTCCTATTCCTACTCATATTCTAACAATATTTGTAGACACCTAATTTCATCCCTCCCCGATATCGTTTTTACCCATTTTTTACTTTATCCTATCGTGTATCCTCACCCATGTAATTATACCCCACAAAAATACAAAATAACAAAAATTCAATAAATCCCCAACCTTATCCTAACAAACTTTATCATATACCCTACCCTACCTACCCCACTCACCCCGACCCTTACATTTTTTATTCCTTTTAACCAATATACATAATACAGACAAAAAAGATTTCTTTTTTTTTTAGGGGGGGGGGTCTTTTTCTTTCTTCTCCATTGCTAGACGCATTGGTAAAGAGAGAGAGAGACACGAATAAAAAGGGAAAGCACACACTCACTCACCTTCTTCTTCACAGGCACACTAACAAAATATAGGGAGAAGGAGACCACCTTTATCACAAAATCCACACACACCTCACTGAAAAGCTCAACCACATACCCACAACTCATGAAATAGACACTGCCATCGGATACACACGCACACACAATCCAATCAATAGGTAGTGATATTGAGATAGAAATAGTGACGAAGAACTAAGATTGGGAGCGGGGAGGGGGGGGTGTCCAGAGAACATTGTTCCTACAATTGTTCATCGGAATCAGTCACTATTTTATCGGATGCAAGCATCATTAATTCGTAACTCGCTCCTCTCGACTTCAGAAAACACAAATAAACCATTAGGCTATCCGAAATCCACCTTCTTAGCTTGATTTTGGCAATATTGGGGGTAGCTCCGGCGACGGGTCCACCGGAAAAATAATGTCATTGAATCCTTTCTTCTAAGTTCAACTTGAAATTGGTTCATCATCACTATTCATTTTGAATTTGCATCCCGTTTTGGCTTTTTGGGTGTTCTTCATGTGTCTTTGTATTGATTTTGGGAAACTTGATTAATGGTTTGGAATTCGGATCTGTTCGTGTCTATCTGTTTGTCGCCATTACTTTCGGGCTTTGATTTCTCAATTACTGAGTTGGATTAGTTGCAACTGAGGTTATTTCATCCGAAATTCAAAGTTTGGGCTTCTTTAATATTATTACCAACCGAAATTGATTATCGAAAAGTCCATTTCTTTAGCTCATTCTCTTTTCTTTATCGTAACTTGTTGAATGGCCATGATTGTGTGTCGGGTGATTATTATTGTTTGATGTTGTTGATGCTATGACCATGGTGCTTGTTGATTCAATTTTGGTTGTTTGAGGAATGAATTTGATCATGTTTTAATGGCGATTGATAAAAAATGAAGATGGGCGATGGAATTGAAAATTAACAAAAAGGTTAGATTAGGATCAAGTTTGATTGATTGTTGATATGAAACGTGATATTATTATGAGACGTTGAAATGGATAGGCCAATGTAGTTTTGGGTAGGAAAATTAAGGACTAAGCTTTGTTTGATTGAATGTTGGAAATTTCGTGGAATGTTTGAAATTTTGTTGAATAGTTTGATTTTCTCGCACTAAAAATGTATTCATTTGGCCGGCGAATGCCTCGAGGAATTTTTTTTGATTTATCCGGAGAATGCCCCGATGTATCATGTACGCTAAGGAGGTTCATGATCAAGTCCTGTGACATCGGGTAAAGAATCGGAGCATAGTTTTGGATTAGTTTAGAATAGGATTTATATTTTCACATTTTTTATTTTGCATTGTATAATTGGATTGGACACTAAATTTTGAATTATTTTGTTCGGTTTTATTTCTTGATTATTTTTGTGTGCTTTGTGTAGTTTATGCACTTGTAATGTCAAAGTTAGACGATACACTCTACCAAGCGACCGTGGTCGAACTACGGGATCGAGGGGTTCCTAAAACCCTCCCCTCAGTCAACATAATTTCTTAGTCGGAATCTCTATTCGCAAATCAGTTTTAAAGAGTCAAATCTTTATTTTTTGAAAATGGATATCCAAAGGTGACTTGGCACACCCGATTTATGCCAAGTGGCGACTCTGAGTTTTTAATATAAAAAGTCCTCTTTGAAACAAATCTTTATTTTTAGAATAATAAAAACCCTTTTGAACCTTAAAAATCATATTCTTTTTGGTAATAAAATGGGAGTGATAGCTCTGGCTACCCTGCTGGGAACCATTTCAGAATTTGAGCTTATTTTTGGAGTTGTATCGGCTTAGTTTGGCATTATGGGTGTATAGGCGTTTGTGTTGTTTTGTGTTTTTCATTATTGAGTGCCTACTTGCTATGTATTTACAATTTTTTCATTTTATGTGTTACCGCTTTATATTTGGCATCATGTGCATAACTTGAGTCATTTTTTCTGCAACAAGTCCATAGTACACGTTGTGTATATGATCTCTAGTTGAGTCACCCTTATCTTAGGAGGGGGAGCCGTCGGCTGGTATGGAGTGGGTGGATAACTAAAGCAGCCACTATCGATCATACGCTCCCCTAAACAACCTTGTTAGTAAACCCCACATAGGTCAGCCTTTAGATCATACTTATGTGCATCATATTGAGACCTACTGGGGCCCATTTGGTCCTTTATAGGAGACTCACCTCTATGTGCTAAATGTTGCATCTTTGAGGGTAATGGGGTCTGCTGATAGATTTATTTGGTCAAAAGCATGTGCTAGAATTAAAGAAAATGTGTAGGCAAGAAAAAGTTTTCTTTTTAAAAAAAAGAGTGAAAAAGAGGAAAAGGCGAATCGAAAAAGAGTTTCGTAGTTTTTTTTTAGAGTTTTTTTTATGGCTTTTATTCTTCACAATCCAAAAATTCGAAAAGATTTTTACCTTTTGCACTCATTTGTCTAAATAAAAAACATCAAAAAAATAAAATTCTTTCATTTCCTTTAGCAAGTATTCATAATTCAAAAACTTCAAAAAAGATTTTTCATTCATAGAATTTTTTATAAAAGAAAAATGTAAAAAAATATAAGAGTTTTGTACATTTCATGATAATACCAAAATGATTTTTTATCTTAGTTGTTGGTGTCAGTTTTATGTGGAGTGTCAAAGTGAAAACCCCAAAATAGATTTTTATCGTTGTGTTCTCGTCTCTCAAGTCAGGGTTCAGTCGGTTATTTAATACTTAATTATCCAATTTGGACGAACTAAACACCCCTAATTCTCATCTCTCGGGAGTGAGATATGTAGGCAACCTATGTTGGGTTCGGGGATCTTATTTCAAAAATTCAAAAAAAAGATTTTCTTCACTCATCATTTAGAGTAGGTGTTTCATGCACATCTTTAAAAGAAAACAACCAAAAAAAAATATTTCCCTTTAATAGGTTCATGTTTCATTTTCGTATGAAATTAAAAATCAAAAATACATAAATTTTATTTTTGGTAATCATATATTTCATTTTGTACCGAAATCTGACAAATTCAAAAGATTTTCTTCACTCTTCACTTAGAGTAGGTGTTTCATATACATATCTAAAAGAAAACTACAAAAAGATTTTTCTATAATAGTTTCAAGTTTCCTTTTCCTATGAAATTCAAAATAAAAACTCCCAAAAGATTTTACTTTGGTAATCATAAGTTTCATTTTGTATAGGGATGTTAAGCCTAAAAAAAGCAAAAAAAAAAAAAAAAGATTTTCGTCAATTCTTTTGTCAATTTATTATTTTCTTTTCTTCTTAACGTTTCAAAAAGAAAAAAAATAGAAAGAAAACAAAAAGTGTAAAATTGGCCGTTTTGGCACGACTTCAGGAACTACGCACACCTGATTCTTCTCTGTCGCGAGTGAGATATGTAGGCGCCCTTCTTGAGTTCGGTGATCTTTACAAGATAAAAAAGGAGAGAGGTTTTGAAAAATGTTAAACTCTAACATATTTGTTGCCTCTTGTTTAGTTAGTTTAAGGTGGTTGGTATGAGGCTTCCTGGTTGGTCCTCCATATCACACCAAATCCAAGGAGGGGTTAGTTGTGTCTAACAAGGATGTAGAAAGTGGCATCATGGATGACACAAAGAGTCAGAAAATTGAGAGCTTAAAGGAAGAAAATTTGAGACTGAGACAACAAGTGATGGAAATGTACCGAGCTTGGGCTAGTGGGCTGCCTCCACCTCTGTTCCCACTTTTGACTCTGCAAATACCTTGAGTCTTCCACTAAAATTGCAAATTTGGTTTCTATTTTCTTATCCACAATTGCATGCACCTGTCCCTCAACATCGTCCTCAACCCCTACGATTTTAACATGGAACCTCTAAATCTAAGTTTCATCCGAGGCCAAAGTTCGCAAAGAGGAGGAAGAAAAAGGATAATTTCACTCCTATTGGGGAGTCCTACGCTAGTTTATTCTAGAGATTGAGACAGAGGGGCATGAGTACTCCTCTCCATAGATATATACCTGACCCACATTCAAGAAATTTTGATCCTAATGTACGATGTGCATAGCATTTAGATGTTCAGGGTCATAGTATTGAAGATTGTTGTACTTTGAAAAGAGAAATAGAAAAGATAATTCAAGATAAATTGATTGTGGTGCAAATCATTGGCATTTCCACCATTCTACAGAGTTCTTCACCAGCACGAGGTACTGCACAATATGTGGGAGGCAATGAGTTAAGCATGGGGATCCGGAACTTATTTGTTGAAGGAAATGTGTTTGACAGTGGTGGAAGCTCTAGTCATGCTGATATGCAAACCAGTGGCTAATATGTCAGACTGAGCAATTGAGAAGTCACCTACTAGGAAGAGGTTTGGTAGTTGGTTTTGTTTTCTTTTCTGTTTTTTGAATTATTTTTGGGTTGTAGTTTTGGATCTATCTTGTTTTGTCCCTTTGTCGTTTATATTCAAACCTTTTTATTTTTCGTTTCAAATATGTGTTTTTTTTCTTTATATAGTACATTTTATGTTGATTCTAGTGATATAACATACCTACGGAATTTTTAGTCAGATCTTAGAATCCAGTTTAATCATGAAACATTGAATCAGAGAGTTGAAGTTAGGAAAAGAGAGCATATGAGAAAATATATAGAGTGCTGGGGCATTTGGTGATCAAGTTGAAGCCTTCTTTGAAAATTAAGGAAATTATTTTGAGAATCTTGAGAATAACTGGGTTAGCATTTGAAAGACATGTCTCAATTAGGTCAAATAGTGGATGTGTGATCCTATATCAAAAGGAATAGAAAAATTAGCTCCACGAAAGCATGAGGAATGTACAACAAAGTGGAGTTGTATGCTGGGAAAGTGTAGAAAAAGATGTGGCACATATGCTCGGGGCAAGTTAGTGTTGTAAAACATTTCATAAATGATCTTCATCTCTCACTTTCATATTGCATGATATGTTCTTGCAATTTGAAGGATTGATATGACGAAGGTATTTCATTCTGCTATCCAAACATCGTGTCATCCTTTGTTTACCCTATTTGAGCTTTAGTTCTATTTTCTTTCATACTCCTCTTTTGGAATAAAGAAAGAGTCAGTAAAGCTCAAAAGAAAAGTGTTAAGCAAAATAATAGAGTCAGAAAGTTTCAAAAAGAAATGAGAGAAAAAAAATGTGTCCAAAAGAAGGAAAATAAAAGGGTGTAAAGAAAAATAGAGTCAGAAAGTTTCAAAGAAAAAAAAGTCAATAAAGGAAAAAAAGAGGAAGAAAATTAGAATCAAGCACAAGAACAAGTGGTCGGAACTATGCGTGACCTGATTCTCCTCTTTCGGAGGTTAGATACATAGGCTGCCCTACTCAGGGCTCGTTCCAACCAAATAAATAATTTAGAATTGCCCAGTCTAAAGAAACTGGGGCATGAAATAATCCTCATTTTTTAAGTTGATTCAAAAAGTTGTAAGTCCTACCCCACTTCAAGAGTCATTTGGGTCCCATTCCATACTTTATTTCTAACCTTATCCCAAAGCCAAGGTACAACCAAAAGAAAACCTTTAGATCAATCTTTGAGGATGTTAAGGCTAAGCATGCAATGGATATGATGATGCATTTGGAAACTACTTGTCTTCCTGAGCATAAGAAATCAGGAGAGAAATAAAAATGAGAGAGTCTTATTGGTGAAAACCCTCACAGGCACTGTAAGATAATGGTAATTTGAGAGATATAAAAATGAGAGAGTCTTATCGGTGAAAACTCTCACCGGCACCGTAAGATGACTGTGAGATAGGGGAAACGAAGATAAGAGAGTCTCATTAGTGGAAAACCCTTACAGACACCATAAGGCAATGGTGAGCTGAGGAAAATGAAATGAGAGAAGCTTGTAGGAGAAAACCCTTCAAGGCGCCACTATCCAAATGAGGTCTTAAATACAATTGAAGCAACTCAGTTTCAAGTCGATTAACTCAATAACAATGGGTAGAAAGTTTGTATGAAAAAATCAAGCTGCTTAATCCAAAATGCATGGCATAATCATTAGTGTTGACTGTCATTTTTAGATAAATTTTTCATTTATTTGTTTCAAAAAGGAACATTCATTGTCTTTACTTTCTTTTCTTTATTTTTATTTTATATTTTTTGAGTCAGTTATCCAGACAAAAATGTCATTATTTTTTTTTGTTTCTTGTTTTTGAGTCAAGTCCGTATCAAAACAAGTGAGAAAAGATTTCAAAAATAGATACCAACTTCTTTAATTGCACAAATAAATACAAAAGATAGCATATGAAAGAGGCATGATTGTTAGCAAAAAAAGCGCATGCAGAAAGTTTTGTCAACCTTATCTGGGAACCCATAGAAATACCATAGTTCAAAGGGTTTAACTGAGAAACATGGCAAAGCAGAGATACTGTGTTTGTGGCAGAGTCACTCTTTCTAATATGATTTTGGATAACTGATGCAACAAGTCAAATACATATGTTAGTAGTTGGAAGCAAGGTTAAATGTGACTGGAGCAAGAGCGATTGCTGCGAAAGCTAAAGCCACAAGCCAGCCACCATGTTTTTTTTAACTCACAAGTTTTATTTGATGAAATAGGAAATATATTACCTTTAAAGCAAGGAATTCAGAGCATAAATATCAAGGCCTACAATGCCTCACATTTACAAATGCATGAAGCAATGTTGCTGCACAGTTTTGGTAATCAAATCATTCCTTTTGATTCCTATAAGATGTACCTTTTAGTTGAGTCATTCCATTTGACCCTAAAAGGCATAGCTTTTAGTTGAATCATCTCCTTTGATTTCTATAAGATGTACCTTTTAGTCGAGTCATTCCCTTTGATTCCTATAAGATGTACCTTTTATTTGATTCATTCCCTTTGACCCTAGAATTCGTACCTTTTTGTCGAATCATCCCCTTGATTCCTATAAGATGTACCTTTTAGCTGAGTCATCTCCCTTGATTCCTATAAGACATACCTTTTAGTCGATTCATTCCCTTTGACCCCTAGAAGACGTACCTTTTAGTCGAGACATTCCTTTTGATTCCTATAACACGTACCTTTTAGTCGAGTCATTCCCTATGATCCTTAGAAGACATACCTTTTAGTCAAATCATCCCCTTGATTCGTATAAGACGTATCTTTTAATTAAGTCATTCCCTTTGATTCCTATAAGACATACCTTTTAGTCAAGTCATTTCCCTGGATTCCTATAAGACATCCCTTTTAGTCGAGTCATCCCCCTTGATTCCTATAATACGTACCATTTAGTCGAGTCATTCCCCTTGATTCCTATAAGACATACTTTTTAGTCGAGTCATTCCCCTTGATTCCTATAAGACGTACCTTTAAGTCAAGTTATTCTCTTTGACCCCTAGAATACGTACCTTTTAGTCAAGTCATTCCTTTTGATTCCTATAAGTCGTACCTTTTAGTTATGTCATTCCCTTTGACCCCTAGAGTACGTACGTTTTAGTCGAGTCATTTTCTTTGATTTCTATAAGACGTACCATTTAGTCGATTCATTACCTTTGATTCCTATAAGATGTTACTTTTAGTTGAGTCATTCCTTTTGATTCCTATAAGACGTACCTTTTATTCTAGTCATCTCCTTTGATTCCTATAAGACGCACCTTTTAGTTGAGTCATTCCCTTTGATTTGTAGAAGACATACCTTTTAGTCGAATCATCCCCTTGTTTCCTATAAGACATACGTTTTAGTTGAGTCATTCCCTTTGATTCCTAGAAAATGTACCTTTTAGTCGAGTCATTTCCCTGGATTTCTTTAAGACGTACCTTTTATTCAAGTCATCTCCCTTGATTCCTATAAGATGTACCTTTTAGTCTAGTCATTCTGCTTGACCCCTAGAAGACATACCTTTTATTTGAGTTAATTCCTTTGATTCCTATCAGACGCACCTTATAGTCGAGTCATTCTCCTTGATTCCTATAATGATGTGACTTTCACAAAAGTCCTTTGATGATAAACTAGGGCAAAATTTAATTCTTGTGTTGGAACTTCACTTTCCTGTCATATGAAATCTCCCTATAATAATCTTTGTTTGGGATAATTTTCTTTCTAGTTTTGATGTGATTTTAGGAGCCTGCCCGAAGCACAGGGCGAATAAATGGAAGGTCAAGCAGTAAGTTGAAGAAATTGAAAGTCAAGCAACAAGGTGAAGAAGTTGAAAGTCAAGTAACAATGTGACGAAAATGGAAGTCAATAGATAAAAAATAGCAAGTCAGGAGCCCGCCTGCAGAACAGAGTGATAAAATTGAAAACCAAGCAACAAGTTGAAGAAATTTCAAATCAGGAGCCCACCTAAAAAATAGGGTGATGAAACTCAAGTCAAGGATCCAACAAAAGCTGCGTAGATAGGATTTTGTAATTACATTTATGTTTTTAACTTGTAATTTTCATTTTTGATGTAATAATAGAGTCACGGACTGGAACCTCAATGGTACCTCACTCGACTCTCCAACTTGGCATAGTCCATTTCCTTCCAATCGTTTGACACATTGTCACTTGATTCATCCATAACTTGGGTGGGTAGGATGGATTAATACAGAACTCGATTGTTCTTCTTGTTTCTATTTATTCCTTTGAATAATGGTCGGGACAAAATTCTGTCTTGTTGTCTACTTCTTTGTTTGAAAACACTTCGTGTTTACATTCAAAGGGGGCATGATGCAGACACCTAATTTTGCCCCTCCCCGATATCGTGTTTACCCATTTTTTACTTTATCCTACTATGTGCCCTCACCCATGTAATTATACCCCACAAAAATACAAAATAACAAAAATTCAATAAATCCCTAACCTTATCCTAACAAACTTTATCCTATACCCTACCCTACCTACCCCACTCACCCTGACCCTTACATTTTTTATTCCTTGTAACTAATATACAGAATACAGACAAAAAGTTTTTTTTTTTTTTTGGGAGGGATATTTTTCTTTCTTCTCCATTGATAGAAACATAGGTACAGAGAAAGAGAGAGACATGAATAGAAAGGGAGAGCAGACACTCATTCACCTTCTTCTTCACAGACACACTAACAAAATATAGGGAGGAGGAGACCACCTTCATAACAAAATCCACACACACCTCACCGAAAAGCTCAACCACATCCCCACAACTCACAACATAGACACTGCCATCTGATACACATACAATCCAGTCAATAGATAGTGATATTGAGAGTGAAATAGTGATGAAGAACTGAGATCAGGAGAGGGGGTCTGGAGAACACTATTCCTGCGATTCTTCACCGGAATCAGTCACTGTTTGACCAGATACAAGCATCGTTAATCCGTTGCTCGCTCCTCTCTATGTTAAAAAACACAAATCAACCATCAAGCTAGCCGAAATCCACCTACTTAGCTTGATTCTGGTGATATTGGGGGTACATCCGGCGACGGGTCATCCGAAAAAATGACGTCCTTGACTCCTTTCTTCTAAGTTCGACTTGAACTTGGTTCATCATCGCTATTCCGTTTGAATTTGCATCCCATCATACTGATTTTGGGAAACTTGATTACTGGTTTGAAATTTGGATCCGTTCGTGTCTATCTGTTCATCACCATTAGTTTCGGGCTTTGATTTCTCAATTACAGAGTTGGATTAGTCACAACTAAGGTCATTCCATATGAAATTCCATGTTTGGGCTTCTTTAATATTATTACCAAACAAAATTGATTATCGGAAGGTCCATTTCTTTAGCTCATTCTCTTGTCTTTATCTTAATTTGTTAAATGTCCATGATTGTGTGTCGGGTGATTATGATTGTTTGATGTTGTTGATGCTATGACCATGATTCTTGTTGATTTGATTTTGGTTGTTTGAGGAATGAATTTGATCATGTTTTAATGGAGACTGAGAAAAAAGGGAAGATAAGCGGTAGAATTGAAAATTAACGAAAAGGTTAGATTCGGATCAAATTTGATTGATTGTTGATATGAAACGTGATATTATTATGAGATGTTGAAATGGATAGGCCAATGTAGTTTCGGGTAGGAAAATTAAGGACTAAGCTTTGTTTAATTGAATGTTGAAAATTTTGTGGAATGTTTGAAAATTTGTGGAATAGTTTGATTTTCTCGCACTAAAAATGTATTCATTTGGCCGGGGAATGCCTCGCGGGATTTGTATAGATTTATCCGAGGAATGCCCCGATGTATTATGTACGCAAAGGAGATTCGTGATCAAGGCCGGTGGCATCGAGTAAAGAATCGGAGCATAGTTTAGGATTAGTTTAGAATAGGATTTATATTTTCACATATTTTTATTTTGGATTGTATAATTGGACTGGACACTAAATTTTGAATTATTTTTTTCTGTTTGCTTGCTTGATTATTTTTGTGTGCTTTGTGTAGTTTATTCACTTGTAATGTCAAAGTTAGCCGATACGCTCTACCAAGTGACCATGGTCAAACCACGGGATCGAGGGGTGTCTAACACCTTCCCCCCGGTCATCTCTGTTCGTAGATCAGTTTTAAAGAGTCAAATCTATTTTTGAAAAAGGATATCTAAGGGTTACTTGGCACACCCAATTTATGCCAAGTGGCAACTCTGAATTTTGAATATAAAAAGTCCTTTTCGAAACAAATCTTTATTTTGTCACTTCAATAATAAAAATCCTTTCGAACCTTAAAAATCATATTCTTTTTGGTAAAAAAAGGGACATGAAAATATTAATGTTATTTTAAAAAAAAAAGAAATTAATTAGAGTATAATAGAAAATGAAATTTTTGATGAAAAAAGATATAAGAAGAGGACAGATCAAAACAAGTAATGAATCTTAGAAGATGTTGGCAAACACTTACATTTAGATGATTGATGGACACAACTCTTGAGGAGCTAGTAGTTTTCATCCACTTGGTGCTTGATGAGAGACCAAAAGCTTCTGATATAGGTAGGTATCTTATTTTCCCGGTCTGTTCCTCCTTTTCCCAGTTAATAGAATGGCCACTAAGAAACTTACCATGGTTCTTTAGTGGCACAGAACTCTGAAAAACCTTTGTAGGAGCATGTAACTTGGATTTAGAACACCCATTTTCTAGTCCACGTGATAAAGACATTACTCGCTTGCCCTTGTCTCATTCTTCACGGCAATAATCCTCTTGAGCATCTTTGTACAATAACCCTATATGCAATATCTAAAAGGAGAAAAGACTGAATTTCTAAAAATGGAAAAAGGACTACATATGGATAAAAGATAAAGGCAGTATATAAGAGAATTAAATGCTACAACATGATAATGGAAGAATCAATGTATCCTTTAGGTGGAAACTTGTAATGATCTAAAATCGTTTCCCAAGACGTCACACGGTTCCTAAGGCTACGAGTAGCCCCAAGCTAACCCTTAGAGACGGTTTCTACCATTGACACACAATTCAAGATAAGAATGGACTCAACACTAGCATAGTCATATCACATGAAATGAAATATGGAAAAGATACTCGGTCCATAAGACCATAATATAGATAAATCTCAACAAAACCACAATATAGAACCCTCGACACAACACAAGTCTGACACTAGTCTGACAATCCTTTACAAATCAAAATCTAGAGAACCGTTGGGACAGGTCCCCAACTGACTCAAAATGAACTGAAGATAAAACATAGTCTCTCAAGTACGGTAAATATCTAAAGATCGGTCGTCAAATCATGAGGACTCACCACTGTAGAAAACGTAGGCAAGGTAGTCGAAGAATCATGAGAGAGGCTGGGACTGAGCACCTGAACCTAGATTATGACACAATGTAGCACATAGACATATATGTAGATCAATACTTGAAATGTACTAAGTATGCGGGGGTGAATGCATATGAATAAAATAATAATAATCTTCTTTAATCAAATCATGTATGCATTATGAGACGACTCACATGGCTTGAACAAGTATAAAATATAAAGCTCATAAGTCATGTAGAATGGAGCATATAAAACAAATCTAGTGAGTCATCATTTTGTAATCTCAAAATTCAAAATCTTCTTTTGTTCTCAATACCCAAAGGCTAAGGGACTTTACACAATTTTTTCACCTCATGCATAAGTCTCATGGAGGGTAAAACTTCTTCAATGCTCAATATTTCATACCTATTCAGAAATCATATACTTGGAATTCGGAATCCTATAACTTGAAAACATACTTGAAGGCATTTCGTTCACTTTAGGAAAATATCTCATCTCAAGCTTTAGGGAAATCACTCCATCTCAAATGGAAAGGAATTCTAGTTTATCGAAACAACTTATCTCAAGGTTTTATAAA
Organism: Capsicum baccatum var. pendulum; assembly: GCA_030864225.1. Lineage (NCBI taxonomy): Eukaryota > Viridiplantae > Streptophyta > Magnoliopsida > Solanales > Solanaceae > Capsicum > Capsicum baccatum. The sequence goes on from CM061554.1 coordinate 15,924,301, forward strand.
AAGTACTATAACAAGAGAAGATGCTTTTATTTAGGAAATAACTCACATCAAGAAAATACTTTAAATGGGGAAACATCTTTGCAATTCAACCATTTAGAAAAATAGCTTATAGGGAAGGAAAATAAGTATTTGATCTTGAAGTCTAAATGTCAAGGAAGGTTCTCATAACCGACATAAACCATGAGAGCTACATGGAGTCCAACATTTTGTCCTCCTAAGGTAGAGAACCCAAGTTGGGGAGGAGCTTCATACTCTAGCCAGGGAGTATAAACTAGGTCTAGTGATCACTAAACAAAACTCAGCCTCGAGCCCAATCATAATCATCATAAACTCAGCCTCAAGCCCAACCTACGGTGACACGTAGTTTTGGGGTAAGAAACTATAGTAACTTACCCACTTGGTGATAAATACTACTCTCTTTACATTATCTGCGCTCATCTCATAAAAATTCACTTTTAGAATAATCACATGGTTCATCACGAACCCAATAATCAAATTGATAATCTCATATAGTGAAGTTGATTTCAAAGCTCAAAGACCACTAGGTCAATTCATTTCTTAATTATCTCAAAATACTCAAAACATGGGTGCTCATAGCACAAGAGTTCATAATTCCACAAGTCCCAAATAGGGATTACTAACCCATTATTCAATCTCAAGTTAAAGCTTATCAAAAGCATAATATATAGCATATAGATTCATAAATCATGTGGAAATCTGGGAATTTCAGCAAGTTACCTCAAAATCTCAATATAGCCACTTGCTTAAATATCTCAAGTATGCAAATATTAGCTTATCAAGGAGTAAAATCATAGGGTTTATACCCAACTGTAAATACTCAAGAAAACATGTAGAAATTATGTCATTTGACTCTTAATTCATAAGAAATATCAATATAATTCATTCAATTATAATGGGTGAAACACCCAATTCAAATTCATGTAAAAACTTTATATATTTCAAGAATTTTATGATGTAAATAGCTTTTTGGGCGCAAGGGTAAAAGGGTTACCCTTATTCAAAAACCCCACATCCCTTGAATTAGAAGTTTTTGATGAAATCTCACTTTTGGGACTATTTTTTCTCGAGAATGAGGGTTCTTGAGGTCTTTGACTTGAGAACCTTGAATCTTAACTCAATTTAGAAAATCCATGGTGGATTCTTGAGATTCTTGGAAGAGGTTTTGCATAGTTAGGGTTCTTGTTGAGAGAAAACTTGATAAAACCCTTATAGGATGCATGCAAATGGATTTGATTTAGTGTTTCAATGATTTTATAGGCTTGGAAGAAATTCCAAAACACCCTTTTAAACATCTGAACAAAACCAAAAAAAATTGAACTGGAACCCGATTTTGCTGGCCTCCACGATGCACCATTGCAATTTCCAACTGGTTGGACCTGGGACTTTTTTTTAACATGCCACAATCGTGGAATCCCACTGGAAATTGACAATTGCTTAAGTCACCCTCTCCATGATGCGCTAGGCTCTCAAACGATGCAGTTTTACGATGAAGGCTTAAATCGGCCATAACTTCTTACCCGAGTGTCTGATTTGGGTAAATCTTATATCGATGGAAAGTTTATTAGATTTCCCACATGCTAAAAAGTGGACATAAAGGAAATTCTATTTTTTTAACACGTTACTCACTAAGGAAGCCACTTCTCCACTTTTTAGGTTTAGGATCACGTCTCACTCGATACACCCTAAGCTTCAGACTATGAGGGAACTTTGTGGGACCTTAAAATATCTCTCCCTTAGGAACATTCATCCTCAAATGCCGGTAGTTAGGCTAGTAATACAAGGGAAATAGAGTATACATATCAAAAACAATTACTAAACGGTTCAAGATCTTTCTAAACTCATGAACACTCCGAATATCGCAAAAACTCATACAAAGATAGATGGATAGCTGAACTTTCGATTAGAAAAGTTGAATCAAGGAAGAATGGTACCTTCGGATGATCTAAACTTGCGGAAAAGAGGTGCGGGTATTTGGCTCGCATGTCTGCTTCTACCTCCCAAGTAGCACCCTCAACAGATTGGTTCAGCCACAAAACTTTGACTAAGGGAACTTCTTTGCTCCTTAGTCTACGGATATGAAAATCTAGGATCTCCACGGGAATATCATCAAAGGAAAGGCTATCCTTAATATCAACACTCTCTGAAGGATCAACCACAATGGAATTACCAATATTGTTCTTAAGCATGGAGACATGAAAGATAGGATGAACAACGGACAACTCCGAGGGCAACTCAACCTCATAAGCCACTTTACCAACATGGCTCTAGACTATATGGGCCAATATAATGACGACTAAGCTTTCCCTTCCTACCAAACCTTTTCACCCCTTTCATGGGTGAAATCTTCAAGTACACCAAATCACCCACCTTAAACTCAATATCTCTCCTCCTCACATCTATGTAAGACTTTTGATGACTCAGAGCGGTCTTCAACCTCTCCCTAATCAACTTAACTTTTTCCATAGCCTCAAAAGGTTCCATCTCAATGCTAGCATAGAACTATTTTTATAGGAAAACTCTATCAATGGCATATACTCATCCCAACTACTCTTGAAATTAAGAGCGCATGCCCTCAACATATCCTCTAGTGTTTGAATGGTCTTCTCAGCCTAACCATCTGTCTGTGGGTGAAAAACTGAACTCAAAAGAACTTGGGTGCCAAGACCCTACTGAAATACCCTCCGAAATTGAGAAGTAAATTGAGTACCCCTATCCAAAATGATAGATAAGGGATCTCTATGTAGTCTGACCAACTCCCGGAGATACAATCTAGCATAATCCTCAGCCATATAAGATGTATGCATGGGCAAGAAATGTGTAGACTTAGTCAAACTATCCTCAGCAGCCCAAATAGAATCATGATTATGACACGAAAGAGGCAACCCAATCACGAAGTCCATATTCACCATCTCCCACTTCAAAGTGGGTATACTAAACTCTTGTATCACACCATCCGGTCTTTGGTCCTCCTCCTTAACCTGTTTACACGTCGCACAGTTTGCTACAAACTCAGTGATGTCCTTCTTCATGCCATTCCACTAATAGATTTCTCATAAGTCGCGATACATCTTGGTAGTACCAGGATGAATGGAATAAAATGTGCCATGCGCTTCACCCATAATCCTCCGCCTTAAATAATCAACACACGGAACACACTTCCTACCATGCACCCTCAACACACCATCTCTTCTTTGGAAGAAAACCTCGAACTTTTGGTCCTTAACTCACTTTTCAGTTTGACCAAACTAGGATCCCTATCCTGCTCCTCCTTCACTTCTGAAACTAAAGAGGATTCGAAACTATTTTACACCAACTGTAGACATGTAATTGTGTCCTTTCCCAAAAATATTTTAATCATTTTTTTTTAATTTTTATATTTATTTTATTCACCTTACCATACTTTTGTTTAATTGATAATTTCTCCAAGAAAAAAAAGAGAATTTAAAATAATTTAATACATAGCATCTTTTCTACCTCGCTATGCCACCTAAATACCTCACTTTTTATTTTTCATTGGATACATGCAAAAGGCACACACCCTACTTATTTTTCCACACGCCACCCTCATATTTCCACATGCCACACTAATTTTTCCACATACCACACACTTATTCCCATAAGCCACCAATTATATACTTCCACATAGGATAATAAATAAAGAAAAATAAAAACCAAATAAATAATATAAAAGAAAAATTCTAAAAGGAGAAAAGGGATTTCTCCAATCATCTTCTCCATTCTCATACTCATGACATACACACCTCCACCACCATTTTTATGGCCTGATCTACATAACCATACCTACACCGCCTAACCACCACCAACAATACATCAACAACATCAACTACAAACCACCCCTAGAGATCTTCTACATACACCAGACATGTGAGATCAGAGAGAGACAAATAAAGGCGTTGGTGACCTGAAATTGACCAAAGAGCGGAGGAAAACAAAGAGAGATTGAGAGAGAGTGTAAGGAGATAAAAAATTAAGGTAGATTGGAGAAAACAGAGAGGCGAGATAGAGATTGAGTGAAAATCTGACTGGTGCTAAATTTTTTGTCATTTTTTACTGTTGTTCGGTGAACTTTTTCATCGGAACTGGTTTGTTTTAGTTCGTGTTTGATCGAACTAGTCTCCAAATTCCTAAATAAAATAATTTAGCAACCACTTCCTCGTCGAATCGACCCGTTAGAATCGTGTATTACAAAATTTGGTTAGAGTTTGGAATTTATCGCATTTTCTATTTTGGACTCTCCAGTTGCTCGTATTGATTTGGAAGTTGATGTCTGTTCATCCCAATTGGGTTATTATGAGTAGTTCAAGTTTAATTTCTCAAATACCAAGTCTGGGATTCGTCACGGGTGAGGTTATCCTATTCGGGCTTCCAAATCCAGGTTTTCTTAAATATTACTATAAACAAAAGTTCGTCATCGAAAGGTCCAATTCTATCTCTTCTTTATCTTGTCATATATTTTGATTAGTATGAGATACAATTGAATATTGAGTGATATTGATTTGTTCAGCTTCATTGCATAGAAGAAATGGTTGTGGATTGTTGAAATAGTGATTTTGAATTATTGAAATTTTGTGTTAAAAAGGGATTTGGGGGGTGAGAACTAAAAATTGACAAAAAAGATAGATTCGATTTAATTTTAATTTATTGTTGATATGAAACGCGATATTATCATGCTACATTGAAATTAATAGGCGAATATAAGTTCGGGTAGGCAAAATTCTTATGAATAATTATTTTCCTTGAATGTTTGAAAATTAAATATGGGTTGAATGTTTGCTAGTTTATCGCATTTGGATTAAAATGTACTATTTGGTCGGGGAATACCCTGAGGTACTTGTGTTTATTGGCCGGGGAATACCCCATATATATTATACTCGGAGGATATTTGCGATGAAGGCTTGGGACAGTGGATCAAGCATTGGAGCGTAGTTTAGGATTAGTGTAGGTTAGCGTATGTTTACTTTTCTAGTACCTTTTTTTTCATTTTGGATTGCAATAATTGGACTGAACATTGTTTTGGATTTGTTTGTTTGATTAATTTTTTTATTTGTGTTTGGTGTGGTTTATACATTCATAGTGTTCAAATTAGCCGATATACTCCACCAAGTGACCGTGGTCGAACCACGGGATTGAGGGGTTCCTAACACCTTTCCCTTGGTCAACATAATTCCTTAGCCGGAATCTCTATTCACGGATCAGTTTATAGAGTCAAACTGTTTTGAAAAAGATTTTCAAAGGTGACTTGGTACACCCAATTTATGTCAAGTGGCGACTCTGAGTTTAAATGTAAAATGTCCTTTTCAAAAAAAATTTTCATCTTTTTGTCAATTAATAATAAAAACCCTTTCAAACCATAAACCATGTGTTGTTTTGGTTAAAAAAGCGGTGTGACACCAATGTGCTCCCCTCCACTAAACCAACCAATCTAAAACCCAACCTATCCAGACAATGAACATCACGACCTAACACTCTCTTACCTTTCTTAATATGTACAACACTACCCACGAACAATCTGCTAAGGGCATCTGCCACCACATTGGCCTTGCTCTAACCACCTCCTCTGCCTAAGATTCAACTCCTTCTGGGTAAACATATACTGAAGGCTTTTATGACCAGTAAACACATCAACATGGACATCATTTTATCAAGACTTCACGGACTACACACACCTGATTCTCCTCTCTTGGAAGTGAGATACATAGGCGCCCTTCTTGGATTCGGTGATCTTTTAAAAATAAGGATAAAGAGATTTTGAAAAATTGTTGAACTCTAACATATTTTGCTATCTCTTGTCCAGTTAGTTTAAGGTGGTTGGTTTGTGGCATTTTGGCTGGTCCTCCATATTGCTCTAAGTCACAGAGAAAGTTATGGGCAACAAGGATGCCGACTTTATTGTCACTCATCATATAGGGAGTTCGGGAAATGAGAATTTAGGAGCTGATGAAGAGATTTGGAAATTAAGGCAGCAAATGATAGAAATGCATCGAGCTTGGGCTAATGGGTTGCCGCCTCCTCCAGTTCCCACTGATAATCTGAAATATCTTTCTATCTTGTCTCTCGTGTCACATGCACAATTTCTCATTTTTGTTGATATGTCACAACATGCATCAGGATTGACTCCGAGGAAACAATATCCAACACGTCCAATGTTCATTTCCTCACTCCCCAATCCAACACTACCACATACTCTACTCCACCTGTTTTTCATGCTTTTGTTGTGCCACCCCTACCTGAAGCTCCTAATTTTGATGTTCATCCACAAGTTGTGCCTCCCTACTCTATAAGATAGGCTGCATTGAATATTATTGGTGATCAGCGTTACACTTTCGAGCCTACATTCGAGTTCACTGGTCTTTACAGTGATACTCACCCGACTGAATTTCCTCCTAACAATGAGAATCCTGTTATGATAGAAGAACAAGAGGAAATAACCAAAAAATTGAGAAGTTTAGAACTGGCTGTGAAGAATTTACAAGGACTTGGGGATTACAAAAGTGTCTCATATAAGGAATTATGCATGTTTCTAGGTGTCAACCTTTCTCCTGTCTTTAAAATGACAAAGTTAGAGAAATATGAAGAACATAGGTATCTAGTGGCAAATTTAAGGTGCTATTGTAACCAATTAAGGGGCGTTGAAGGGAAGGAAGAACTACTCATGGCTTATTTCGGGGAGAGTCATTCAGTCCTAGCTTTGGAATGGTTTGTTGACCAAGACATTGACAAGTGGATTAGTTGGGATGACCTAGCTAATGAATCTGTGCAACAATTTCAATACAATGTGGAGTTGATCCCTGACGAAAAATCCCTAACTAGTAGAATAAAAAAATAGTGAGAGTTTTAAAGAGTATGCGATCAGATGGCATGAACAGGCTGCTAGGGTGAAACCACCAATGAATAAAAGTGGGATAGTGGAGGTATTTATTCAAGCAGAGGATGAAAAATATCATCAACACTTGTTACCTGCATTAGGCAAGCTGTTCATTGAAGTCCTTAAAATGGGGGAGATGATAGAAGAGGGAGTTAAGACTGGTCGCATTGTGAGTTTTGAAACATTGAAAGTGACTACTAAAGCAATTAAAAAAGTCCAAAAAGTGTTGGGGAGAAAAAGAATAAGGAATATGCATGTGATATTGTAGTTGGACAGCAGGATAGGTCAAGAAGACCCCGTCGTCGTCACTCTCAGGATCAAACCCAAGTTCATGCCTAAGCTCCACATAATTAAATTTCATTATACTCTGCTTCTCCACCCCCTTATCTAGTTTATAACACATAACCATATGTTCAACCCCCATGTTACGCATAGTGGAACACACCAACTCTTCAGAGTCATCCTCCAACTCCACATAAATATCGAAGCCTTTATAGGCCTGGTTTTTAATTTAATCCAAATAATGAAATGAGACAGAAGTCGAGGGATAGCTTCACACCGATTGGAGAGTCGTATGCAAGTATATTCCAGAGATTGGTACAACAGGGCATAATCACTCCTCTCCTTAGGTATACTCCTGACCGATATTTAAGAAGTTTTGATCCTAATGTACGATGTGCATATCATTCTGATATATAGGGTTACGGTATTGAAGACTGTCGTGCTTTGAATAGAGAAATTGAAAAGATGATTCAAAATAAATCAATTATGGTACAAAACATTGACTGTGAGGAAAGCTTTAGTCATGCTGATGTGCAAACCAGTGGCTAAGATGTCAGGTTGAGCAATTGAGAAGTCACCCCTCTCCCTACTATGAAAAGGTCTAGTAGTTTGTTTTGTTTTATTTTCTATTATCTGAATTATTTCAGGGTTGTATTTCGGTATCTATCTTTTTTTTTTCCTTTGTTGTTATGTTCAAATCCTTCTATCATTTTTATTAGATGAAGGGTCCCATTTTTATTTGTGTTTTAAATATGTGTTGTTTGTTTGTTTTTTTTTACATAGTACATTTTATGTTGACTCTAGTGATATGACATGCTAGTGAAATTTACAGTCAGATCTTAAAATCTAGTTTAAGCATGAACAATGAATCAGAGGGTTAAAGTTAGAAAAAGAGAGCATCTGAGAAAATAGACAGAGTGTTGGGGCATTTGGTGATCTAGTTGAAGCCTTCTTTGAAAATTAAGGCTATTCTTTTGAGAATCGTGAGAATAACTTGGTCATCAATTAAAAGACATATCTCATTTAGGTCAAGTCATGAATGTGTGGTCCTATGTCAAAAGGAATAGAAAGAAGATCAGCTCCACGAAGTCATGAGTCCTTCAACGTGAGGAATGTACAACGAAAGTGGAGTTGTATTTTTGACAAGGGTAGAAGAGGAATTGTCACACATGCAAAGTTGAATTTAGTGTTGTTAAAGTGTCACAAATTATCTTCATCTTTCATTTCATATTGCATGATATGTACTTGCATTTTCAAGGATTGATATGAGGAAGAAATTTCATTCGACTATCCAAACATTGTTTCATCCCTTGTTTACCCCATTTGAGTATTAGTTTTATTTTCTTTATAACCCTTTTTTGGAATCAAGATAGAGTCATCAAACCTTAAAATAAAGTGTTGAGAAAAATAATAGAATCAGAAAAAAAAAAAGAAAAAAAATGTCAAAAATAAGGAAAAGAAAAAGTGTCAAGTAAAATAGAGTCAGAAAAGTACAAAAAAAGAGTCAATAAAAAAAAATAAAAAAAAAAAGAAATCAGAATCAAGCAAAACAAGCTGTCAGAACTACGCGTGACCTGATTCTCCTCTCTCGAGGGTGAGATACATAGGCTGCTCTACTCGGGGCTTGGTCCAACCAAATAAAAATTTTAGAATTTCCCAGTCAAAAGAAACTGAGGCATGAGTTAATCCTCATTGTTTGAGTCGATTCCAAAAGTTCTAAGTCCTACCCCACTTCAGGTGTCGTTTCGTCCTTATGCTATCCTTTCTTTCTAACCCTATCGAAAAGCCAAATTACAACCAAAGAAATACCTTCAGATCAATATTTGATAATGTTAAGGATAAGTATGCAATATATGTGATGATGCATTTTGGGAAATCTTGTCTTCCTTAGCATAAGGAATTAGGAGAGAAATGAAGATGAGAGTCTTATCGGTGAAAACCCTCACAGGCACCATAAGGAGATGGTAAGTTGAGAGAGATAAAAAAATAAGAGTGTCTTAGCGGTGAAAACTCTTATGAGCACCGTAAGACGACTGTGAGATGAGAGAAAATGAAGATGAGAGAGTTTTATTGGTCAAAATTCCTCACGGGCATCATAAGGAGATGTTAAGACGAGAGAAAAATGAGAGAGGCTTGTTGGCAAAAAATCTTCAAGGTGTCACTAGCCGAATGAGGTCTTGAATACATTTGACCTAAAGAAGCAACTCATTTTAAAGACAGTTAACTCAACAACAATTGGTAGAAAGTTTTGGACGAAAATATTAGGCAGTTAAATCCGATATGCATGACATAATCATTAGAGTTGACTTCTATTTTTAGATGAATTTTTTGTTTGTTTATTTCAAATGGGGATATTCATTGTCTTTTCTTTCTTCTCTTTATTTTTATTTTATTTTCTTGAGTCAGTTATCCAAATGAAAAATCATTGTCATTTTTTTTCTTATGTCTTTGAGTCAAGTCCATGTCAAAATAAATGAGAAAAATTTCAAAATTGGCTATCAGATTCTTCAATTGCACAAAGCAAGACAAAAGCCAACATAAAAAAGAGACTTAATTGTGTCAACAAACACATCTGGAACTCCTGAAATACAAAGATTGAAAGGGGTTTGTCTGAGAAACATGGGAAAGCATAGATACTGTATTTGTTTAACAGTCACCCTTAATAATCTGAGTTTGAGTCAATGAAGAAAAAATTCAATGTAATATGCTAAGGGTTGGAATCAAGATCAAATGTGACCAGCGCAAGAGCGATCATGATGAAAGATAAAGCTGCAAACCAGGCACCACATTTTATACTCACAAGATTTCTTTAATGAAATAGGAAACATATTACCTTCTAAGCAAGGACTTCATAGCATAAATATGAAGGGCTGCAATGCCTCACTTTTACAAATGCAGGAAGCAATGTTGCTGTACAGGTTTGATAATCAAATCATGGTAAAAAATTATCATCTTATATCCCTCAGAGAAACACTTTGTTGTCAAGGGATTTTAGTTTTTATTTACTAGGTGATACACTTCTTAAATTGAACCTTCACTCCTAGGAGATGTATCTTCTAGTCATTTCTCTTGACTCTTAGAAGACATACCTTTTAGTCGAGTCATTTCCCTGGATCCCTATAAGACATACCTTTTAGTCGAGTTATCTGTTTTGATTCCTATAAGACGTACCTTTTAGTCGAGTCATTCCCTTTGATTCCTATAAGATGTACCTTTTATTCGATTCATTCCCTTTGACCCCTAGAAGATGTACCTTTTAGTCGATTCATTCCCTTTAATTCCTATAAGATGTACCTTTTAGTCGAGTTACCTCCTTTGATTCCTATACGACATAACTTTTAGTCGAGTCACTCCCTTTGATTCCTATAAGAAATACCTTTTAGTCGAGCCATCTCCTTTGATTCCTATAAGACGTACCTTTTAGCTGAGTCAATCCCTTTGATTCTTATAAGACATACCTTTTAGTCGAGTCATTCCCTTTGACCCCTAGAAGACGTACCTTTTAGTCGATTCATTCCCTTAGATTCCTATAAGACGTGCCTTTTAGTTGAGTCATCTCCTTTGATTCCTATAAGACGTACCTTTTAGTTGAGTCATCCCCCTTGACCTCTAGAAGACGTACCTTTTAGTAGAGTTATTTCCCTTTTAAACCCTTGAAGACATACCTTTTATTCGATTCATCCCTTTTTATTCCTCTAAGACGTACCTTTTTGTTGAGTCATTCCCCTTTACTCCTAGAGGATGTACCTTTTAGTTGAGTCATCCCTTTTGATTCCTATTAGATGTACCTTTTAGTTGATTCATTCCCCTTGACCCCTATAAGATATAACTTTTAGTCGAGTTATTCCCCTTGACCCATAGAAGACGTACCTTTTAGTCGAGTCATTCCCTTTGACCCCTAGAAGATGTACCTTTTATCCGAGTCATTTCCCTTGATTACTATAAGATATACCTTTTAGTCGAGTTATTCCTATTAACCCCTTGAAGACGTACCTTTTAGTCGAGTCATTCCATTGATTCATATAAGACGTACCTTTTAGTCAAGTCATCTTCTTTGATTCCTATAAGATGTACCTTTTAGTCGAGTCATTTCCTTTGGCCCCTAGAAGATGCACCTTTTAGTTGAGTCATCTCCTCAGATTCCTATAAGACGTACCTTTTAGTCGAGTCATTATCCTTGACCCCTAGAAGATGGACCTTTTAGTCGAGTCAATTCCTTTTATTCTTATTAGATTCACCTTATATTCGAGTCATTCTCCTTGATTCTTATAATATTGTGATGTTCGTAAAAGTCCTTTCATGATAAATTGGGGTAAAATTTAATTCTTGTGTTGGAACTTCACTTTACTGACATATGAAATCTCTTTATAATAATCTTTGTTTGGGATAATTTTCTTTCTAATTTTGATGTGATTTCAAGAGCCCGCCCGAAGCACAGGGCGAATAAATGAAAACTCAAACAATAAGGTGAAGAAATTAAAAGTCAAGCAACTAGGTGAAGAAGTTGAAATTCAAGTAACAAAGTGAAGAAAATGAAAGTCAACAGATCGAAAATAGCATGCCAGGAGCCCGCTTGGAGAACAGGGTGATGAAATTGAAAACCAAACAACAAGTTGAAGAAATTTCAAACCAGGAGCCCACCTGAAGAATAGGGTGATGAAACTCAAGTCAAGAGTCCAATTGAAGTTGCGTAGATAGGATTTTGTAATTTCATTTATATTTTTAACTTATAATTTTCATTTTTGATGTTATAACAGTGCTGCGGATTGGAACCTCGATAGGACCTCACTCGACTCCCCAACTCGGCATAGTCCATCTCCTTTCAATCCTTTGAGATAACTGTACTCGATTCCCTCATATCTTGGGTAGGTTGGATGTCCTAAGTCAAGACATGGTTTTCCTCCTTCCCCATGCTCCGTGATTTTTTAATAAAGGTCAAGACAAAATTCTATCTCGTTGTCTTCTGCTTTGTATGAAAACACCATATGTTTACATCCAAAGGGGGCATGATGTAGACACATAATTGTGTCCTTTATTGAAAATATTTTAATCATATTTTTTTAATTTTTATTTTTATTATATTCACCTTACCATTCTTTTGTTTAATTGATAATTTCTCCCCAACAAAAAAAAGAGAATTGAAAATAATTAAATACATAGCATCTTTGCCACCTCACTATGCCACCTCAACACCTCACTTTCCATTTTTCATTGGATACATGCAAAAGGCACACACCCTACTCATATTTTCACACGCCACCCTCATCTTTCCACATGCCACACTAACTTTTCCACATGTCATACACTTATTCCCACAAGCCACCAATTATATGCTTCCACATAGGATAATAAATAAAGAAAAATAAAAACCAAATAAAAAATATAAAAGGAAAATTCTAAAAGGAGAAAAGGGATTTCTCCAATCATCTTCTCCATTCTCATACTTACAACATACACACCTATACCACCATTTTTATGGCCTGATCTGCACAACTATACTTACACCGCCTAAAAAACACCAAAAATACATCAACAACATCAACTGTAAACCACCCCTAAAACTCTTCTACATATATCGGACACGTGAGATCGGAAAGAGATGGAGAAAGGAGAGGGTGAGCTGAAACTGACTGAAGGGCGAAGGAAAATAAAGGATGATCGAGAGAGAAATAAAAGATAAAAAATTTAGGTATATTAGAGAAAACATAGAGGTGGGATAGAGATTGAGTTAAAATCTGACCGGCGCTGAATTTTCTGTCATTTTTGACTGTTGTTCGGTGAACTTTTTCACCGAAAATGGTTTGTTTCAGTTCGTATTCAATCGAACTAGAATCTGAATTCCAAAAGAAAAAAAATTAGCAACCACTTCCTCGTCAAATCTACCCGTTGGAATCTGTCTTACGAAATTTGTTTAGAGTTTGGATTTTATCGCGTTTTCTATTTTGGATTCTCCGATTTCTCGTATTTATTTGGAATTTAATTTTTGTTCATCCCAATTGTGTTATTGTCTGTAGTTAGTTTTTAATTTATCAAATACCAAGTCTGGGATTCATCGCGGTTGAGGTTATCCTATTTGGGGTTCCAAATTCAGGTTTTCTTAAATATTACTATCAATGAAAGTTCGTCATCAAAAGGTCCAATTCTATCTCCTCTTCATCTTGTCATATATTTTGATTGGTGTGAGATACGATTGAATATTGAGTAATATTGATTGTTCTGCTTCATTGCGTTGAAGAAATGGTTGTGGATTGTTGAAATAGTGATTTTGGATTGTTGAAATTTTGTGTTAAAAAGGGATTTGGGGAGTGAGGATTAAAAATTTACAAAAAGGATAGATTTGGTTTAATTTTGATTATACTGTTGATATGAAACATGATATTATCATGCTACGTTGAAACGAATAGGCGAATATAAGTTTGGGTAGGCAAAATTCTTATGAATAATGGTTTTAGTTAAATGTTTGAAAATGGAATATTGGTTGAATGTTTGCAAGTTTATTGCTTTTGGATTAAAATGTACTATTCGGTCGGGGAATGCCCCAAGGTACTTGTGTTTATTAGCCGGGGAATACCTGTGTATTTTGTACTCGGAGGATATTTTCGATGAACGCTTGGGACAGTGGATCAAGCATTGGAGTGTAGTTTAGGATTAGTGTAGGTTAGCGTAGGTTTACTTTAAAGTACCTTTTTTTTCATTTTGTATTGAAATAATTGGACTGGACATTGTTTTGGATTTGTTTGTTTGATTGATCGTTTTATTTTTGTTTGTTTTATTGATCGTTTTATTTTTTTTTGGTGTGGTTTATACATTCATAGTGTTCAAATTAGCCGATATACTCCACCAAGCGACCTTGGTCGAACCATGGGATCGAGGGGTTCCTAACACCTTCCCCTCGGTCAACAGAATTTCTTAACCAACATCTCTGTTCATCGATCAGTTTATAGAGTCAAACTGTTTTGAAAAGGATTTTCAAAGTTGACTTGACACACCCGATTTATGCCAAGTGGCGACTCTGAGTTTAAATGTAAAAAGTCCTTTTCGAAATAAATTTTCATCTTTTTGTCACTTAATAATAAAAACACTTTCGAACCTTAAACCATGTCTTGTTTTGGTTAAAAAGGGGGTGTGACACCAACGTACTCCCCTCCACTAAATCAAGCAATCTAAAAACCAACCTTGCCAGACAATGAGCATCACGATCTAACTCTCTCTAACCTTCCTCAATATGTCCAACACTAACCTTGGACAATCTGCTAAGGGCATCCTCCACCACAATGGCCTTGCTTGGGTGATACAACACACTCATATCATAATTTTCAACAACTCTAACCACCTCCTCTGCCTAAGATTCAACTCCTTCTGGTTAAACACGTACTATAGGGTTTTATGATCAGTAAACAGATCAACATGGACACCATAAAGATAGTGTCTCTAAAATTAAAAAGCAAAAACCACAGCAGCTAACTCAAGATCGTGGGTCGGGTAGTTCTTTTCATGCGACTTCAACTGTCTAGAGGCATAGGCTATAACCTTACCGCTTTACATCAACACATAACCTAAACCAACTCTAGAGGCATTATAATACACCAAAAAACCATTAGTTCTATCTAGCAAAGTCAACACAGGGGCTGAAAGGAGTCGAGTCTTCAACTCCTGAAAAATCTTCTCACAGGAATCAGACCACTGGAATTTAACCTTTTTTTGGGTCAACCGGGTCATAGGAGACACAATGGAAGAGAAACCTTAACAAAACAACGCTAATAACCCACTATACCCAAGAAACTCTTAATGTCAGTTAGAGAGATAGGCTTAGGCTAGTTTCTCACAGCTTCTGTCTTTCGGGGATCAACTCTAATACCCTCAGCTGAAAAAACATGACCTAGAAACACTACAGACCTTAGCCAAAATTCACACTTACTAAATTTAGCAAACAACCGGTGATCTCTAAGATCTTGCAAGACAATTCTAAGATGATTTGCATGGTCATTATTAGCATAGGAGTATACAAGGATGTCATCTATGAAGACAATGACGAAAGTATCATGGTGTTGCTTAAACACTCAATTCATGAGGTCCATAAAGGTTGCTAGGGCATTGGTTAACCCAAAAGACATGACAAGAAACTCAAAGTGACCATAACAGGTTTGGAAGGCTGTCTGTGGAATATCACATTCCCTCACTTTAAGTTGATGATAGCCGGATCTAAGGTCTATCTTGGAAAAATAACTTGCACCTTGCAACTGATCAAATATGTCATCAATTCTTGGAAAAGGATACTTAATTTTTACTGTGATCTTGTTCAGTTGATGGTAGTCAATGCACATATGGAAAGATCTGTCTTTCTTCCGCATAAACAAAACAGGTGCATTCCAAGGAGAAATACTGGGTCTAATGAAACCTTTGTCTAAGAGATCTTTGAGTTGCTCCTTAAAATCCTTAAGCTCTGTAGGTGCCATATGATATGGCAGAATAGAAATAGGCCGAGTGTTAGGAAGAAGGTCAATTCCGAACTCTATATCTCTATCGGGAGGTACCCTTGGGAAATCTTCTGGAAAGACATCAGGGAACTCATTAAAAACATCAACCGACTGGATGGTTGGAGTCTCGGACTTAGTGTCCTTGACCCTAACTAGGTCGTAGATGCAACCTTTGGATATAAGTTTTCTGGGTTTAATATAGGAGATAAAATGACTCTTCGGAGATACCAAACTCCTGGACCACTCAAACACTAGTTAATCAGGAAACTGAAACTTGACCATACGATTACGACAATCTATACATGCATAGCAAGAATAAAGCCAATCCATACCCAGAATAAGGTCAAAATCTATCATGTCTAACTGTATCAAATCCGCAAGTATGACTCTATGAAGCACAGTAACAGGGCAATTCCTATACACTTGTTTAGCAACAACAGACTCTCCGACTGGTGTAGAAACTAGGAGAGGCTCAAAAGATCTTTTGGGACTCATTTTGAAATTCACAGCTACAAATGGGGTCAAATAAGAGAGACTTGACCCAGAGTCCAACTAAATATACGCATCAAGAAAAAAAACACGGAGCATACTAGTAACAACATCAGGGGCGTCCTACTGCTCCCGATGAAGTGGCAAAGCATAGAACCTATTATGGAGCTGACCGCCAATGGTACTAGAAGAAGCGCCCTAAGTAGGGGAGGGATGAGGTACCGGAGCAGGTGAACTAGCAGCTTGTGCCTAAGGTTGGGAATCTCGATTCCCCTATATAGCATGGGGACAAATCTCTAAGTCTCTGGCCTTACTTTCCATAACCAAAATAACCTCTTACATCTCCAAAATAGTCCCTAAGGTGATTCCTACCACATTTAGCATAAGAAGGATAACGGGGCCTGTTACTAACACTATTCTGCAACCCAAATATGAAAGACCTGCTCCCTTTCTCTGGCCTACGTCCAGGCGTGGGAGCATAAGCTGTAGAAGGAATTAGAGTAGAAGGACGTCTCTAAAACTTGGGGTGGTTCCCTCCATGGAACCTAGGCCGGCTAAACTCATGCTGATCAGATCTTGCCCTCTTGCTACCCCTCATTCTATCTCTTTCTCTAAGCTTATCCGCCTCTATTTGTGGGGAATACATCATCAACCTAGCTAGATCCATATCCTTATGCAACATCGAAGCCGAACACTCTTTCAGTACCATCCCAGAAACACTAGTCACAAACTTACTCATACTATCCCTAGTGTCAGAAATCAAATCAGAAGCGTACTTGACCAACTAATTGAACTTTAAACAGTACTCCATAACAGTCATGAAGACCTGTCTCAAGTTCATGAACTCCTCAATCTTTGCCTCTATCATCTCAAGTAGAAAGAACTGATCTAAGAAGGCATCTTGGAAAACTTTCCAGGTCATAGACGAAATTCTCACCTTTACCCTTCCTCCACGATAAAACCCAATCATAAGAAATGTCCTTCATTCTATAGGATGCTAACTCAAGACTTTCTTCTTCTGAAACATTTATCACATCTATGATATTCCTCATCTCCTCCAAGTACAACTGTGGGTCCTCATCTGTCTTTGACCCATAGAACTCAGGCAGGTTCATCTGCATAGAGTCATGAATTCTAGCCGCGGCTACATCACCACCTTGCTGATTAGCAACTAGGGCCTGGTTATTGGCCCAAACATTTGCGGTGACCACTTGGACTAACGCCTGAAAGGATCAATAGGTGGGAGTTGCTCATTATTGTTTCCCCATACATTTGCTTTTCGAGGAGGCATTTTCTAAAAATGGAAGAGCATGGATCCTTAGATAAGAGGGACAACCGTAGGCACGATAGAATCTGAAAGAAGAAACAATTTTTTTTCTTAAAACATCTCATAACCTCTTGCATATAGGTATGGTGCGCTACACACCGATGATCAAGATTCTACTTAACGCGGATTATCAGACTCCGTAGGACTCCTTAGAAACCTTAGGCTCTGATACTAAGTTTGTAACAGCCCAAAATCATCTCTCAGGATGTCACACTGTGCCTAAGGCTACGAGTATCCCCAAGCTAACCCTTAGAGATGGTTTCTTCCAATGACACTCAATTCAAGATAAGAATGGACTCAACACTAGCATAGTCATATCATATGAAATGAAATATGGAAAAGATACTCGATCCATAAGACCACAATATAGAGAAATCTCATCAAAACCACATTATTAAACCCTCGACACATCACAAGTCTGATACTAGTTTGACAAGCCTCTATAAATCAAAATCTAGAGAGCTATAGGGATAGGTCCCCAATTGACTCAAAATGAACTGAAGATAAAACGTAGTCTCTCAAGTACGGTATATATCTGAAGATCGATTTTTGAATCATGAAGACTCACCACTATAAAAAAATGTAGGCAAGGTACACGAAGAATCACGGGTGAGGCTAGGACTGAGCACCTGAACCAACATTATGACACAATGTAGCACATAGACATATATGTGGATCAGTAATTAGAATGTACTGAGTATGCGGGGGTGAATTCATATGAACAAGTATAAATATAAAGCTCATAAGTCATGTAGAATGGAGCATATAATACAAATCTCATGAGCCATCATTGTTTAATCTCAAAATTCTAAATCTTCTCTTGTTCTCAATAACCAAAGGCTGAGTTACTTTAAACAATACTTTCAACTCATGCATAAGTCTCATGGAGGGTCAAACTTCTTCAGTGCTCAACATTTCATAACTATTTAGAACATACTTGGATTTCAGAATCATATAACTTGAAAATATACTAGAAGGAATTTCATTAACTTTAGGAAAATATCTTATCTCAAGCTTTGGGGAAATTACTCCATCTCAAATAGAAAGTCATTCTAGTTTATGGAAACAAATTATCTCAAGGATTTATAAAAAAAAAAGTACTATGACAAGGGAAGATGCTTTCATTTGGGAAATAACTCACATCAAGAAAATACTTTAGTTGGGGAAACATCTTTGCAATTCAACCATTTAGGAAAATAGCTTATAGGGAAGGGAAATAAGTATTTGATCTCGAAGTCCAAATGTCAAGTGAGGTTCTCATAACCGATATAAACCATGCGAGCTACATTTAGTCCAACGCTTTGTTCTCGTAAGGAAGAGACCCCATGTTGGGGAGGAGCGTTATACTTTTTCCAGGGAGTATAACCTAGGTCTAGTGACCACTATATGAAACTCGGCCTCGAGCCCAATCATAATCATTATAAACTCGGCCTCAGGCCCAACCTACGGTGGCACATAATTTTGGGGTAAGAAACCATAGTAACATACCCACTCGGTGGTAAATACTACTCCCTTTAGATTATCTACACTCTTCTTTCTCAATTCACCATCGTCTTATGATACCTGGAAGGGTTTTCACCAATAAGACTCTCTCATTTTCATTTCTCTCAACTCACCATCGCCTTATGATGCCTGAAAGGGTTTTCACCAATAAGACTCTCTCATTTTCATTTCTCTCAACTCACCATCGCCTTATGATGCCCAAGGGGGTTTTTCACCAATAAGACTCTCATTTTTGTATTTCTTTCCTGATTTCTTATACAGAGGGAGACGAGTGGTACCTCAAAATGTATCAACATATCCATTGCATGCTTAGCCTTAACATTATTAAAAATTGATCTGAAGGACTTTCTTTGGTTGTGACTTGGCTTTTGGTTAAGGTTATAAAATATGGTAAGGGGATCAAATGATACTTAAAATGGGGGTTGGACTTATAACTTTTGGAATCGACTCAAACAACACATTAACTCATGCCCAGTTTTGTTGACGGGGTGAATCTTAAATCTATTTGGTTGGACCGAGCCCGAAATAGGGCAGCCTACATATCTCACTCCTGAGAGAGGAGAATCAGGTCGCATGTAGTTCTATCAGCTTGTTCTTTGTTTTGATTTGATTTTGTTTTTTTTATTTTCAAACTCTTTCTTTTATTCTTATTTTCTTGACATTTATCTTTGACTCTATTTTGATTCCAAAAGAGGGATATGAAAGAAAAATAAAACGAAGCACAAATAGGTGAACAAAGGATGACACCATGTTGGATAGAAGAATAAAATGCCTTCATCATATCAATCATCAAGAATGCAAGTACTAAACATGCAATAAAATCAACAAAGGATCAAATATCATACATAATATCTTTTGACCGCATCAGCATTGATAGCCATTTCTGCCATTTTGCCTTTAATGTCTGTCAAATATAAGGCTCCATTGGGCGACACTTTCTTCACAACGAAGGGACCTTGACAGTTAGGGTAGCACTTTCCTTTTGCTTCAACCTGGTGATGAAGGATACATCTCAATACCAACTGACCAACTTCAAAATTCCTGGGATGGACCTTTTTGTTATACACTCGAGCCATCCTCCTCTGATACAACTGGCCATGACACACAGACGTTAGCCTTTTTTCCTCAATCAAACTCAAATGTTCCAGTAGGATTTTTAACATTTGTCATCATCAATCTCTGCTTCTACAATGACTCGAAGAGATGTAATTTCAATTTTTGCAGGGATGACTGCTTCTGTCCCATACACTAATAAATATGGAGTTTCCCTTGTTGAAGTGCAAACAGTGGTGCGATAACCTAGCAATGCAAACGACAACTTTTCATGCCACTGTCTAAACCCTTGTATCATTTTTCACAGTATCTTTGTTATATTCTTATTGACGGCTTCTACAACACCATTGGACTTTGGGCGATATAGAGTAGAATTTTGATGTGCGATCATAAACGATTGACATACTTCTTGCATCAAATGACTATTGAGATTGGCAGCATTGTCTGTAATAATCATCTTAGGAATTCCAAATCTACAAATGATATTAGCATGAACAAAATCTACCGCAGCCTTTTTTGTCACTGACTTGAAAGTTACTGCTTCTACCCACTTTGTGAAGTAGTCAATGGCTACCAAAATGAATCTATGGCCATTTGATGCCTTTGTCTCAATCGGTCCAATCACATCCATTTCCTAAGCCACGAACGGCCATGGAGCGGCCATTACATGCAACTCAATAAGAGGAGAACATATCAGATCCCCATGTACCTAACATTGAAGACACTTTCAAACAAATTGAATAGAATCATTTTCCATAGTAAGCCAGTAATATCCTGCTCAAAGAATCTTCATTGACAAGACATGACCGTTCATCTGTGACTCGCATACTTCGGAGTGTATTTCAACCATGATTGTCGAGGCTTCTCTTGCATCTACATACCTTACAAGTCCCAGATCTGGGGTTCTCTTATATAAGATTCCCCCACTTAGGAAAAATCCATTAGCCAAACGCCTAATAGCCCTCTTTTGATCATTGGTGGTATATACTAGGTATTCTCCTGATTGAATGTATCACTTGATATCCAAACACCAAGGTTCTCCATCGAGCTCTTCTTCAACCGCACTACAGTAAGCATACTGATCACGACTCTGTATATACACTGGATCGATGTAGGATTTGTCAGGATGTTGTAGCATTGAAGACATAGTGGCTAAAGCATCAGCAATTTCATTACGAATCCTTGGAATATGCATAAATTTTACTAACACAAACCGTTGACATAGCTCCTGCAAGCATTGTTGATACGGGATGATCTTCAAATCTCGCGTCTCCCAATCGCCTTGAATTTAATGGATGAGAGAATCAGAATCTCCCAACACCAATAATTCTTAGATCCCCATATCAACCGCTAACCTCAAACCAAGAATTCAGGCTTCATACTTTGCCATATTATTAGTACAGTAGAATTGAAGTTGTGCTGTTATCGGAAAATATTTTCCCGATTCAGAGATAAGAACCGCACCTATTCCGACTCCTTTCATATTAACAGCTCCATAAAAAAATAACCTCCAACCAGGATCAGCATCTATAATGACTTCATCGACACACGACACTTCTTCGTCAGGAAAATATGTCTTTAATGGCTTGTACTTTTCATCGATGGGATTCTCAGCAAGATAATCTACCAAGGCTTGGTCTTTCATGGTGGTTCAAGTCATATATACAATGTCAAACTCGGTAAGCAATATTTTCCACTTTGCCAATCGACCTGTTGGCATAGGCTTTTGAAAGATATACTTCAAAGGATCCATACGGGAGATGAGGTAAGTAGTATATGATGAGATATAATGCTTCAACTTCTGTTCTACCCAGGTTAGGG
Source organism: Capsicum baccatum var. pendulum (assembly GCA_030864225.1). NCBI lineage: Eukaryota > Viridiplantae > Streptophyta > Magnoliopsida > Solanales > Solanaceae > Capsicum > Capsicum baccatum. The sequence goes on from CM061554.1 coordinate 15,946,160, forward strand.
CAAAACATGTCCTTTCAAGAGGACTACACCTGGCCTAATATGTGGTGAACTTTTTGCTAAGATAATAAATAGCCTGCTCTTTTTTCCAGTGACATCATGTTGACCCAGGACACAACCAAAAGAATTGTCCATGAATGATAAATTTAAGATCAAAGTCCTACCAGGATATGGGGGTACCAGCACTGGCGGATTTGACAAATATCTTTTGATTCGATCGAATGCTTACTAACATTCTTCAGTCCATTTTACCATAGCACTCTTTTTTAGCAACTTGAATATGGGCTCAAAAGTAGTTGTGAGTTGAGAAATAAACCTGCTAATGTAGTTCAGTCTACCAAGCAAACTCATCAGCTCCGTTCTATTCTTGGGTGGGGGCAAATCCTGAATTGCTTTGATTTTTTAGGGATCCAATTCAATTACCCGACGGCTGACTACAAACCCTAACAACTTTCCAGACAGAACTCCAAATACACATTTTGCCGGGTTGAGTTTGAGATTATACCTGCGAAGCCTTTCAAAGAACTTTCTTAAATCTTTAACATGGTCGACCTGACTTTTTTACTTAATGATCACTTCATCCACGTAGACCTCAATCTCCTTATGCATCATATCATGAAACATTGTGGTCATGGATCTCATGTATGTTTCTCCATCATTCTTCCAATCGAACGGCATCACTCGATAACAATAAATCCACCATGGTGTGATAAAATATGTCTTCTCTGCGTCGTCGTCATCCATAATGATCTGGTCATATCCGGCATAGCAATCCACAAAAGAGGTGACCTCATGTTTAGCACAGTTGTCTAACAAAATGTGGATGTTGGGTAGTAGAAAATCATCTTTCGGACTTGCTTTGTACAAATCACGGTAATCAACACACACTCGAATTTTGCCATCTTTCTTTCATACGGGAACAACATTGGATAACCACATGGGATAGCGAGCTACTCGAATTACTTAGGCTTCAAGTTGCTTCATGATTTCCTCTTTAATTTTAATACTTACATATATTTTAAACTTCCTCAACTTCTGTTTGATAGGAGGGAACGCGGGATCAGTTTGCAATTTGTGAGCCACTAATTTAGTGCTTAAACCAGGTATATCATCATAAGACCATGCAAGAATATCCTTGTAATCAATTAATGCTTGAATCATTCTATCTTTTAGCTGTGGTAAAGCATGTACACTTATTTTAGTTTCCCTAACATCTTCTTGATACCCTAGATTTATTGACTCAGTCTCATTCAAATTAGGATTTGGTTTGCCTTCAAACTGTTCAAACTCTTTGCTTATTTCTTCTAGTGCTTCTTCTTCATCATATTCCCCAGCCCACTTCATTACATCTTGATTAGTTTGGATTTTAAGATCAGGCTAAAAATTCTACATGCATGTCATGTCATTAGAATCAGCATAAAGAGAACTGTGTAAAAAAATATATTAGACACGAAACCAAAGGGACATTGCATTTCATTAAATAAAAAGATAGAAAGGTTTAAACATAGATGCAAACATAACATAAACAAACTAAAATCCGAATTACAACCCTGAAATAACTCGAATAAATATAAAGAAAAAGAAAATAAACTACCAAAACTTCTTCTTGATGGGGAGAGAAGTGACTTTCCAATTATTGAGACAAACTGTTGGACCTATAAATTGCACGTCTTCCATACTGGTATGTTCTCCTGCTTCGACCATATCAACTTTAATAAAAAGGTTCTGGAATTCATCAACCAATTCAACTTCAAATTATACATGCTTCGTGACACTGCTATTAACAAATAATTCATGAGTAGTAGCATTGGTGTACCACCCCACATTTTACATGTACTAGTAATGTTCACATAAAATGACATACGACTTGATTTAATTACTACCAAAATATTTTTTCAAGTGTTCAAGTGTTAGATTGGGGCACTATATGGAAGTCTATTTAGAGATTGTGGCCTTAAACGGAGAAAATCATTGACGTGCTTATGGAACTTAGGAAGCTAGCAGGTGAGTCACCTGTGTGGTTGGATTAAAAGAAAATTTATATATACATGAGGGAGAATAATTCATTCATAAGTGAACTCACTTGAATTCTAGACGTTAGTAAAAAGAAAGGGGAACGAAGACAAGGCTGAACGCCGAAACTTTCCAAGTCTTGTGACAAACGAAGCCCAAGTTAGGGAGGCTATTAAAGCCAATGGTTTAGCATTATATTGGGCCAAGATGTTCAGCCCAAGATTTTTATATAATATTCCCAACTACATTCATTCACTACTAACAAAATTGGGCCCAAACAAAGTGCAAGAAAGATTAAGGAAAATGGGCCACTAAAGCCCATTGATTTAGAGATCCAAAAGGCCCAAGTGAAAGGGGAAAATTAGTCATTGACCAACTTGAGTTAATCAGTTGCAAATATCAGGATAAATTCGGTCTAAGGCCTCCTTAAAAAGGGACCAAAACCGAGCTCCTTAGGTTAACTAGTAGAAGACCAAAAATTTCAGCTTTTCTCTCTAAGTTTCTCTTGGCATTTCTTCACCTTGGAAGGCAACCAAAGGCTACTTTTTGAGTTATTGAATTAGACCTACACCTTGGGAGTTAAGGTATGTAAAAATAACCATATACTTGATATGAATTTTCCATGGAAAACAAGATAAGTTGGCTGGTGTACTGTGCAGGAATTTCTGGACAGCTTGTGTCCTGAAAGTTGTTGTTTAATTTTCTTGGCTTTGGAACCATTCTTACCCTGATTTTTGACTTTGATATGATATAAAGTTGAGGTTATTAATATGTTATAGTGTGTATATGGTTGCCAAGGTTGCTGGACTGTTATGCTAGTTCTTTGGAAACAAGTATCCTTATATGATCTTATGTGCTTCCAAAATGGTATTGGACTGTTTTGATGAGGGGGCTGATGTTTCACGTTTCCCCCCTGTGTTTTGAGCTATTTTGTGACTATGTTAAGGTTTATTTGATGTATATATATGTTGGGAGTATCTGGTTCAAAGTTGGGACATGTATGAATTGTTAACGACGAAATGTAGGGAGACGACGAGATGTTGTGCTTCTTAGTTGAGCGTTTTGTAAAATGGTTCTGTGTTGTAGTTATGGACTGTTGCCAGCATGTTATAGAGCTGATATAGGCTGTTTACATCATGTATATGATAATGTGTACTGGTTTAAGACATTTAGAATTGAGAAAGTCGGAATAACACCATTGAGTCGATGGTTATACGTTTGTTGCCAAAGTGTTGTGTTTGGTGAGATTGGACTGTCCAGATGCATTGATTAGCTGCTAATACTAGCTTTAAAACATGATATTGTAGATAAATAGTTGGAAGAAAAGAAGTCATTTCGAGGTAAAAACAAGTTGATATGTCGAGGTATGTAAGGCTATTCGATCTCTTATTATTTGGCATGGAATCCAAAGTCTTTATTGGCACATAGAGATCTTTACAAACTTCGATATAACCACTCCACTCTTTCACATGTATTTGTGTGTCCAGATTCGAGCATTGTCACTGCTGCATACATACATTGGATACCGTGACATATGAGTCTTCTTTTTAGCTAAATAAAGTTCATATGTTGTTTATGTCCTACATGTTTCACTAATTGTATAACCCACTCTTTTCATTGTGATATGATGTTACATGGTCACATACTTGTCATTTGTCATGCTTATAGTCTTATAGCTCAAATGTTACGATCACCAAAGATTCATCTCAAAAGTAATAAGAAGATATATGTATACAGTTGCTTCTGTTGGGTGGTATCCCAGGGGTGAAAGAATCACCTAGCATGGGTCAATCCCAGTATTACAGGGGGTATCCCAGGGGTGAAAGGAAAGCCTAGCATGGGTCGATCCTGATATAGATTTACCACTGATCAGCTGGTCATTTGTATTACATGATGTGCACAGATTATACAAGTGATAAGAGTAAAGTAACATAATTGTTATAAGATGCATGACTCCACAATATTCATAAAGGTTGTCTTTTACCCTACAGCAGTGTATGGTTTCATTTAAGCTTTTATCTCATATATAGTACATGTTGCCTTACATATTCAGTACATTATTTCGTACTGACGTCCCTGTTGGGGGACCTGCATTCCATGCTGTAGCTGCAGAAGCTAATAAACCTCCCCAGTAAGAGTACAGGATATCAACTGCAGTCACTGAGCTCCAGGTTGCTTCGGGGCTTTGAGTCTTATCATATCTTTTTGCATTGTATAGTATCTTATCATGAGGCGGGGCCTGTCCCGACCCTTATAAGATAATGTTTCTTGTCTAGAGGCTTCGTAGACTATGTAAAGTATAGTATGGTCATGTATCGTATAGTAGACATTGTGGCTCCAACGGCCTAGTCATACAACATCTTTTGGCTTGCTAGTCCCATTTATCTTTTGAGGGCATGTTTAGTATAAAGTAACTTATAGTGTTCATAGGTAATGTATTGCTACAGGTTGGTTCTCCCGAACCTTACCGGCAACGGGTGCCAGTCCGCCTTAATAGGATTTGGGGCGTGACAGAAGTGGTATCGGAGCGGGTTGTCCTAGGGAGTCTACAAAGCCGTGTCTATGTAGAATCATGTTTATCGATGTGTTGTGCACCACATTTATAAACAAGAGGCTATGTGGCATTTAGGAGTTATCACTTCTTTTCATTCTTTAGATCGTGCCATAGAGCCAAATATTATAAGTGTACCATGTCTAATCCCTGAATTATTTTGTACAGTAAGTATGCCAGAGACAAGGAAGAGTAAAGGTAAAGGAAAGGAAGTAGAAGTGGTAGTTGGTATACCCAATCGGGCGAGACGACAGAGTGAGGCTCTAGATGAGTCTCTATCACAGACATCTCCAACCCCTCCATCTGTTGATGTACCAGGAAGTAGTGAAAATCCCCGAGAACCACCTGTTGATGCTTCTGTGCAGGATTTGAGAAATGCAGTTCAACTGTTGACTTGTATAGTTGCTGGCCAAGGTCAAAGACAAGAAGGCCCAGTTGCAGGTGCAGTTGGTGCAGGTAGGGCAGCCAGTATGAGAATACGTGATTTCCTCAACTTAGACCCTCCATCATTCACTGGGACAGATCCAAATGAAGATCCACAGGATTTTATTGATCAGATCCAACGCACCTTAGATGTTATGCATGTAAGTGGTTCGGAAGCTGCTGAGTTGGCAATATATAGATTGAAGGGTGTGGCTATACTGTGGTACAAAGCCTGGAAGCATTCCAAAAGCATAGATACACCTCCAACTACTTGGGAGGAGTTCAAAATGGCCTTTCCTGATCATTACTTGCCATTAGAGATCCGAGAGGCCCGTGCAGATCAGTTCCTGAACCTCCATCAGGGGAATATGAGCGTGAGGGAATATAGTCTTAAATTTAATTCTCTGGCCAGGTACGCTCCTAATGTTGTTGCTACTATGGCAGATAGAGTCCATCGGTATGTGGATAGGTTGGATTCATATTTGGTTAGAGATTGTACCATTGCTTCTTTGAATAAAGACATGGATATAGCGAGGATGCAAGCTTTTGCACAGAAACTGGAGGATCAGAGACAAAGAAGGAGGGCACAAGAAATAGAAAGGGGGCAATTCAAGAGGGCCAGATCTACAGGACAGTTTACACCACCCCAGGGTGATTTTAGGCCACGATTTTCTCATAGGCCACCTAGGCCATCATCCTCTTACTCTACAGCTAGTGCTCCACCACCACTTCAAGGGTCTAGAAATGATCAATTTGGGCAGAGAAGTGAGGGCCAAGGTACACGGACAACAGGATATTCGGGAAGCCAGCAAATGCCTCCTAGGCAGCCTTGCAGACAATGTGGGAGATATCATATAGGTGCGTGTCGCAGGGGAACGGATGTTTGTTATTGGTGTGGTATGCCAGGGCATGTAATAAAAGATTGCCCAAGAAGACGCAGGGGTGATATGGCACAACCTACAGGATCAGCTGTTGTATCATCATCATCAGTGCCTCCATCAGGTAGAGGTGAGCAATTTCCCATAGGTCGCGACAGAGGTATTAGAGGGGTAGCTAGTTCCAGCGTGGCCCAAAATCGCACATATGCTCTAGGGACTCGACAGAACCTGGAAGCTTCACCTGATGTGGTTATAGGTACATTGTCCATCTTCTCACATAAAGTGTATGCATTAATTGACCCTGGTTCTACATTGTCATATATTACTCCATTAGTTGCTGGGAAGCTTGGTAGAACACCTAAATTATTGAATAAACCACTTGCGGTGTCTACACCAACTGGGAGTCAATTATAGTTAGAAGAGTCTATTGTGACTGCATAGTGACTGTCTGCGACCGAGATACATTAGCTGATCTTATCGAGTTAGAAATGGTAGAATTTGATGTTATAATGGGTATGGATTGGTTGGCTTCTTGCTATTCCACCGTTGACTGCCGAACCAAGAGGATGTACTTTCACTTTCCAAATGAAGCAGTCCTTGAATGGGAAGGCAATATTGGGGCACCAAAAGGGAGGTTTATCTCTTATTTTAAAGCCAGAAAAATAATATCAAAGGGATATATATGTCATCTCGTTAGAGTGAGAGACATGGAGGCAGAATTACCAACTATCCAGTCTGTTCCAATAGTGAATGAATTTATTGATGTCTTTCCTGAGGAACTCCCTGGTTTGCCTCCAGAACGAGAAATAGATTTTGGTATTGACTTATTACCAGGCACCGAGCCTATCTCTATTCCTCCATATAGAATGGCCCCGGCAGAATTACGTGAATTAAAGGAGAAACTGAAAGACTTGTTAGAAAAGGGTTTTATAAGACCTAGTGTGTCCCCTTGGGGTGCACCGGTTTTATTTGTGCATAAAAAGGATGGCACATTGAGGATGTGTATTGACTACCGACAACTGAATAGGGTGACAATTAAGAATAAATATCCCCTCCCCAGAATTGATGACTTGTTTGATCAGTTACAGGGTGCCAAATACTTTTCAAAGATCGATTTGAGATCAGGTTATCATCAGGTGAGAGTGCAGGAAAAAGATATACCTAAGACAGCTTTCCGAACCAGATATGGTCACTTTGAATTTCTTGTTATGTCGTTTGGGCTAACGAATGCACCAGCAGTTTTTATGGATTTGATGAATAGGGTATTCAAGCCTTTCCTGGATGTGTTCGTGATAGTATTTATAGATGATATTCTGGTGTATTCAAGGTCAGAAAAGGACTACGCAAATCATTTACGACTAGTACTACAAGTTCTCCGTGATCGCCGGTTGTATGCTAAGTTTTCCAAATGTGACTTTTGGTTAAAATCAGTGGCATTTTTGGGCCATATTGTATCGGATGAAGGAATAAGGGTGGATTCACAAAAGATAGAGGCTGTGAAAGATTGGCCAAGGCCAACGACACCTACAGAAGTTCGAAGCTTCTTTGGATTGGCAGGTTATTACAGAAGGTTTGTTGAAGGTTTTTCTTCTATGTCTGCACCTCTTACTAAGCTAACTCACAAGGAAACCAAATTCCAATGGAATGATGCATGTGAAAGGAGCTTTCAAGAGTTGAAAAGCAGGCTAACCTCAGCACCTGTGCTAGTGCTTCCAGAAGGCTTAGAGGGATATGCAGTGTATTGTGATGCTTCCGGAGTTGGTTTGGGGTGTGTACTAACACAACATGGTAAGGTGATTGCTTATGCCTCGAGACAATTGAGACCACACGAGAAAAACTACCAAACACATGATCTTGAGCTAGCAGCGGTTGTATTTGCTTTAAAGATATGGCACCACTATTTGTATGGGGTGCACGTGGACATATATACAGATCATAAGAGTTTACAGTGTATTTTCAAGCATAAAGATCTAAATTTGAGGCAGCGGAGGTGGCTAGAGTTAATAAAGGATTATGATATTGATATATTATACCATCCAGGGAAAGCAAATGTGGTGGCTGATGCTCTAAGTCGTAAGACACTCATGGGTACCAGTGATCAGAAAGGGGTAAAGCAAGGCATGGCTAAGGATCTGCGTCAACTAGCCAATCTGGGTGTTCGTCTACTCGAAACTCCAAGAAAGGACATTATTGTACATAATGCTACCGATCCTTCATTGATAAGGGAAGTGAAAGAAAAACAGTATTATGATCCTATTCTACAATGCCTTAAGGAGAAAGTAAGTCAAGGTATAATGAAGGAGTTTAGGCTTACACAAGATGGAGTACTTTATTGCCAAAATAGATTGTGTGTTCCTGATGTTAACAGACTTAGAAGGAGAATAATGGAAGAAGCCCATCATTCAAGATATTCCATCCACCCAGGATCTACTAAGATGTATCATGACCTAAAGGGAGTGTTTTGGTGGGGAGGCATGAAAAAGGACCTTGCAGAGTTTGTGGCTCAATGTCCTACTTGTCAACAAGTCAAAGTAGAGCACCAAAAGCCAGGTGGTTACATACAATGTATAGAGATTCCAACTTGGAAGTGGGATATGACTAATATGGATTTTGTAACTGGTTTGCCTCGTTCAGTTAATAAGTTTGACTCCATATGGGTGATAGTTGATAGGCTCACGAAATCAGCGCACTTCCTGCCAGTTAGAAGTGATTATACAGCTGAAGAATATGCCAAATTATACCTCAAAGAGATAGTTAGGCTACATGGGGTCCCACTCTCTATTATATCTGATCGAGGAGCTCAATTCACGGCAAAATTTTGGAAGTCCTTTCAAAGGAGTTTAGGGACGCAAGTGAATTTGAGTACAACCTTCCATCCCCAAACAGACGGCCAAGCAGAGCGTACTATTCAAACACTTGAGGATATGTTGCGAACCTGTGCATTAGATTTTAAAGGTAGCTGGGTAGAACACTTTCCCCTTATTGAATTTGCCTATAATAACAGCTACCATTCGAGCATCAAGATGGCGCCTTACGAAGCTTTGTATGGGAGGAAATGTAGGTCACCAATTGGTTGGTTCGAAGTGGGTGAAACCACTTGCTCGGGCCAGATTTAGTCCAACAAGCCATGGAAAAAGTTAAGGTGATACAACAACGGCTAAAAACAGCCCAAAGTCGTCATAAATCATATGCAGATATGCGGAGAAGAGGGCTGGAATTCTCTATTAGAGATTGGGTATTTTTAAAGGTATCACCGATGAAAGGGGTTATGAGATTTGGTAAGAAAGGGAAACTAAGCCCACGTTACATAGGGCCATATAAGATTACTAAGAGGGTCGGACAAGTTTCATATGAATTAGAGCTACCCCAGGAACTTTCAATGGTTCATCCAGTGTTTCATGTGTCAATGCTTCGAAAATGCATAGGTGACCCCTCTCGTATCACTCCTGTAGAAGATGTACAGGTCACAGAGGATCTTACTTATGAAGAGGTACCGGTTGCTATTCTAGATCGCCAAATTAAAAAGTTAAGGAACAAAGAAATGGCATCAGTAAACGTACTCTGGAGAAACAACCAAGTAGAAGAAATAACGTGGGAACCGGAGGAAGTAATGACATCCAAATACCCTCATCTATTTGAAGACAAGGAGGGACCAAAAGATACAGAGGAGGAACATTAATAGGTATGTGTTTGAATACTAGTTATGTTATTAACAGTTGTGTGACCAGAAATTCAAACCTGCCTCCACTATACAGTTATGTTAACATTCGGGACGTATGTTCCTAAGGGGGGGAGGATGTAACACCCCACATTTTACATGTACTAGTAATGTTCACATAAAATGACATACGACTTGATTTAATTACTACCAAAATATTTTTTCAAGTGTTCAAGTGTTAGATTGGGGCACTATATGGAAGTCTATTTAGAGATTGTGGCCTTAAACGGAGAAAATCATTGACGTGCTTATGGAACTTAGGAAGCTAGCAGGTGAGTCACCTGTGTGGTTGGCTTAAAAAAATGTATATATACATGAGGGAGAATAATTCATTCATAAGTGAACTCACTTGAAGTCTAGACGTTAGTAAAAAGAAAGGGGAATGAAGACAAGGCTTAACGCCGAAACTTTCCAAGTCTTGTGACAAACGAAGCCCAAGTTAGGGAGGCTATTAAAGCCAATGGTTTAGAATTATATTGGGCCAAGATGTTCAGCCCAAGATTTTTATATAATATGCCCAACTACATTCATTCACTACTAACAAAATTGGGCCCAAACAAAGTGCAAGAAAGATTAAGGAAAATGGGCCACTAAAGCCCATTGATTTAGAGATCCAAAAGGCCCAAGTGAAAGGGGAAAATTAGTCATTGACCAACTTGAGTTAATCAGTTGCAAATATCAGGAGAAAGTCGGTCTAAGGCCTCCTTAAAAAGGGACCAAAACCGAGCTCCTTAGGTTAACTAGTAGAAGACCAAAAATTTCAGCTTTTCTCTCTAAGTTTCTCTTGGCATTTCTTCACCTTGGAAGGAAACCAAAGGCTACTTTTTGAGTTCTTGAATTAGACCTACACCTTGGCAGTTAAGGTATGTAAAAATAACCATATACTTGATATGAATTTTCCATGGAAAACAAGATAAGTTGGCTGGTGTACTGTGCAGGAATTTCTGGACAGCTTGTGTCCTGAAAGTTGTTGTTTGATTTTCTTGGCTTTGGAACCATTCTTACCCTGATTTTTGACTTTGATATGATATAAAGTTGAGGTTATAAATATGTTATAGTGTGTATATGGTTGCCAAGGTTGCTGGACTGTTTTGCTAGTTCTTAGGAAACAAGTATCCTTATATGATCTTATGTGCTTCCAAAATGGTATTGGATTGTTTTGATGAGGGGGCTGTTGTTTCACGTTTCCCCCCTGTGTTTTGAGCTATTTTGTGACTATGTTAAGGTTTATTTGATGTATATATATGTTGTTAGCATCTGGTTCAAAGTTGGGACAAGTATGAATTGTTAACGACGAAATGTAGGGAGACGACGAGATGTTGTGCTTCTTAGTTGAGCGTTTTGTAAAATGGTTCTGTGTTGTAGTTATGGACTGTTGCCAGCATGTTATAGAGCTGATATAGGCTGTGTACATCATGTATATGATAATGTGTACTGGTTGAAGACAGTTAGAATTGAGAAAGTCGGAATAACACCATTGAGTCGATGGTTATACGTTTGTTGCCAAAGTGTTGTGTTTTGTGAGATTGGACTGTCCAGATGCATTGATTAGCTGCTAATACTAGCTTTAAAACATGATATTGTGGATAAATAGTTGGAAGAAAAGAAGTCATTTCGAGGTAAAAACAAGTTGATATGTCGAGGTATGTAAGGCTATTCGATCTCTTATTATTTGGCATGGAATCCAAAGTCTTTATTGGCACATAGAGATCTTTACAAACTTCGATATAACCACTCCACTCTTTCACATGTATTTGTGTGTCCAGATTCGAGCATTGTCACTGCTGCATACATACATTGGATACCGTGACATATGAGTCTTCTTTTTAGCTAAATAAAGTTCATACGTTGTTTATGTCCTACATGTTTCACTAATTGTATAACCCACTCTTTTTATTGTGATATGATGTTACATGGTCACATACTTGTCATTTGTCATGCTTATAGTCTTATAGCTCAAATGTTACGATCACCAAAGATTCATCTCAAAAGTAATAAGAAGATATATGTATACAGTTGCTTCTGTTGGGTGGTATCCCAGGGGTGAAAGAATCACCTAGCATGGGTCAATCCCAGTATTACAGGGGGTATCCCAGGGGTGAAAGGAAAGCCTAGCATGGGTCGATCCTGATATAGATTTACCACTGATCAGCTGGTCATTTGTATTACATGATGTGCACAGATTATACAAGTGATAAGAGTAAAGTAACATAATTGTTATAAGATTCATGACTCCACAATATTCATAAAAGTGGTCTTTTACCCTACAGCAGTGTATGGTTTCATTTGAGCTTTTATCTCATATATAGTACATGTTGCCTTACATATTCAGTTCATTATTTCATACTGACGTCCCTGTTGGGGGACCTGCATTCCATGCTGCTGCTGCAGAAGCTAATAAACCTCCCCAGTAAGAGTACAGGATATCAACTGCAATCACTGAGCTCCAGGTTGCTTCGGGGCTTTGAGTCTTATCATATCTTTTTGCATTGTATAGTATCTTATCATGAGGCGGGGCCTGTCCCGACCCTTATAAGATAATGTTTCTTGTTTAGAGGCTTCGTAGACTATGTAAAGTATAGTATGGTCATGTATTGTATCGTAGACATTGTGGCTCCAACGGCCTAGTCATACAACATCTTTTGGCTTGCTAGTCCCATTTATCTTTTGAGGGCATGTTTAGTATAAAAGTAACTTATAATGTTCATAGGTAATGTATTGCTACAGGTTGGTTCTCCCGAACCTTACCGGCAACGGGTGCCAGTCCGCCTTAATAGGATTTGTGGCGTGACAATTGGGCGAGGGAGTGACCATGTTTCCTTTTTCCTTCCCTTGGCTTTCTTCATATCTTCAGTCGTAGGCTCAAATCCCAGACCAAACATGCCCACATTCTCACTCAGGCATCATGCAGAGACGCTCCCAAACCCTTTCTTGGCTCAAATCCATATTTCTAAAGTTCACTCACCATCATGATAGAAGCAAAAGACAATTGTGGTCTCGGTATAACCTGCCATTCAAGGATACGATTCACTGGCACTGTATCAAAAATTTGATAGACGAATATATCCTCTATGTTATTTGCTTCAATAAGAGACAAGGGAGAATCTTCGTAGGCTGACAAATCTTTTTCACCATGAATAACTACTTCTTGTCTGTCATACTCAAATTTAATCATTTGGTGCAGTGTATATGAAACCGCCTTGGCTTTGTGGATCCACGACCTTCCCAAAAACAGATTGTAAGAGGAGTCTACATTCAATACTTGAAACTCTATGGCGAACTCAACAGGCCCTATGGTCAACATTAGTTTTATTTCGCCAATGGAATTTGATTTTGCACCATCGAAAGCCCTAACACATACATTGTTGGGACTGATCCTGTCATCACCAATATTTAACTTTTGAAAAGTAGAAATAGGGAAAATATTTGCACCTGAACCTCCATCAATCATAACATGAGTGACGTAGAAATCTTCACACTTCATGTAATTAAAGGCCTCGGTTATGCCCTGTACCTTCAACAGCCAATTCATCATCAAAAAAGTTGATCTGATCGACCTCAAAGATTTTTTCAACCATTTTCTCAAGTTGGTTGATTGTAATCTCCCTAGGAACATATGCTTCATTTAATACCTTCAGTAAAATATCACGATGCTCCTTAGAGTGCAACAACAAAGATAAAAGGGAAATTTCAGTAGGGGTTTTCTTCAACTGGTCCAATATTAAATACTCTAGCAATTTCATCTTTTTCAAAAATTCTTTGGCTTCTTCTTTGGTGATAGGATTTTTGATAAATAACGGTTAACTCACCGTTGGCTTGGACTTTCTTAAGCTTTCAGGAATGAAGCATCTTCCTGACCTAGTCAAACCCCTTACCTCATCTACATCTTCCACAACTTTTTTCCTATGATAGGTCATCACAGTCTGCCCATAATTCCAGGGGACCCTTTTCGTATCGACTATTGGAGGTTGGGTTACCAGTTTGAGGACAATAGGCACTGCTAGTGCTCCTTTTACCGTCAAGATGGGCGCTGACTCAGAGCTCCCAACACTGTCAACTTAGGTTTATCCTAACTTAAATCAACATACCTTCTGGCGCCTTGTACTGTGATTAGGGGTTTCTTTGTGATTTCTTGGGCTTTATCTTCTTTCATTCCTTCCTGGCTCAATGACATTGCTTTCAAAGACTCTGCTACATTTACCAATTTCTTCTCAATGGTCTGTATCTTGACAATAGGCTTATAACCCCTTGAAGACTCTTTCCCATCATATATCAATTCTAACATATTGGCTTCAACATGGGTTGGCAGTAGATTTTGGTTAATGTTTAGACCCTCCGGGGCCTGGACCAGCATCTGATTTATGTCAATTAAATCTTGGACAGCTCTCTTTAAATGCCAACATTTTTTTATGTCATGCCCTGGCATATCAGAATAGTACGCACACCTTAAAGAATAATCGAGATTCCTTGGTAGTGGATTTGAAAGCCTTCCTTGAATTGGTCTTAAAACCTTCAACATTCTTAACCTATCAAACAAGCTAGCGTATGACTCCCCAAGAGGTGTGAATTGATTTTTGACCGCCTACTTTTTCTTATACTCGGGCCTAGGCTGAAAGCTGGGTTTGGGGGGTTTTGGTAATTTGGTGGAGCAAATGGGTGATTTTGTGGAGCTTTCACGTGCCACTGCGGGTAAGAAGGGGTTTGAGCATATGGTTGTGCGCTATATACTGGGTACGAGGGTGGTGGAATAGAATATAAAGGGTTTTATGGAGGATATTAATGGTGGGAAGGAATATATGGAGATTGGGCGTAGACTTGGGATTGGGATTGGGGATAGGGGTGAGGTGGTCTTTGGGTATAGGAATGGGTTCTAGCTACAATAGTCTCCACATCCTCTTTCTTTTTTTTACCTCCAAATGCGTCAGATCCACCTTGAATTGCTTGTGTGGTGGCTTTTAATGCGGCAAAACACATGATTCGACCGGTCTTAATTCCGTCCTCTATCATCTCCCCTATTTTGAGGACTTCCATAAAAGACTTTCCCATTGCCGAAAGTAAATATTGAAAATAGGTCTCATCCTGCGCCTGAATGAAAACTTCTACCAACACACTTTCTTTCATTAGAGGCTTTACATTGGCTGACTGTTCACGCCACCTTATCGCGTATTCCCTAAAACCTTCAGTGCTCATTTTCTTCATGTTGACCAAGGATTTTTCGCTCAGAATCAGGTCGATGTTATACTGAAAATGTTTAACAAATTCAGAATCCAATTCATCCTAGCTATTCCATTTATCGATATCTCAATTGATAAACCATTCTGAGGCCAGATCAGAGAGACTCTCGCCAAAAAAGGCCATGAGCAGTTCTTCCTTTCCTCCTGTAGCCCTCAACTAGTTGCAATAACATCTTAAGTGTTCCACGAGATCACTGTTTTCTGTATACTTTTTGAACTTAGGCAACTTAAAACCAAGGGGAAGGTTGATGTTTTGGAACATGCAAAGATATCTATAGGAAACACTCCTATAATCTCCGACTCCTTGCAAATTCCTCATAGCCTGTTTTAAACTTTTCAATTTCCGGGCTATGATATCTTGTTCCTCTGATGCAACAGGTTTCTCCGTATCAAATGGAAATGCAGGCGGCTGAGTGTACCTATACGGTTTATTCACTTACAAAGTAGGCTCCGGGGAATAATACTGACTATCTGAAACCTTCAGTACTGGCTCACTGACAGACCTAGGAAGCCTCATTATGGTACACACAACATATATGGGAGTTTCATGTGGTGGAGGAGCCACGAATATCAGTGTGATCGGTGGCTCTAGCTGAGCAACTGTTCTTGATTGGGGAGCTTCCAAGGGCACACCAGAACTTCCAGGGTAATAATGTCGCGGAGTAAATTCGGACGCGTGCTCAGGTGACTCAGTAGGAGCAGCGAATTTCGCCTGAGAGAGCGGTGGGCAATTAGAGATATTTCTAAGACCTTCTGGGAGCGGAGCAGGAGGCATTCCGCTAGCCTATGCCTGGTGTAAATATATCAATTGTTGCCTGAGCCTTACCACCTCATCATTGTGTGCAGAACTTTCTTCCTTATGATCCTGATCGGGGTCAATGAGCGAATTTTCAATCTCCCTGCCAGCCATGGCAAGCTTTGCTTTGGATCTAGTGAAGTATGGGTGACTAGCCAGAGTACTACAAACCTACCACTGTTATCTGAAAGAACATGCTCATCAAAGACGGCATCCATTAGGGTTAGGGCACACAACAAACATGGGAATCACATTGGTAAAATTGTCCTAAATTCATGTTCATTTCTACCAGCTTTTGAGGGTAGCGAGGTCATTTTAACATCATCTTGATTTTTGTCTACACTTATTTTTATCTACACCTATTATTATTATTATTATTATTATTATTATTATTTTTCCTTTCCCTCTCTTTTTTTCCTTCTTTTTTTCTTCTTCTTCTTCTTTATTTTTCGTATCAATCTCCGTTCTTTTTTTTTTGCTCGTTATCTACCTTTATTTTATCATTCTTATTGACTTTTTTCTTTCTTTAAAAGAGGAAAAAAATGAAATAAAATGATTAGATCGAACCAAAAAGTAGGTTGCCTACGTATCATGTTGTACATGAATCAGATCTTGCGTAGTTCAGGCAGTCTTTCCAAAATGGCCAATTAAACTCTTTTTTCATTCTGTTGCTTGAAACTTTAAGAGAAAAGAAAATAACAATTTGTCAAAAGAATTGACGAACATATTTTTGCATTTCTTTTTAAGATATGTATGAAACACCTACTCTAAATAAAGAGTGAAGAAAATTATTTTTTTTTAATATTTTAAATAAGATCCCCGAACCAACAGTAGGCTGGCTATGTATCTCACATCCCGAAAGAGGAGAATCAGGGGTGTGTAGTTCGTCCAGATTGGACAATTAACGATTAACTAATACATTGACCCTAACTTACGAGACTACCAAAAACAAAAAAAAAAAAAACTTTTGGATTTTCAGCTAGACACTTTAACTAAGACTGACACCGCCAATTATCAAGAAAAAAATCTTTTTGGTATTTTTGGTTTTGACAAATAATTAGAAGAGGCAAACAAAACTTTTATTTTACTTCTTTTTTTTTTTTTTGAATTTACAGTACTTTGAGAAGAAAAATACAAACGTAAAAAAATATTTTTGAGTTTTTGGATTGTGAAGAACCAAAGCCATAAAGAATTCCAAAATAAACTACGACATTCCTTTTTTTTTTCATTCTTTTCGACTCACTTTTTTCTATTTTTCTCTTTCATTTTTGCCTACGCACCTTACTCCTAAATTTTTTTTTTCAAAAATCAGTTGCTAAATTACCACGTTACCCTTAAAAATGCAACAATTAGCATGTAGGGATGCTTTAGAGGCGAGTCTCCAACAAAGGGCCATGTGGGTCCTTCTAGATCTCTATATGATGCACATAAGCATGACCTAAAGGCTGACCTACGTTGTGGTTCACTAACAAGGTTGTTCGGAGGAGCGTATGGTCGATAGTGGCTGCTTTGCTTTCCACCTACTTCATAACACCGACGGCTCCCCCCCTAAAATGAGGGTGACTCAACTAGAGGTTGTGTACAACACGTGTACTACGAACTTGTTGCAGGAAAAAGGCCAGGGGGTGGACTCATGATGACATCTATAAAGTGGTAACACCTAGGATAAAAACTATAAACAAAGAGCACAAAAACGCACAAAAGTAAAAATAACGTCAACAATAATCACAAACAATGCTTATACACTCGTAATGCCAAGGAAAGCCGATACAACTCAAAAATAAGCTCAAATTCTCATACTTTCCCCAGCAGAGTCACCAGAGCTGTCACACCCCTTTTTTACATATTCCAAACGATGTATATTTTTTGGCGAAAGGGTTTTATTTTTTAAGTGACAAGAAATGAAAATTTATTTCGGAAAAGGATTATTTAACTTTTTTTACTCAGAGTCGCCACTTGGCATAATATGGTTGGCAAGTCACCATTGGAAAATCCTTTTCAAAACCATTTGACTCTTTAAACTAGTTTACGAACAGAGACTCTGGCTACGGAATTCTGTTGACCGAGGGGAAAGTGTTAGGCACCCCTCGATCCCGTGGTTCAACCACGGTCGCTTGGTAGAGTGTATCAACTATTTTGGCATTACGAAATGTATAAACCACACAAAACCACGCAAAATAATTAAAAAATAAATAAAACAAAAAAATCTAAAAATGTAAAGTCCAGTCCAATTATACAGTCCAAAAATAGAAAAATACGAAAATATAAATCCTAGTCTAAACTAATTCTAGACCAAGCTCCAATGCCTTACTCGATGCCGCAGGCCTTCATCACGATCATTTTTCGCCAACATGATACATCGGGGCATTCGCCGGTGAACAAATACAAGTGATATCGGGGCATTCCCTGGCTAAATGAATACATTTGAATTAAATACAATAAACTAGAAAGAGACATTCGCACGCATATTCAAACATCTAACGAAACAATTATTCCTAAACTTTGCCTACCCGAACCTATGATTGCCTACCCACTTGACCTATCATGATACTATCCAATTCGACAATATTCAGTAATGAATTAAAACAACAACCTTCAACTTATTCGATTATCAATTTTTGATCCCGACCCCCAAATCAACAAGTTTAATCCTCAAGCCATGGTTAACAAATTTTCTGGTTATCAAACCACTTTTTTAAAATTTAAAATCAACATCAAACATTTAAATCCAACAAAGATTCAAGCATTTAATCTCAAATCATTCAGAACTACGTAAAATTTAAAGAAAGAAGAGATAGAATTGGACCTCAATTTTTATTTCAATCCCAAATTGTTCGATAAAGCTACCACCGGAATACCCCCGAATTGAACCTTAACAACGACGAAACCAAAACTAAATGTTGACTTAACTTTTCTCAAAAGATCCGAAACACGATATCGATAGTAATTCTCCAAAACAGACCAAACCGAAGTACCTTTAAAATCTGATAGACAACTGACCCCGATCGAAACTCAATTTGATGCTTTCATACTCAAATATTATTTGAATATGAAGGCAAAATCCACAACCGGAGATCTCAAATTGAAGAACCTTAAAAAACGAACCCACTATCATAAACTCTGATACAAAACTGATATGACCCTTTTAGGAGTAGCAGAATCCAATTGCCGAAATTTGCAGACCGGTAATGATTTAATCAAAGAGAAACAGGAACCAACAAAGTTTTCTGGCGAACATCCGTTGTTTTATGCTATTCACTCTCCCTTTTGTCGTTCTTCACTCTTCTTTCTCCTCACTGTGTATGGAATATCATGTGTGGAGCTCCCTCTAATCTATGGAAAATGGAGGTTTTGTGTGTGTAATTATGTGTGAGGTGTATGCCCCTATTTCTATGTGTATTGTTGCATGTTATATGCATATGAGAGAGTATGTGTATATTGTGTAAATGGTAAGGGGGAGTGTATATGTGTTAATGGTGTGTTTGTGAGTGGAATTCTAAGGGTGAGTGATGAATCTTGTGTCTTTTTTTTTCGTGTGTTCCTGTGAGCCTTATAGAGAACTCTGTGTGTGTATATATGAGGTGAGGGTGGGGTAGTGAGGTAGGGTAGGTGGGGTCACGTGGGGTAGGGGGTAGGTGTGATGTGTTTTATTTTGATTAGGTAGGTTGTTAGGATGTGTTGTCAATTTTTGGTTGGGTGGGCTGTTAGAATATTAGGATAAGACAAAATTAGTTAGGGTATTGTTATTTTTGTTATTTGTGGAGGGATTATCACACGGGTGAGGGTACACGGTAGGATAAGGTAAACAATAGGTAAAAATGATATCGGGGAGGGATGAAATTAGGTGTCTACAAGGTTTTGGATATTTAGAGATCTTGTTGAGAGAAAACTTGATAAAACCCTTATAGAATGCCTGCAAATGGCTTTGATTTAGTGTTTCCACAAATTTATAGGCTTGGAAAAAATTCCAAAACTCCCTTTTAAAGATCTATGCGAAACTGAAAAAATTGAACTAGAATCCAATTTTACTGGCCTCCGCGACGCGCCACTAATCGCTCTGGCTCACTGGAATTTGACAATTGGGAAAATGGCATCCTCCGCGATGCGGAGCCATTGCAATTTCCAACTGGTTGGGACCTAGGAATCCTTTGCGATGTGCTACAATCGTGGAGTCCCACTGAAAATTGACAATTTCTAAATGTACCCTCTCCGCGACGTGCTAGGCTCTCAAACGATGTAGTTTTACGACGGAGGCTTAAATTGCCCGTAACTTCTTACCTGAGAGTCCTATTTGGGAAAATATTATATCGATGTAAATCTTATCAGATTTCCCACGTGATAAAAAGTGTAAATTAAGGAAATTCTATATGGTTAACACGTTACTCACTTAGTAAGCCATTTCTTCATATTTTAGGGTCAAGATCACATCTCACTTGATACACCCTAAGGTTCAGACTATGAGGGAACTTTGCGGGACCTTACAAACCTAATGTCCAATATCATTTAGGATCCACTTTGAAGAATGCCAGAAATATTAGACAGCTCAAAAAGTTCCTAATTGTCCCCTAAGAGGTCATATTACTTCTATTTAGGCTTCTAGTTTTGTTCCATTTTTAATATCTATTTAAGATTCCAAAATAAGGGTGTCAAATGAGTTCATAGATTTAGTCATAATTTGCTCCATGGATGAGTAGACATATTTGACTCTAATCTGCTCCACAATTGAGTAAGAAGATATATATGATTGCAATCTGCTCTAAATATGTGATATCATATATTGTTACTCTAGGAGAATAGATAAGAGGAAATTCCTTAATTCATTTATCGCCTAGGCTAAGTTGCATAAACTCGGGTATGGGTATCTGAGAACAGTGCAAATCCGATAGTCGGATTCATCAAAATTTAAATTTTAAAAATCTAAGGTGCGAATTCGAGTATGGATATGGATGCAGGAATTTGGCTAAAAAGTTAAATATTATAAATATAGAGTTACAAAGATATTCTAAAAATCTACTTTTAACTTTTAAGATAACTTCTAGTTACTTTTTTTAATTAGGATTGGTATATACTTGTATTTTTGGGAAATCAACAAACACATATATATTAATATAGAAATTCCTGGATGAGAAACCACACACACATATCTTTTGACTATATTAATATAAACTTTTTTTTTATATTTTGAAAAATATTATTAAAAACTAGATCTGAAGAGTCACGACCCAATCCTCAACCGCTTTCTATTACTTACCAATGATTCAAATTCCTTCGACAAAAATTACAGTCGCCAAATTCCGACGATGACAGTAGTAGCTGATTCTGATGATGATTGTCGCCAGATTTCTTGTCAGATTCCGACACTGACCACCTATTTTCACCCTTCCGGCGATGACAATAATTACAGTCGCCGGTAGTTCTTATGACGACGACCAACTTTGTTCTTGATGTTGGATCAACGTCATTGGATTTGTTTTACCAAATCAGAGATATACCTTGAACCAGCACTAGCGCCGCGTTGGGATGGGTTCATCAGCGACATCAATGAGTCCGCGCAACATAACTCCTAGGAATTAGGGATTCATTAGATTCTTTTGATCTTCTTGTTCTCCTATAAACATTATGCAAATCTATAAATAAAAACATATTTTTGCAGTATCTAAACATTCATGGTATCAGACTTAGAATTTTTGCCCTAATACCATATGGCCAAAATAGCTTCTCAGGTAGAATATGGAATATCAAAAGAAGACAAAATGTCTTCTTTGGAAGCTCCAAATCTGATGAATCAAGGAGACAATGTTTCTCACATGCCCTTCCAGTTAACTTCTCATCGATTAAATAGGAAGAACTGTCTAAAATGGGCACAATTCGAAGATTTTGCAATCGATGATCGTGAAAAGTTGGGACATCTAACTGGAAAGACAAAAAAGTCAAAAATCGGAGTCCCAAAGATGAACACATGGATATTAGCATGTTGTTTTGATATTTGAAAATGGAATTACCTCCGAGGATACATTGCATTAGCATGTTGTTTCATTTAGTTCTCTTATGTACTTTCTATTATAAAAAAAACTGCTTTTTCTATTCCTTTCATATATTGCATGTTGAATTGTTGTGTAGAAGCACCAAAGGATTGGTGCTATGTAGTATGTGACAAGGGAAAAGGATCCATGTTGCATGCTTCTGAAAAGATTTTTCAAAGCATTGCTCCACCAAGAAAACACAATAAGTTTCCTGGTTCTCATGTTATTAACTGGGAAAAGGAGGTACAGACTGGGAAAACGAAGTATCTCCCTGTTGAAGAAGCACTCAGTCTACCATCGAGCCTCAATATAAAGGGAAATCCACAGAACATCATTGGATACACAAGAGTTATGACAATAAAATCTATGGCAACCGGGACTCGAGGGAGTTTTTGCACGTCTGGAGCTCAAACTTCAAATTCTTTTCCTGCAAAGAGTCCACTACAACGGCTTTTAGGTTCAGCAAGATACACAAATCCTCAGAATGTCAAAAACACTAAAATCACAAAACAGATCAAAAACACAGTACAAGCTTCAAAAGGTTAGTATTCACCAACATCTATTTTATTTGTTATTTGTTTTGATTTGTCATTTTCTTATATCTTTATTCATCAGAAATTTCATTTCCTATCATATACTCTAATTGATATAGCCTACATTTTAGGTTTTGGTGAGCTTAAGAGTCCCGATGCTGCCAATGAGAGTCCATTGATGAATCCAATTATGAAACACCCTTGTGATCCTACGTTATGTCATTCCTGTAAGTTAGTACCCTTTGTCACGTACTTTAATAAGTAAAATAAGTTGACACAGGTAAAATTGAGCATCAAAAAGCAGAAAAGTTTCCTTTTTATTTTTTGCAGACTACATATATATATATATATATATATATATATTGAAGATCTTTCATTTATATGTGCAATTGGAACTATTCAGCTGAAAAAATAAGGCTTTCATCCCTATAATTAGTAGTCTCTTTTCTTCTTTGTGTATTAGGGAAGTTTTGACATCAAAGGTGCTCCTGAATTTGCTCCCGGGATGTTCAATCATTGTATCCAGGCTTATCCTCCTTACAAAGTCAGGCGTAAGGTGTATGAGTTCTCAAGGCTATTGTATGGTATTCTTAAATTTGAAGTAGTATCGCATGAGGCTATCTGGACAAGTCTATTCAACAATGATTTTCTGAGTAAAGAAGATACATGACTGTATTTCCTTGCAAGTGAGAGAGAAAGGTCAGTTTCTGCCTTATATATGTCTATCTGAAAAGGGATAGGGGTCGTGAAGTAGAAGTGGCGTCCTTATCCAGGAAGATTTTACCAGAAATTTATTTGCATTTCTCATTTTATGCAGGTCTGAAATATATACTGCTCTGGCGGAGTTGTTGCGTAACAAAGATTTGGTGATGAGAATTCTCATAATTAATGTTGAGCTTGCTCTTATCAACATATCTTTGATTCGCATGAACACCACCAGAGCAATATAGATCCTCAGACCTGCATATAATGGGAAATGCAAATCAATTTCTAGTAAAAACCTTCCTGGGCAAAGCTGCCCTTCTACTTTGCAACCCTTTCCCTTTTTCGAAAGATATATAAGGCAAAATCTGAGCTTGCTCTCTCACTTGCAAGGATATACAGTCTTATATCTTCTTTGTCCAGACAATATCGTTGAATTGATTTGCCCAGTTATCCCCACATGTAACGAGTGCAAATTTAAGAGTGTCAGGCAATAGCCTTGAAAATTTATATACGTTACGTCTAACTCTAGTAGGAGGATGAGCATGGATAAAGTTATTAAACATCCCAAGTGAAAAATCCAGATCACCTAAGATGTCAAAACTTCCCCCTATAATGCAAAGAACAAGAGAAAGATTAATAATTATGGGGAAGAGAACATGTATTCCTGTTGAATGGTGCAAATTCCTCGAGTAAAAAAAGATGTTCAAAAAATATATATGGTCTGCAGAATAATCAAATGGAAAGTTTTCTGCTTATTGACACATAACGAAAGGCTTATTCAAGTTTCAAGGCCAAAAAAAAATAGAGAAAGTTCCACATGGAGTTGAAAGACGTTTTGCACTCTACATCTCATTAAGTTGTAGAACCCAAAAAAAATTATAAAACAAACAATGTATGACTTCCATATAACCTACTTACCAACAATTTCTTGTCTTCTATACCTGCAAACATAAGATGGCCTATAATGCAATGACATAGAGAGGCAGTAACCTAAAGTCTTCATGAAATTTTTCCATAATGGGAATCAATTTTGATTCAGATTATCAGTATATATCAGATTATCATTATGTCATAACTTGTAACTATGTATGAGCACAACTCTTTCCCATAGTTGGGAATATACTGTATATTAGGGGAGGGCATGGTACGGTACGATACGGTATTTTAACCTTCAGTACAGTAACTTTGATTTTCAGTATCTAAAAGAACAATACCATTACCATACCAAATTAGTTCAGTATGGTTCGGTATTTTTAAATTCGGTATTTTACTGTATGGTAATTCGGTAACCATACTTTATTTGATTTCTAATTATATATATTCATATAAAAAACTATAACTTTAAATTGTAAATACGTCTCAATCATGTTAGGATAACAGCTATCTTTGTTAATCAATTACACAAAAATAATATTTCAATCACGATTGAATAATTCGAGATGAAAACTTTGAACAACAATACTTAAACTTAAGCATAGTACTCCTAAATAATAAGCATCCAAAAGAATTTACTTCTTAATAAAAGCTACTTTTGTGTTCAATTGGCTAATGGATGATATATAAATATATTTAATAATCTGAAATATAATATATATATATATATGGGTTTTATATGTTATTAAAAAACTTCAGTGTGGTCTATGGGATTTCGATATTTATTGTATAAATACCAAATACCGTACCAAATATCAAAATAATTTAAAATTCCTACCAAATACCATAACATCCACACAATGGTATAAAAAATTTTGATTTCGGTCTAATATTCGGTATATACCATACCATGCCCACCCCTACTCTATATTGCCCTATTCATTTTTTCAGTGATAATAATGGAGCTCCTGCCAGCTTGCATGCACCCCAACTAATTCACTAGGCAACCTGTCCATCCCACAAAGGGAATTTCTTAAGCTCATATGCAAAAGTCTAACTTGGCCATACCATATATTGTCAAGTAGGGGGTGGGCGTTCAGTGTTCGGTTCAGTATTTTTGAAGTTCGGGTTCGATAATTCTGTAATCGATATTTGCGAGTAGATACCACATACTATACTTATAAACATCAATTCGATAATTCAGTAATCTGTAAATTAAATTTCGGTATAGTACGGTATTTGGTTAGACATATCGTATTATATATATGTAATTTGGTATTCGATAAATATTGAATACCAAATGGTTTTTAATATTTTGTACCGAACCCAATCCTGAATACCGAAATGTTGAAATTTTACTCCTAAATACCAACTGAATTACCGAATATCAATTACCAAATTTTTTGTCTCAGTTTGGAAATTCAGTTCTTGGTGTTTTACACCCAACCCTATTGACAAGGTATGCTGCATATCAAGGCTAGCCAGATGGGTGCACCTGGTTTTCCAGCTTGGATTCAAACCTAGAATCTCCAAGTTGTTACTACTATGTCTTAACCACTACGCCATCCCCTTGGGGAACCAACATTATGTTATTAACTAAAAAGTATCGTATATGTTTCCTTACTAATCAATAGGGAAAAGACCAGTGGAGTTCATAAAAGAAAGGTCCTCCATAAAAGAAAATATTAATCAGTCAGCTTACTACAAGAAAGGATGAGCCATCCAAAAAGCTACCATGCAATGACATATATGAGCTGAAATTTGAACTCTTTTGGAGTTTAATTTACCTAGGGTTAACTTATGTTAGTAATTAAGGTGCATGATGAAGGCTATTTACTTCCAGGAAGGATCTAGAGTAGGATCACAAGGGTGTGTCATGGGTATCATTCGACTCTCAGTCACAGCATTGGGACTCCTACGCTCCAGAATGATAGAATCATCCGGACCTAAGAAGAAGGCTACATCAATTGGATTGAAGTACAGTAAGTAAATAAATTGTTCTATGATAGATTTTAAGATATTGATGGTGTAACGGAAAACATTTTGAAAGATAATACCAACTCTAGACATATCATTGTTATTTTTCTTACAAAAGTTAATTAATTAGAGCATTATAGGAAATGAAATTTCAGATGAAAAAAGATATAAGAAGAGGGCAGATCAAAACAAGTAATGAATCATAGGAGTTGTTGGCGAACACTTACATTTAGATGATAGGTGGAGACAACTCTTGAGGAGCTAGTATTTTTCATCCACTTGGTGCTTGATAATAGACCAAGAGCTTCTTCAATAGGTCGGTATCTTGTTTACCCGGTTTGTACCTCCTTTTCCCAGCTAATAGAATGGCCAACAAGAAACTTAACACATTACTTTGGTGGCACAAAACTCTGAAAAACCTTTGCAGGAGCATGTAACTTGGATCCAAAACACTCATTTTCTTGTACACGTAATGAAGACATTACTTGCTTGCCCTTATCACATTCTTCACAGCAACAATCCTCTTGAACATCTTCTCAATAACCTTGTATGTGATATCTAAAAGGAAGAGAAAAGACAAAAGTTTTAAAAACAGGAATGGGACTACATATGCATAAAAGACACAGACAGTATATAAAAGAATTAAATGCTACAGCATGCTAATGAAGGAATCAATGTATCCTTTAGGTGGAACCCAATACACTTTGAAGAATGCCAGAAAAATTAGACAGCTCAAAGAGGTCCTAATTCTCCCCTAAGTGGTCTATATCACTTCCATTTAGGCTTCTAGTTTTGTTCCATTGTTCATCTCTATTTAAGATTTCGAAATAAGGATGTCGATTGAGTTGACAGATTTTGTCATAATTTGCTCCATGGATGAGCAGGCAGATTTGATTCTAATTTGCTCAACAATTGAGTTGGCAGATTTGATTTTAATTTGCTCTACAATTAGGTTGGCAGATATGATTGCAATCTGTTGTAAATATGTGATACCATATTTTGTTATTCTAGGAAAATAGATTAGAGGAAATCCTTAATTCATGTATCTCCTAGGCTAAGTTGCATAGACTCTTGTATGGATATCCGAGACGGATGCAGATCCAAGAGTCCACTTCGTTAAAATATAAATTTTAAGATTCGGAAGTACAAATCCGAGTAAGGGTATGGATGCAAGAATTTGGCTAAAATATTAAATATTATAAATATAAAGTTATAAAAATATTCTAAAAATCTACTTTAATTTTTTAAGATAACTTTTAGTTACTTTTTCAATTAGGATTGGTATATAATTGTATTTTTGGGAAACGAGCAGGCACATATATATATTTTACTTTATTAAAACAAAAATTCTTTTTATGAGAAACCAACAGACACACATATCTTTTGACTATATTAATATATGTATCCCATTTTTATATTTTAAGAAATATAATTATTAAAAACTAGATCTAACGAATCATTTTTCCTGTCCCCAACCACTTTTTGTTTCTTTCCAACGATTCAAATTTCGATGACAAAAATTACAGTCGTCAAATTCGGACGGTGGCAATAGTCACCGATTCCGATGATGACTGTTGCCGAATTTTGATGGTGATAGCAATCACCGATTTTCTCCCTTTCCTGCGATGACAAAAATTACAGTCGTCGTCCTTTCTTACTACAATGTTGACAACCTACTTTGTTCTTGATGTTGGATCAATATCTTCGGATTCTTTTGACCAAATTAGAGACGTACCTCGCGCCTACACCAACGTCGCGATGGGAAGGGTTTGGCGGTGAAATCAATGAGTGCGCGTAACATAGATCCTAAGAATTAGGGATTGATTAGATTCTTTTGATCTACTTGTTCACCTGTAAATATTGTGCAACTCTATGAATGAAAATATATTTTTGCAGTATCTAAACTTTCATGGTATCAGAATTGGAATATTTCCCCTAATACCATATGGTGAAAATAACTTCTCAGGGAGAATATCTTTCTGGAACATCAAAAGAAGATAAAATATCTTCTCTGAAAGCTCCGATAGAAAATCTGATTACACAAAGAGGCAATATTTCTCACATTACCTTCCAATTAACTTCTCATCGATTAAATTGGAAGAAATGTCTAGAATGGGCACATTTTGTAAATCTTGCAATTGATGATCATGAAAAGTTGGGACATCTGACTAGAAAGACCAAAAAGTAAAAAGTCGGAGACTCAAAGATGAACACATGAAGATCAGAAAATTCACTCGTGATTGCCTGGTTAATATATTTCATGGAGCCAGTCATAAGTAAACCTTATCTATTTTTAGACACTGCTAAGGATGTGTGGGAAGCTGTTAAATCGAGACGTATTTTGAGGTAGAAAATGCGTTTCAAAATTTTGAGTTAAAAAGAAAACTATGACAAGTTAACCAAGGTGAGAAAAAAGTCATTGCTTACTATAATGAAATAGTATTGATGAATCTCATTATGACACACCCTTGCGATCCTGCTTTATCTCATTCCTGGAAGTAAGTACCCTTTATCACGTACTTTACTTAGTAACATAAGTTGACACAAGTAAAACTGAGCTTCAAAATGCAAAAAAGTTTCCTTTTGATTATTCAGTAGAGTACATATATATATATATATAAAAAAATATATATATATACATATATATATATATATTGAAGATCTTTCTATTATTTGAGCAATTGAAACTATTCAACATGAAAAAAAAGGCTCTCTTCCCTATAATTATAGTCTCTCTTTTCTTCTTTGTGTTTCTGGGAAAGTTTTGACATCATAGGTGCTCCGAAATTCACTCATGGGATGATCAATAATTGTATCCAGGCTTATCCTCCTTCTAAAGTCAGGCATATGGTGTATGAGTTCTCAAGGCTATTGCCTGGTACTCTTAAATTTGAAATAGTTCCGCGTGGGGCTATCTGGACAAGTCTATTCAACAATCATTTTCTAGGTAAAAAAGATATAGGAATGTATTTACTCGCAAGTGAGATAGAAAGGTCAGCTTCTGCATTATATATATCTATATGAAAAAGGGATAAGGTGTAACACCCCATAAAAGTTGTGCATGGATTAGCCTTTAATAGAGTGCTCTTAGACATAAAAACTTGAAAAGTTTTCTAGTGTAATGAGGACTTAGAGTCATTTTAGCTGGCAATCTTCAAGATACAACTTTTCAACCTTTCCAACCTCCATTTTTATATTTTCAAGTTGTGCTACGATTGAAAAGTACATCTCGGATAAGTTTTTGAATTTTTCGGAATGCATAAGGCTACGTTTGGATTTCAAAACAGTAGCAAAACGCATAGCCTGTTGCTCAATTTTCAGCATTTCAGGGGCAACTTCAAATGATCATAACTCTCTGAATATAATGAAATGGGAGATATTCTACCTATCAAATGAAATATCTTTGAGTTTTCTTTCCAATTTAACTAGTTTCATCCAAATCCAACATCTGAGTAAGGAGTTATAGCCATTTTACTTCAGCCTGTCAGTTTGTCAACTGAGAGAAAATTTCAACTTTGTTTGTTTTATTAGGGGCATTTTAGTCATTTCACCTTACCCAAATTTCGTCTATAATACCAGATTTATCCCCCAATTCATCAAAATATAATCCTTTTGTCAAATTTTCTCTCAATAACACCCCTTAGAGTTTCATTCAAAAATCCCAAAAAAATCAAGATTCAACCGTGGGTTTTGGAAGATAATTAGAGATTTGGAATCCCCATATCGTTGGCATCAAGGATCATCCATCAATTTCTTAAACAGAGGTACGTGGGGTTTCCTTAAAATCTCATGGGCATAGAAATCATGTTTTAAGAATGGGGTTTTCGAATTCATGTACATACTCATATTTTAGAAGCTTTAGTGATATTGTTTTGGCCTTTTGGCTTTTCCCTAAAGTGATTTGAAAATTTTATGTATATGTATGTATTTGTTTAAGTATATGAATTGAGAGCATGAAATATATGAAATACCTCTCTTGATGCAATTTTTCCATGTTTCCCATGATATCAATTATTTCGAAATACATCTTGAAAAACATGTTATGAAAAGTCTTAAATAGTGATTTTGATTATGTCTTTTTCTTTTAAAAGAGAGAGGATTGTTTATGTTGTGAATGTTGAATATACATATAATGAAAGAGTGCATGGTTTTTCCAAGAGCACATGACCACCATATGTTTGATAAAAGTTTTTGCATGATTTTGACTTGAGTTTAGGAACATGAAATCTTTTATGCAAACATGTTTGGGTGTTCTGAAACTACATTTTTATGAAAAATCATGCTTATGACATTATGGGTCAGAAATAGGACTTTCAAGTCTTCCTGTGACGACACAAATTCATATTTTGCCATGATAATTTAGAACAGATTTAATGCATGTTTGAAATCAGACTTTCTAGATGTTGAAATTAGAAACACGCATGATTCAAAATAGGATAAAAATTGGGCATAAAGAGAGCTTATGTGGTTCTCCGAAGAAGGAATGAGTTCAGAAAACTCATTGCCCAAAACCGTGATTTGCCGATCCGGGTTTATATATTACGCTGGCCTAGAGCCCTGGGGCGTATCAGATTCAGGAACTCCAACCTTTGCGGCACACTCGGGTTGGAGGCTTTCCCGCTGAGTCAATGGCGGATTTCATATAGCCCGTGGAATATCAGACTTGTAGGGGAGTGGTACCAAACTCAGAAGTAATACAAAGATCAGAAATTATTTTGACAAGCATGTCTTTTGATTTTTGAATGATGCCCATATGTCTTCAGAAGTTAATTTATATGTGATGTGCTGATGAAAATTGCTCTCATTTATAATATATATGTTCAAATAATTTATTTTGGATTGCTTCGCGTGCCAGTACATTTGTGCTGACCCCTTCTCCTTCCAGGTTTTGGGACACAGTCTAAGGGTCCAGATAAACAGTAGATATTTCAGATCACTGAGCAGTTTGTGCAAGGGTGAGACTTCTATATTCCAGAAGGCCTATTTACTTTCAGATATTTATCTTTAGTCATGTTTTGGTCTACTAGGGCCTTGTCCCAATTTTCAGACAGTTTTGTTTAGTTTATAGTAGAGATTTCGCTGACTGAGTCAGACATTATTATTATCCAGATATATTTTGGATTTTAATTTTTCAGTATTATCTTTTATTATATGAATGTTATGCATGATTACCAGATAGACAGAGGGCGTCCCGGGCCTTCAATGTTCGGGAATGCTCATCACGGCCAGGACCCCGGTTTGGGTCATGACATAAGGGTCGTGAAGTAGAATTGGCATCCTTACCCAGGAAGGTTTTTACTAAAAATTAATTTGCATTTATCATCCTATGCAGGTCTGAGATATATACTGCTTTGGTGGAGTTCTTGTGTAACAAAGATTCGGTGATGAGAATGCAAGTACAAGCTGCTCAACATCATTTATAAGTGTTCTCATCACCAAATCTTTGATACACAACACCACCACCAGAGCAATATATATCCTCAGATCTGCATATAATGGGAAACGCAAGTCAATTTCTAGTAAAAACCTCCTGGACGCACAGACGTATATCTTCTTTGCCCAGACAATTATAGTTGAATAGACTTGCCCAGTTATCCCCATATGGAACAAGTTAAAATTTAAGAGTATCAGACAATAGCCTTGAGAACTCATACACCTTATGTCTAACTGTAGAAGGAGGATGAACAAGGATAAAGTTATTAAACATCCCAGGTGCAAAATCCAGATCACCTAAGATGTCAAAACTTCCCCTATAATGCAAAGAACAAGAGAAAGATTAATAATTATAGGGAAGAGAACCTGTATTACTATTGAATGGTGCAAATTCCTCAAGTAAAAAATGTTCTTCAATATATATATAAAAAGAAAAAGGACAGCCTGGTGCCCTAAAGCTACTGCTATGCGCGGTGTCTGGGGAAGGGCCCACCACTAGGGTGTATCGTACACAACCTTACCTTATATTTCTGCCAGAGGCTATTTTCAAGGCTTGAACCCGTGACCTCCTTATCACATGCCAGCAACTTTACCAGTTACACCAAGGCTCCCCTTCCATTAATATATATATGGTCTGCGGAATAATCAGATGGAATGTTTTCAATTTCTGGACACATAACGAAAGGCATATTAAAGTTTCAAGGACTAAAAGACCAAGAAGAGAAATTTCCATGTGGAGTTAAAAGATGTTTTGCACTCTACATCTCATTAAGTTGCAGAGCCGAAAAAAATTAGAAAACAAAAAATGTAAGGCTTCCATATAACCTATTACCAACAATTTCTTGTTTTCTATACCTGCAAACATAGGATGGCCCATAATTCAATGACATAGAGAGGCAGTAACCTAAAGTTTTCATGAAATTTCTCCATAATAGGAATCAGTTTAGATTCAGATTATAATAATATCATGACTTGAAACTATGTAAGAGCATAATTCTTTCCCATAGTTGGGAATATACTCTACATTGCCTTATTCATTTTTTCAGTGATACTAATGGAGCTCCTACCAGCTTGCAGGCAGGCACCCCAACTAATTCACAGGGCAATTTGTCCATCCCACAAGGGAAATTTCTTAAGCTCATATGCAAAAGTCTAACTTGGTCATTCCATATACTGACAAGTAGGGATGGGCATTCAGTATTCAGTTTAGTATTTTTAAAGTTTGAGTTTGGTAATTCAGAACTCGATATTTGAGAGTAGATACCATATACCAAACTTAAAACTATCAATTCGATATTTCAATAATTGGTAAATAAAATTTCAGTTCGGTATGGTATTTGGTTAGACGTATTGTATTACACACAAACATATATATAAAAAATTCAGTATTCAGTAAATATTTAATACCAAATGGTATTTAATATTTTGTACCAAACCCAATCCCGAAATATTGAAATTTTACTCTGAAATACCATTCCAATACTGAATTAACGAATATCAATTACCAAATTTTTTGATTCGGTTTTAGGTATTCTATACCTTGCTCTATTGACAAGGTATGCTGCCTATCAAGGCTAGTGAGATGGGTGTACCTGGTTTTGCAGCTTGGATTCAAACCTAGAATCTCGAAGTTGTTACTACTATGTCTTTACCACTACGCCAACACCTTGGGGAACCAGTATTATGTTATTAACTAAAAAGTATCGTATATGTTTCCTTACTAATTAATAGGGAAAAGACCAGTGGAGTTCATAAAAGAAAGGTCCACCATAAAAGAAAAGATTAATAAGTCAGCTGACTACTAGCAAAGACTCCATCCACAAAGCTACCATGCAATGACAGATATGAGCTAAAATTTGAACTCATTTGGAGTTTAATTTATCTCGTGTTAACTTATGTTAGTAGTTAAGGTGCATGATGAAGGCTACTTACTTCCAGGAAGGATCTATAGTAGGATCACAAGGGTGTGTCATGGGTATCATTCGACTCTCATTCACAGCATTGGGACTCCTACGCTTCAGAATGATAGAACCATCAGGACCTAAAAAGAAGGCTACATAAGTTGGATTGAAGTACAACAAGTAAATAAATTCTTTTATGAAAGTTTTTCAGATATTGATGGTGTAACGGAAAATTTTTTGAAAGATAATACCAACTCTAGACATATCATTGTTATTTTTCTTACGAAAAAAATTAATTAGAGCATGATAAAAAATGAAATTTCTGATGAAAAAAGATATAAGAAGAGGACCGATCAAAACAAGTAATGAAGCTTAGGAGATGTTGGCGAACGCTTACATTTAGAAGATTGGTGGACACAACTCTTGAGGAGAGAGTAGTTTTAATCCACTTGGTGCCAAATGATAGACCAAGAGCTTCTGCAATAGGTAGGTATCCTGTTTTCCCGGTCTGTACCTCCTTTTCCCAGTTAATAGATGGCCACCAAGAAACTTACCATGTTTCTTTGGTGGCACAGAACTCTGAAAAAACTTTGCAGGAGCATGTAACTTGGATTCAGAACATTCATTTTCTAGTGCACGTGATAAATACATTACTCGCTTGCCCTTATCACATTCTTCACGGCAATAGTCCTCTTGAGCATCTTCGCATAATAACCCTCGTATGTAATATCTAAAAGGAACAGAAAATACAAAATTTATAAAAATGGAAAGAGGACTAAATATGCATAGAAGATAAAGGCAGTATATAAGAGAATTAAATGCCACAACATTCCAATGGAAGAATCAATGCATCCTTAGGTGGAACCCAATATCCAATATCATTTAGGATCCTCTTTGAAGAATACCAGAAAGATTAGACAGCTCGAAGAGGTCCTAATTATCCTCTAAGAGGTCATATCTCTTCCATTTAGGATTATAGTTTTGTTCCATTTTTCATCTCTATTTAATATTCCAAAATAAGGGTGTCGAATGAGTTCACAGATTTAGTCATAATTCGCTCCATGGATGAGTAGGCAGATTTGATTATAATCTGCTCCACAATTAAGTGGGCAGATATATATGATTCCATTGTGCTATAAATATGTGATATCATATATTGTTACTCTAGGAGAATAGATAAGAGGAAATCCCTTGATTCATGTATCTCCTAGGCTAAGTTGCATAAACTCAGGTGCGGGTATCCGAGACGGGTGCGAATCCGATAGTCAGATTCATCAAAATTTAAATTATAAAACTCAGAGGTGCGAATCCTAGTATGGATGCGGAAGCAGGAATTTGGCTAAAAAATTAAATATGATAAACAAAAAGTTATAAAGATATTCTAAAAATCTACTTGTAACTTTTAAAATAACTTTTAGTTACTTTTTTCGATTAGGATTGCTACATGCTTGTAATTTTCGGAAATCAACAAACACATATATATTAATATAGAAATTCATTGATGCGAAACCACACATACATATCTTTTTACTATATTAATATAACTTTTTATATATATTTTAAAAAATATTATTAAAAACTAGATCTGATGAGTCATCTTCCCAATCCTCAACCACTTTCTGTTTCCTCCCAATGATTTAAATTCCTTCGACAAAAATTACAGTCGCCGAATTCCGACGATGATAATAGTAGCTGATTCCGATGATGATTGTCGCCGAATTTATTGCTGGATTCCGATGGTGACAGTAGTCACCAATTTTCTCCCTTCCGGCGCCGACAACAGTTATAGTCACCAGTTTTTCTTACAACGACAATGATAACCAAATTTGTTCTTGATGTTGGATCAATGTCTTCGGATTTGTTTTACCAAATCATAGATGTACCCTGCATCCGCATCAGCGCCGCGTTGGTATGGGTTCAACAGCGAAATCAGTGAGTCCGTGCAACATAACTCCAAGGAGTTAGGTATTGATTAGATTCTTTTGATCTTCTTGTTCACCAATATATATTATGCAACTCTATGAATAAAAACATATTTTTGTTGTATCTAAACATTTATGGTATCAGAGTTGGAATATTTACCATAATACCATGTGGTCAAAATAGCTTCTCAAGGAGAATATCTTTCTGGAATATCAAAAATAGATAAAATGTCTTCTCGGGAAGCTCCAAATCTGATGACTCAAGGAGGCAATGTTTCTCACATGCCCTTCCAGTTAACTTCTCATCGATTAAATGGGAAGAACTGTCTGAAATGGTCACAATTCGAAGAGTTTGCAATCGATGACCGTAAAAAGTTGGGACATCTAACTGGAAAGACAAAAAAGTTGAAAATCAGAGACACAAAGATGAACACATGGAGATTATCATGTTGATTTGATATCTGAAAATGGAAATACCTCCGAGAATACATTGCATTAGCCTGTTGTTTCATTTAGTTCTATTATGTACTTTCTATTATAAAAAATTATGCTTTTTCTTTTCCTTTCAGATATTGCATGTTGAATTGAGGTGTAGAAGCACCAAAGGATTGGTTCTGTGAAGTATGTGACAAGGGCAAAGGATCCATGTTACATTCTTCTGAAAAAGGATTTGTCAGAGCATTGCGCCTCCAAGGAAACACAATAAGTTTCCTCGTTCTCATGGTATTAACTGGGAAAAGGAGGTACGGACTGGAAAATGAAGTATCTCCTTGTTGAAGAAGCACTCAGTCTTCCATCGAGCCTTAATAAAAAGGGAAATCCACTGAACATCATTGGATCCTCAAGAGTTGTGACAACAAAATCTATGGCAACTGGGACTTTCTTGTGAAGAGCCCACTGCAACGACTTTTAGGATCAGCAAGATATACAAATCCTCAGAATGTGAAAAACACTAAAAATCACAGAACAGATCAAAAACATAGTACAAGCTTCAAAAGGTTAGTGTTCACCAATATCTATTGTATTTGTTATTTGTTTTGATTTGCCTTCTTCTTATATCTTTATTCATCAGACATTTCATTTCCTATCATATACTCTAGTTGATATAGCCTACATTTTAGGTTTTGGTGAGCTTAAGAGTCCCGGTGCTTCCAATGAGAGTCCATTGATGAATCCAAGTATGACACACCCTTGTGATCCTACTTTAGCTCATTCTTGGAAGTAAGTACCCTTTATCATGTACTTTAATTAGTAACATAAGTTGACACAAGTAAAACTGAGCATCAAAAAGCAGAAAAGTTTCCTTTTGATTATTCTGCAAACTGTATATATATATATATTGAAGATCTTTCTTTTATCTGTGCAATTGGAACTATTCAGCTGAAAAAAAAAAAAGCTTTCTTCCCTATAATTAGTAGTCTCCTTTCCTCTTTGTGTATTAGGGGAAGTTTTGACATCAAAGGTGCTCCTGAATTCTCTCCTGGGATGCTCAATAATTGTATCTAGGCTTATCCTCCTTCCAAAGTCAAGCGTAAGGTGTATGAGTTCTCAATGCTATTGTGTGGTACACTTAAATTTGAACTAGTACCATGAGAGGCTATCTGGACAAGTCAATTCAACAATTATTTCCTGGGCAAAGAAGATACAGGACTGTAATTCCTTGCATGTGAGAGAGAAAGGTCAGATTCTACCTTATATATGTATCTGAAAAGGGATAAGGGTCGTGAAGTAGAAGTGGTGTCCTTACCCAAGAAGGTTTTTACTAGAAATTAATTTGCATTTCTCATTTTATGCAGGTCTGAGATATATACTACTCTGGTGTAGTTCTTATGTAACAAAGATTTGGTGATGAGAATGCTTATAAATGATGTTGAGCTGCCTCTCATCACCAAATCTTTGATACGCATGAACACTACCAGAGCAATATAGATCCTCAGACCTGCATATAATGGGAAATGCAAATCAATTTCTAGTAAAAACCTTCCTGGGCAAAGCTGCCCTTCTACTTTGCAACCCTTTCCCTTTTTCGAAAGATATATAAGGCAAAAGTTGAGCTTGCTCTCTCACTTACAAAGTAATACAGTCTTATATCTACTTTGCCCGGAAAAAATCGTTGAATAGACTTGCCACTTATCCCCACATGGAATGAGTTCAAATTTAAGAGTATCAGGAAATAGCCTTGAAAACTCATATATGTTACGTCTAACTCTAGAAGGAGGATTAGAATGGATAAAGTTATTAAACATCCCAGGTGCAAAATCCAGATCACCTAAGATGTCAAAATTTCCCCTATAATGCAAAGAACAAGAGAAATATTAATAATTATAGGGAAGAGAACCTGTATTCCTGTTGAATAGTGCAAATTCCCCGAGTAAAAAAAAGATCTTCAAAAAATATATATGGTCTGCAGAATAATCAAATGGAAAGTTTTCTGCTTCTTGACACATAACAAAAGGCTTATTCAAGTTTCAAGGACAAAAAAAAAATAACAAGGAATGTTCCACATGGAGTTGAAAGATGTTTTGCACTCTGCATCTCATTAAGTTGCAGAACCCAAAAAAAGTTAGAAAACAAACAATGTGTGGCTTCCATATAACCTACTTACCAACAATTTCTTGTTTTCTATACCTGCAAACGCAAGATGGCCCATAATGCAATGACATAGAGAGGCAGTAACCTAAAGTCAATATCTATATATTATTAATAACAAAGGATGCATCCCTCTCAGTCACCCAAGAGTCAGCATTTAATTCATCCAAGTATCAGTACTTAAAATATCCAATGCAGTTACTTTAAATTTTTAATTTTCTTTCTAACATTTTTCAAATTAATTCAAATTTTGACAGATCTTTAATGTTGCCAGTTTTAAAAATTCAAAATTTATAAAATATATAGATGAGTTTGAGTTCCTCATAAACTGTTAACTTCTGAATGTTCCTTAAATTTGAAACTTATACAACTTCTTACACAATAACTACTACATAAATCAGTTTCTCTCTTCTTAAAAGAAGTTTACATCCCATCTAAGTTTATCAATTGTTGACCAGATGACGAATCATTGATTGTTTTAGTATATATCAAGTAATATAAATGTAAGAAGATTTTTACAAATGATGACCACATCAAAGAACCAACGATGCCTATGACATATGGCATTAGACGTACAAAAATAATTTGTGGTAGTAGGCACAAAAACTTAAGTTTGTCAAATCTATAACAAACAGGTTTGTTGTTCTCCTTTTCTTAGTATATAAAAATCAATATAGTACACTGTTACAGTGGACAAAATGATAGAGGACAACAGAAGGAAGGTGTTAAGAATGATCAGAATGTTCCTCCTCAAACATCAATCTATTTGTGTGTGCTAACAATGACGGTAAAGAAAGAAAAATTTGCTTCATGCTATTTTCTATTCTTTAAAATTGCTTCAACTTTTGACTGTAGTTATTCTTTAACTGTGTGGTTCATAGCCAGTTTTTGTTTGGTAATTTTCTTATTTTATGGATTATTGTTCTATGGAGTAGTTGGTTTAATAGATAAAATATGTTCAAATATTTTGCTGACGGTACATATAATCTCTCTCTTGACATTTGGGAAGTTTAACGTCTTATTCTTTTGACAATATAACTTGGCTAATGCTCCTTTGATCTTTACTTGCATCTCTATTTTATTGCAGAGACAAGTTTGAATGGTCCAAAATTAATACCCCTCCCGTCTCAATTTATGAGTCACCTTTTAGATTTTGAGATTTTCACAAAGCTTTGATTGGTTGTAGTATTTTCATATTTATTTTTAATATATGTACCTTAAATTATGAATTATTTTGATTTATAGTACTTTTTAAGTAATTTAAAAATAATGCAAATTTTATTTCAAAAAATTTAAAGATTTCATTGCTCGAGTTGATGGTCAGAAATAAATGATTTGATTCTTGAAATTCGAATCATGTCACATAAATTCGAATAGAGGGAGTAAAATTTAGTAAGAATTTACTTAAATGTGAAAACATTCAAAATAGGTCCATTTATGAAAGAAAGAAAGGTAAATTATCTATATCTATATCTATATATTATTAATAACAGAGGAACCAGCCCTCTCATTCACCCAAATGGCATAATTTAATTCATCCAAGTGGCATAAATTAAAATATCCCTTTTAGTTATTTTAATTTTAATTTTTTTAAATTGAAACAGTTGATTTTGAAAGAATAACTAAACGGATGTATTTTTTTTTAACTTTTATCAACTTCCATAAACTACATTTTGAAACAATAACTAAACGGAAATTTTTTTTTTGAACTTTTATCAACTTCCATAAACTATCCACGAAAAATTGTTAAATTCAAATTCAGTTTTATATCTAAACAATTCCACAATGCCAAGCTCTTTTATTTTGCCCCTTATTACGGCAAAAAACAAACACAAACTAAACAAGGTTTTGTTCGAGTATTTTTAACTACAACTTACAAAAGGAAATATACACTGCTTATATCACATAAACTGCTTATAATTTGAGTATTTTAGCATCACGATAGCCAGATGCAGATTTTGATGGCTTCAGCTTTTGATGAAACCTAATTAAACCATATGCCATCATGTATAATGTTCATCTGCATTGAATTGAAAATTCAAAAATATGTTAGAAATTTATATTATTATATTACCTTTTAAAAAAAAAATCCACACAGATAAATATATTTTAATATCATTTATAGCATAAATTCTCTTATTTCAGTAAGTACTAAGGTTGCAAATATGTCAACTAATTTATAGATAATTGTTTATTTCAATAAACCAGTTTAATTATAACTCTTTTATGATTTTATTTATCCATGACTGTCCTGTGGTTTCCTACGTATACAAAATTGCATTCCTTCTTTTCCTCACTGATGGTTTTTTTCTTTCCCTTCATCTATAAATTAAATTCATATTCTATTGAAACCACTAATTCATTTGTTTAACACTACAACTCTTTCCTTACCACGCTCTAAGAAAGCTTCAAATATTACTGTAACCACCAATTCCTTCATTGACTTCTAATCTTTCAATCCTTACCACAATTCAGCGATTTCTTTGTAAGCTACTTCAATTCATTTAATCCTTATCACAATCTACATATACCTTCATACTCTATCAAAAATGCCAGACTTCATAAACGACATAACAATCACAAAAATGAATTGGAAGTTGAAAGTCATGGTTGTTCGTCTTTGGGAACTGAAAGATAACTTTAATCCGGACTTTGTTTACTCAATTGAAATAGTACTTCAGGATAAAAAAAGTATTATTATTTTTTTACAATTGTTCATATTTTTTTTTTACACAGAATGTTTAACTTTATTTAGAAACTTATTCTACTGTTCCAAAATGTTACAATTTCTCTTGGTTTATCTCTGTTTTCAGGGTGATAGGATACAGGCTTCTATTAGCTATTCTGTGCTTAAACAATTTAAATCAGAAATCAAAGAGCATGGATTATATTTTATGCAGAATTTTATTATCTGCGAAAATACTTCCAAGTTTCGGCCCACAATTAATAAATTGAAGCTTAATTTTACTATAAGATCATGTGTAACTGAAGTTACACTTTCTGATCTTTCTTTTCTGTTGATGTTGTTTTACTTTTGGCCTTTCACATATTTGATAAATAATATTTCTGTTGACGAAACAGAATTATTTGGTAAGAAATTAATTACCCTAACTTTTTTCATATTTATGAATCATAGTAATACTAATATAACATATTTTGATTTTATAGACATTATTGGGGAAATTGTAAATTTCGGTTAGTTACAAACTCACAATATGAGAGGCAATTCTAGAAAGTTCATTAATATCAATCTAGCAGACGATGAGTAAGAAAACACACTCTTTGAGTATTTATCTAATTATATTGTTATTTTTACATTAATTTTTAAAAATATTTTTCAGAAACAACAAAATATCGGCAATGTTTTGGGGCGAATTTGTTGATCAAATTGTGCCACAACTTCTAAGTTCTTAAAACCAAACAATTGTTGTTGCTATGCAACTTATGCAGGCACATAAATTTCAAGGTAATATTTTTAATTACATCTACTTATTATAAAATTATAATATCATACCTAAATTTAAAAATTTTGACAGATTCCTATACTGTGTGAAATACTTGGAACGCCTCCAAGCTTTGGATCATTCCAACTGATGCTCAATCTGAAGAGTTTAAAAAATGATATTTTATACATTTTACTTAAAAATGATACATACATATATATATATATATATCAAATAACACAATAATTTATTGAGTTACATATGCAGATTACTCTCTGTTCGTGATAGCAAGTCAGATAGAGTAACAAGTACCATCAGTAACATCTCTCATCAAGCTTCCTCTATCCCATGTTTCATATATATACGCCTACCAATTTATATTTTTTATTAACAAATGAACAGGAAGGTTCTCATTGTTATATAGTTTCCACTATTAAATTGTTAAACCTAGCCAATGGATTATCTTATACTGGATGCACCAAGTGTCGTAAGAATAAGTGTTTTCCACTTTTTTTGTTAAACCTAGCCAATGGATTATCTTATACTGGATGCACCAAGTGTTGTAAGAAGACAAAAAAAGTGTAAAACACTTATTTTTCCACAAACATAAAATGCAATCATGAAGATTCCCTTTCTATATCCAGGTAAACATATAATTTTTTATTTCATAATTAAAACACAACTTTATATAAGGAAAAACAATACTATTTAGGTACAGGATTCAAGTTACGGCCATGGGTGATACTGGATCTATTTCATTGATTATATGAGACACTGATGCCACTTCTCTAATTGACAAGTCCTCAAGTGGATTGAAGGAAGGATTAATTCAGGTATATAAATTTATACATACATATATATATATATATATATATACTATATAAATTACAATACACACATTCGTTATTTAAATACTAACAAATATATCATTTTAAAATACTGCCAGTGATGATGCCCCTTCTTATCCGATGGAACTGAATAATATTCTACAAAGAAAATTTATTTTTCAAGTGATTGTCAAGAGCGGAAACATTCATAACAATGATGAGGTTTATAGTGTTTTTAAGATTTTAGATGATGAAGAATTGATCAAGAATCATCCAAACTTTCTATCCATTGTTTTTGAGTTAATGGACTTAAAACTGAGTTGCTTCAATTGCATTTAAGACCCCATTAGGCTAGTGGCACCTTGAAGGGTTTTCACCCATAAGCTTCTCTTATTTTCTTTTCCTCAGCTCACCATTGCCTTATGGGGTCTGTAAGGGTTTTCCACTAATAAGACTCTCTTATCTTTGTTTCCCTTATCTTACAGTCGTCTTTCTATGCTACAACTTTTGGAATCAACTCAAACAATGAGGATTAACTCATGCCCTAGTTTCTTTTGACTGGGCAATTCTAAATTATTTATTTGGTTGGACCGAGTAGGGAAGCCTACGTATCTCAACCCCAAAAGAGGAGAATCGGGTCACGCGTAGTTCCAACAACTTGTTCTTTTACATGATTTTGATTTTCTGCTTTTTTTTTCCTTTATTGACTTTTTTTTCTTTGAAACTTTCTAACTCTA
The DNA here is from genome assembly GCA_030864225.1 of Capsicum baccatum var. pendulum. Lineage (NCBI taxonomy): Eukaryota > Viridiplantae > Streptophyta > Magnoliopsida > Solanales > Solanaceae > Capsicum > Capsicum baccatum. The sequence continues at coordinate 15,988,733 of CM061554.1, forward strand.
TCTTTCTTGATGCTCTTTTCTTTTCATTCTTTTGGACACATTTTTTTCTCTTGTTCCTTTTTGAAACTTTCTGACTCTATTGTTTTGCTTGACACTTTTCTTTTTATCTTTTCTAAATCTTTCTTGATTCCAAAAGAGGAGTATGAAAGAAAATAGAACTAAAGCACTAATGGGGTAAACAAAGGATGACACGATGTTTGGATAGCAGAATGAAATGCCTTCGTCATATCAATCCTTGAAAATGCAAGTACATATGACGCATTATGAAAGTGAGAGATAAAGATCATTTATGAAATGTTTTACAACACTAACTTGCCCCGCGTATGTGTGCCACTTTTTTTCTACACTTGCCCAGCATACAACTCCACTTTGTTGTACATTCCTCATGATTTCGTGGAGCTAATTTTTCTATTCCTTTTGATGTAAGATCACACATCCACTATTTGACATAATTGAGATATGTCTTTCAAATGCTGACCAAGTTATTCTTATGATTCTCAAAATATTTTCCTTAATTTTCATAGAAGGCTTCAACTTGATCACCAAATGCCCTAGAACTCTATCTATCTTCTCATATGCTCTCTTTTTCTAACTTTAACTCTCTGATTCAATGCTTCATGATTAAGCTGGATTTTAAGATCTAACTGAAAATTCTGAAGGTATGTTATATCACTAGAATTAACATAAAATGTAATGTATAAAGAAAACAAACAAACAACACATATTTGAAACAAAAGATAAAATGGTTTGAACATAAATGACAAAGGGAAAAAACAAGATAGATCCCGAACAACAACCCTGAAATAATTTGAAAAAAAAAAACTACCAGACCTCTTCCTAGAAGGGAGAGGGGTGACTTCTCAATTGCTCATCCTGACATATTAGCCATTGGTTTGCATATCAGCATGACTAGAGCTTACACCACTATCAGACATATTTCCTTCAACAAATAAGTTCTGGATCCCCATGCTTAACTCATTGCCTCCCACATATTGTGCGGTACCGCGTGTTGGAGAAGAACTCTATGGGATGGTTGAAGGGCCAATATTTTGCTCCACAATCAATTTATCTTGAACTATCTTTTCTATTTCTCTTTTCAAAGTACGACAATCTTCAGTACTATGACCCTGAACATCTGAATGTTATGCACATTGTACATTAGGATCAAAATTTCTTGAATGTGGGTCAGGTGTATAACCAAGGAGAGGAGTAATCATTCCTTTCTATCTCAATCTCTAGAATAAACTCGCATAGGAATCCCCAATAGGAGTGAAATTATCTTTTTCCTTCCTCCTCTTTGTGAACTCTAGCCTTGGATGAAACTTGGATTTAGAGGTTCCTTGGTAAATTCGTGGGGTCGAGGACGATGTTGAGGGACAGGTGCATGCCATTGTGGATAAGAGGATGGAAACTAACTTTACGATTTTGGTGGAAGACTCAAGGTATTTGCAGGGTCAAAAGTGGGGAAAAGAGGTAGAGGCATCCCACTGGCCTAAGCTCGATACATTTCCATCACTTGTTGTCTCAGTCTCAAATTTTCTTCCTTTAAACTCTCAATTTCCTGACTCTTTGTTTCAGCCATGATGCCACTTTCTATATCCTTCTTGGACACAACTAACCCTTTCTTGGGTTTGGTGTGATATGGAGGACCAGCCAGGAAGCGACAAATCAACCACCTTAAACTAACTGAACAAGAGGCAACAAATATGTTAGAGTTCAACATTTTTCAAAACCTCTCTCTCCTTTTTTTTCTTGAAAAGATCACCAAACCGAAGAAGGGCACCTACGTATCTCACCCCCGAGAGAGAAGAATCAGGTGTACGTAGTTCGTAAAGTCATGCCAAAACGACCAATTGAACTCTTTGTTTTCTTTTTTTTTCTTTTTGAAACTTTAAGAAGAAAAGAAAATAACAAATTGTCAAAAAAATTGAAGAAAATCCTTTTTTTCTGCATTTTTTAGGCTTGACATCCCTATACAAAATGAAACCTAAGATTACCAAAGAAATATTTTTTGGGATTTTCGATTTTGAATTTCATAGGAAAATGAAACTTGAAACTATTAAAGAAAAATCATTTTGTAGTTTTCCTTTAGAGATGTATATGAAACACCTACTCTAAGTGAAGAGTGAAGAAAATCTTTTGAATTTTTCAGATTTTTGTAAAAAATGAAATCTATCATTACCAAAAAAAATATTTTTGGATTTTTGATTTTGAATTTCATACGAAAATGTAACCTGAACCTATTAAAGGGAAATATGTTTTTTGTTATTTTATTTTAAAGATGTACATGAAACACCTACTCTAAATGATGAGTGATGAAAATCTTTTTTTGGATTTTTGAAATAATATTTCCGAACTTAAAATAGGTTGCCAACGTATCTCACTCCCGAGAGAGGAGAATCAGGGGTGCGTAGTTCGTCCATCTTGGATAATTAAAGATTAAATAACCAACTGAACCCTGACTTGAGATACGAGACTACAACGATAAAAATCTATTTTGGGTTTTTCGCTTTCACACTCCACATAAAATTGACACCTACAATTATGAAAGAAAAATCTTTTTGGTATTTTCATGAAATGTAAAAAAACTCCTATAATTTTTTGCATTTTTCTTTAATAAAAAATCCTATGAATGAAAAATCTTTTTTGAAGTTTTCAAATTATGAATACTTGCTAAAGGAAACAAAAGAATTTTTTTTTCTAATATTTTTTATTTTGACAAATGAGTGCAAAAGGTAAAATTTTGAATTTTTGAATTGTGAAGAATAAAGTCCATAAAAAAAATCAAAAAAAAAAACTACGAAACTATTTTTCAATTCACCTTTTCCTCTTTTTCCCTCTTTTTTTTTTTAAAAAAAAACTTTTCCTTGCCTACACACTTCCTGTAATTCTAGCACATGATTTTGCCCAAATCAATCTATCAAAAGACCCTATTATCCTCAAAGATGCAACATTTAGCATGTAGGGATGCGGTAGAGGTGAGTCTCCTATAGAGGACCAAATGGGCCCCACTAGGTCTCAATATGATGCACATTAGTATGAACTAAAGGCTGACCTACGCAGGGGTTTACTAACAAGACTGTTCGGGGGAGCATATGGTCGATAGTGGCTATTTTAGCTGTCCACCCACTCCATAGCAGCCGACGGCTCCACCACCTAAGATAAGGATAAATTCACTAGAGATTGTGTACATAGCGTGCACTACGAACTTGTTGCAGAAAGAATGACTCAGGTTATACACATGATGCCAGATATAAAACAGTAACACATAAAAGGAAAAAACTATAAACACATTGCAAGTAGGCACTCAATAATGAAAAACACAAAACAACATAAACAATGCCTATACACCCATAAAACCAAACTAAGCCGATACAACTTTAAAAATAAGCTTGAATTCTGAAATGGTACCCAGTAGGGTCGCCAGAGCTGTCACGCCCCTTTTTTTACCAAAAAGAATATGATTTTTAAGGTTTGAAAGGGTTTTTATTATTGAAGTGACAAAATAAAGATTTGTTTCAAAAAGGACTTTTTATATTCAAAACTCAGAGTAGCCACTTGGCATAAATTAGGTGTGCTAAGTCACCCTTGGATATCCTTTTTCAAAAATAGATTTGACTCTTTAAAACTGCTCTGCGAATAGAGATTTCGGCTAAGGAATTTTGTTGACCGAGGGGAAGGTGTTAGGTACCCCTCGATCCCATGGTTCGACCACTATCGCTTGGTAGAGCGTATCGGCTAACTTTGACATTACAAGTGCATAAACTACACAAAGCACGCAAAAAAAAATCAAGCAAGAAAATAGAAAAATGTAATTCAAAATTTAGTGTCCAGTCCAATTATACAATCCAAAATAAAAAAATATGAAAATATAAATCCTATTCTAAGCTAATCCTAAACTAGGCTCCGATTCTTTACCCGATGTCGCAGGCCTTTATCACGAACCTCCTTTGTGTACATGATATATTGGGGAATTCCCCAGATCAATCAATACAAATACCTCGAGGCTTTCCCCGACCAGATAATACATTTTTAGTGCGAGAAAATCAAACTATTCAACAAAATTTCAAACATTCCACGAAATTTCCAACATTCAATCAAAAAAAGTTTAGTTCTTAATTTTCCTACCCAAACGTACATTGTCCTATCCATTTCTCATGTTTCATATCAACAACCAATCAAACTTGATCTGAATCTAATCTTTTCATTAATTTTTAATTCCACCGCCCATCTTCCCTTTTTTCCAATCTCCATTAAAACATGATCAAATTCATTCCTCAAACAACCAAAATCAAATCAAAAGCATCATGGTCATAGCATCAACAACATCAAATAATCATAATCACCCGACACACAATCATGGTCATTCAATAAGTTACGATAAAGAAAAGAGAATGAGCTAAAGAAATAGACCTTCGGATAATCAATTTCGATTGGTAATAATATTAAAGAAGACCAAGCTTGGAATTTGAGATGGAATAACCTCAGTTGAAACTAATCCACATCGGTAATTGAGAAATCAAAGCTTGAAACTAATGGTGATGAACAGATAGACACGAACCGATCTGAATTCCAAAGCAGTAATCAAGTTTCCCAAAATTAGTACGAAGACCCATGAAGAATACCCAAAAATTCAAAATGGTACACAAACTCAAATGGAATAGCGATGATGAATCAATTTCAAGTCGAACTTAGAAGAAAGAAATCAATGACGTCATTTTTCCTGTGGATCCATCGTCGAAGCTACCCCCAATATCATCGGAATCAAGTTAAGCAGGCTGATTTCAGCTAGCTTAATGGTTGATTTTGTTTTCCGACATTGAGAGGAGTGAGAAATGGATTAACAATGCTTGTATCCAATAAAATAGTGGCTGATTCTAACAAACAATCACAAGAACAGTGTTCTCCAGACCCCCCCTCTCCCGATCTTAGTTCTTCATCACTATTTCTCTCTCAATATCGCTATCTATTGACCAAATTATGTGTGTGTATCCGATGGCAGTGTCTATTTCGTGAGTTATCGGTATATGGTTGAGCTTTTCGATGAGGTATGTGTGTGGATTTTGTGATGAAGGTGGTCTCCTACTCCCTATATTTTGTTAGTGTATCCATGAAGAAGAAGGTGAATGATTGTGTGCTCTACCTTTCTATTCTTGTCTCTCTCTCTGTACCTATATGTCTATCAATGGAGAAGAAAGAAAAAGATCTCCCAAAAAAAAATCTTTTTTGTTTGTATTTTGTATATTGGTTAAAAGGTATCAAAAATGTGAGGGTCGGGGTGAGTGGGGTGGGTAGGGTAGGGTATAGGATAAAGTTTGTCAGGATAAGGTTATGGATTTATTGAATTTTTGTATTTTTGTGGGGTATAATTACATGGGTAAGGATACACGGTAGGATAATGTAAAAAATGGATAAAAAAAATATCGAGGAGGGACAAAATTAGGTGTCTACAAATATTGTTAGAATATGAGTAGGAATAAGAATAGCGTATAAAATTCTATTTGGAAAGGAATTGTAATGTAGTGTCTTATTACGAAAAAGATTGGAATGTAGTGTCTATAAATAGTGTCTCAATGTAATAATATAGTTACAACAATTCAATAATATTTTTCTCTTATATTTCTCATATAGTATCAGAGACTCTACGATCTTGGTAGAGAAACAAAAAGATTTCGCTGTCGACGGGCGACTATAACCCATATATGCCGCCCATCTCACCAATGATCATGTTATCAAAATTTAGGCCACCACACTTTTTTTCCTACTTTATCATATCTAATTTGTGTAGTACCGTGCATATTTTCGGACTACTTTCTCATATCTGAGTTGTATAGCACCATGCGTCTTTTTGGTGACTCCTTAGATCTGATTTACGTAGTTTCATGCGTCTTTATAGGGATTCCTCAGATCTTATTTGCATAGGGTCGTGCTATCATTCTGACCCCACCTATATAAGTTCTCTTTTTCAATAGGGTCTACCCATATAATTTCCCTTTTTCAGTACGATTGTGTCGTCATTCTAACCCTACCCGTATAATTTCTATTTTTTAGTAGGGTCGTGTTATCATTCTGACTCTACCCATATTATTTATAGTACTCAGTAGGTTCATTCCATCATTCCAACCTACTCATATAATTCTCTTTTCTTAGGAGGATCGTGTCATCATTCCGACCCTACCTATATAATTTTTTCTCAAATGGTGACCACTTTCCAGCCATCAAATCTAATAATCCGACGCATGAGTATGTTTTGACCAGCTCTTAGGTGACTGTATTGTTCAAGATATACTCATCTCTTAATTTCAAGATGAACCTTATATTTTACTCCACTTCTCGGCAATTTTCTAGTGACACATTAACTTTCCGACAATGTTTACTACTTTTGGATCACTTTTTCAATTTGTTCCATTTCAGTTGAGGTCTCCCAAACGTCCAAATCTGTCCTTATTAGTTTTCTTGCACTATCATCACCAATTCCCGCATCGATCCTCATGTTAATTACATCCACGACAAGCTTGGTACATATGTCTTCTATGCACCAGCTTTAGAGAGTGGTAGAATATGAGTAGGAATAGGAATAGCATATAAAATTCTATTTGGAAAGGAATTATAATGTAAAGTCCTATTTGGAAAAGGATTGGAATTTAGTGTCTATAAATAGGGTCTCAATGCAATAATGTAGTTACAATAATTCAATACTCCCTCCTTCTCAAATTATGTATCGTCATTTGAACGGACACGATATTTAAGAAATAAGTATTGACTTTGTTAAAGTTACAAATTACCCTTCTTAAAAAAAGGAGTAATGGTATTTAAAATTAAGTGGGACCACTTTTAATTGAAAAAACAAATAAAAAAGGAGTAATAACATTTAAAGTCAAGTTGGACCACTAAGGGTAAAATTGTAATTGTGTTTTTAAAAACATACCAAATAAGGAAAGGCAACATTCTTTTTGGAACGAACCTAAAAGAAAATGGCGACACATAATTTGGGACGGAGGGAGTAATATTTTTCTCTTATATTTCTCACATATATGTCTAGAGTTGGTATTATCTTTCAAAATGTTTTTTGTTACACCATCAATATCTGAAAAACTTTCATACAAAAATTTATTTACTTACTGTACTTCAATCCAATTGATGTAACCTTCTTTTTAGGTCCTGATAGTTCTATCATTCTGGAGCATAGGAGTCCCAATGTTGTGAATGAGAGTCGAATGATCCCCATGACACACCTTTGTGATCCTGCTCTAGATCCTTCCTAGAAGTAAGTAGCCTGCATCATGAACCTTAACTACTAACGTAAGTTAACACGAGGTAAATTAAACTCCAAAAGAGTTCAAATTTCAGCTCATATCTGTCATTGCATTGTAGCTTTTTGGATGGCTCATCTTTACTAGTAGTCAGCTGACTAATTAATCTTTTCTTTTATGGCGGACCTTTCTTTTATGAACTCCACTTGTCTTTTCTCTATTTATTAGTAAGGAAACATATACGATACTTTTTAGTTATTAACATAATTTTGGTTCCCCAAGGGGATGGCGTTGTGGTTAAGACATAGGAGTAACAACTTGGAGATTCTAGCTTTGAATCCAAGATGCAACACCAGGAACACCCATCTCGCTAGCCTTGATAGGCAGCATACCTTGTCAATAGGACTCGGTATAAAATACCGAAAATCAAACCGAAAAATTTGGTATTTGATATTGACAATTCAGTATTTGAATGGTATTTCAGAGTAAAATAGCATCCACAATGTAGTCTTTTAAGAGTTTCATTTAGGGGGAGATTTTCTCTCTCATTAGTTTTATGCTTTTTAATATTATTTTTAATATTAGGTTTTATATGTAGGCTAATTGGCCAAATCATATCATAATATTATGTTTTTAGTATTGTTTTCTTTGTCGTCTGAATTATCACCACGATAGTTTTTGACTAATAGCTTCCACATGACGCCCTCTCGATTTCAAACCCAACATCTGGTATCAGAGCCAATGGTTCAAAGATCAGATGGTTTGATTGAGGATAGTTTTAATATCAAAGTTGCAACAAATTTGATGATAATGAAGATCTATGACCAAAAGCTACATGTGGAGATAATTGTCAATCGTATTTTCAACAATCCTGCTGTCACATATTTGAAAAAAAAAGCTTACTTTTAACCTTATAAAGGGCTTGACATGAAAGGGATTATATATTTTTAACCCAAAAAGCTTCAATTTTTAAAGCATGTCAAACAGCAGTGATATATGAAGAATATATATGAATAACAAAGATCATGCACAAGAATAAGGCGAATCGAGTTAAGAAAATCAAGCCAAAAACGGAAAATTTGTTAGGATTTTTGCCCTGATTTTCTTAATATGTTTAAGTTTTATTTTTATTAGAAGGAAAATAAAATTTACCATAATTACTTTTACTTTTCCTGAAAGAAAAAATATAATTATTTTCCATATTTGGCTAACATCTTTCTTGGAGGAAAGGTTTTGAGTATCTCTAAATAGAAGTCCCCTTTTCTCATACAATAACACAATAGCATCCACAAAGTAGTCTTTTAAGAGTTTAGTTTAGGGAGAGATTTTCTCTCTCATTAGTTTTATGCTTTTTAATATTATTTTTAATATTGGGCTTTATACGTAGGCCAATTGGCCAAATCATATACTAATATTATGTTTTTAGTATTGTTTTCTTTGTCTCTGAATTATCACCACGATAGTTTACAACTAATAGCTTCCGCATGATGCCCTCTCGATTTCAAACCCAACAAGTGGTATCAGAGCCAATGGTTCAAAGATCAGATGGTTCGATTGAGGATAGTTTTAATATCAAAATTGCAACAAATTTGATGATAATGAAGATCTATGTCCAAAAGCTACTTGTGGAGATAATTTTCAATAGTATTTTCAACAATCTTGCTGTCACATATTTGAAAAAAAAGCTTACTTTTAACCCTATAAACGGCTCCAGTATTTTTAACACGAAAGGGCTTATATATTTTTGATATAATTTGATAATAATTGATCTTATTGATATTGAAGGGGTTACAGCTGTATATATAGAGAACTGAAGAATAACTAATTACAGAATAACCCAGATGTATTTAATAATTATATATGTAGTCTATTATCCCCCCGCAAGCTGATCAGCGGCAACGAGGGGCAGCTTGGAGCAGAGATACTGAAAAGGCTGTAACGGAAGAGGCTTGGTGAGAATATCAGCAAGCTGGTCAGTAGATGGGACATAGTGCGTGGCCATCGTTCCTGCAAGTACCTCATCGCGAACAAAGTGACAGTCGGACCCAACATGCTTCATACGATCATGAAGGACTGGATTTTTGGTAACACAAATAGTGGACTGATTGTCACAATAAATCTGTGGTGTCTTCGGGGGAATGCCAAGTGCATCTGTAAGGTATCGTAACCACATGGCTTCAGCAACACCCGCAGCCATGGCACGATATTCTGCTTCTGTGGAGGAACGGGACACTCGCGTTTGCTTCTTGGTGCACCAGGAAATCAGATTCGGACCCATCATAACAATATATCCAGTAGTGGACTTCCGATCATCTTTGTCGTTAGCCCAATCCGAATCAGAAAAAACAGATATATCAAACGAGCCCTTTTGAAATAAAATTCCACATTGAAGAGTACCTTTAAGATAGCGCAGAATGCGTTTCAAGGCCTGAAAGTGTTGTTCTGTGGGAGCATGCATTGATTGGGAGACTCGATTGACTGCATATTGGATGTCCGGACGAGTAACAGCAAGATAATAAAGTCCACCGACGAGGCTCCGATATAGTGTAGGATCGGCAAAGGGAGTATTCGGCCCTGGGGATTGGCGGACTGTCATGGGAGTGACCGCGGGTTTACAGTCTGTCATTCCAGCTCGATTTAGAAGTTCAAGGGTATATTTTGTCTGATGCATCAATATGGTTCCCGATTTGCGGATGAGTTCGAGGCCAAGAAAGAACTCCAGAGGACCGAGGTCCTTAAGTTTGAAGTCACGATGCATAGCCTCAGTAATTTCAGTGATGAGTGATGACGAGCTGCCTGTAATAACAATATCATCCACATAGATAAGAATGATGACTGTCCCTCGAGAACAGTGAAGGGTGAAGAGGCTATTTTCATGATGGTAGGTGCGAAAACCAAGACCCTGCAGAAAAGTAGAGAGGCGTGTGTACCAGGCACGTGGGGCCTGTTTCAGGCCATACAGTGATTTGCGAAGCTTGCAAACATAGTGAGGACGGTTGGGATTAACATATCCCGGTGGCTGAACCATATAGATGTCTTCCTCAAGATGACCATGAAGAAAGGCATTGCTGACACTAACTGATGAAGCGGCCAATCATAGTGAAGAGCAAGAGACAAGACCAGACGAATAGTCTGTTGCTTAACAACAGGGCTGAAGGTCTCCTTATAATCCACACCATACTCCTGATGATACCCTTTTGCAAACAGACGTGCTTTATAGCGAGAAAGAGATTCATCTGAATTTCGTTTGATGCGAAACACCCATTTGCACCCAATAGACTTTCGGTTACTAGGCAGAGGTACCAAATCCCATGTATGTTGTTCATTCAGAGCCTGAAATTCCTCATCCATAGCTTGGCACCAGAAACTATTTTTGGAGGCTTGGTTGTAGGTAGTAGGCTCAGTTATGGGATGTGCATCAAAGGGTATTTGAGTGTGGTAGACTTTGGGTTTGAAGGTACCGTCCTTGGCTCGGGTTGTCATAGGGTGAGTGTTGAGTGGAGGGTGATTAGGAAGGGGTGGTGGAGTTGTATGATGTGTGGACGGGGATTGGGTGGGGCTGCCGTGGGAGCTGGGATGTGCAGCGATGGATGGGGTGGTTGTATGTGTGTTAGGAGTATGATGTAGGGAAGTGGTGGGTTGTGTGGCAGTCGGCTGGGTGTTCGGGTGGGGGGTTTGGGGGTTCGGGTGGGTGGGTGGTTGGTTCGAGTGGGTAGTGGCGTAGTGGGGTACCGTGTTAGGTGCCGAGTGAGCCGGAGCATGAGCGTGTAAAAGGACGGAAATAATGGCACAATGCCAAGTGGATTGGGGGAGTATGGAGTAGAGGAAAGACTTGTGTAAGGAAATTGTTCCTCCACAAAAGGAACATGACGGGAAACATATGTTTTCTGAGATACAGGATCGAAACATTTGTAACCTTTGATAGTGGGATGATAGCCTAGAAAGACACAAGGGGTGGACCGAGGTTGAAGTTTATGTTGAGTGTGTGGACGCAACCAGGGATAAACCAGACACCCAAACGGGCGGAGATGGATGTAGTCGGGTGGATGATTGTAGAGACGGGCATATGGAGTGGAGTTGGAGAGAGTGTGAGTGGGCATGCGATTTATGAGGTAGTTGGCAGTAGCAAGGGCATCAACCCAAAAGGAAAAAGGTAAGGTGGAATCATGGAGGAGCGCAACAACTGTTTCTATTAGGTGACGGTGTTTGCGCTCAGCAACGCCATTTTGTTCAGGGGTATATGGACATGAAGTGTGATGAAGAGCCCCTAGACTTTGAAGAAAAACACCAAATGCATTGTTGACAAATTCTTTGCCATTGTCACTTCGAAAAATTTTGATTTTGGCATTAAATTGATTTTGAACCATTCGGTCAAAGTTGACAAAAACAGTATAAGCTTCGGATTTAAATTTCAGAGGATAAAGCCAAGTGAATTTACTGTAATCATCAACAAAACAGATATAATAACGAAAACCTTGAACAGAAGTTACTGAGGTTGGACCCCAAACATCAGAATGAATTAATTGAAATGGCGCAGTGGCCTTGTGTTCAGACAGTGAAAAAGGTAAACGACAAGATTTAGACACTGAACAGGACTCGCAATGTAATTTCCCTGAAAAATTAAAACCTAAGGAAGATAAAATGGATTTGGTGATGACGGATGATGGGTGCCCAAGCCGGCGATGCCAGGTGGACGAGAGAATGGCTTGACTCACAACAGACGGAGACCTGGATGGAAGAGTGTATAGCCCATGCTCACAGCGGCCCGTGTACCGCACCCGGTTCGTGGTATTGTCCACTATCTGGAAATTGGTGTCATTAAAAATGAGGGTGCAGTTATTTTCTTTAGTAAAGCGATAAACAGATAAAAGATTGGATGTGAGGGAAGGGACGTGGTGAAGGGTTGAGAGATGAAATTTACCATTTGGGGTATAGACATACCCAGAGCCGGTGTTTGTGATGGGAAGGGATTGACCATTGCCTACTGTAATAGTTTCTGAGCCATGATACGGATGAGGAGCTTGAAGTTGTGAATAATCCGATGTCACATGGGTGTTAGCACCTGTGTCTAGATACCAATCGCCAGATTGAGCATTTGTGGACGCATGCATCGCCCTTGATCCGCCGGACTGGCGATTTACATTCTGCGAGTCATCATAACGATACCAGCAATTATCCGCAGAATGGCCCCATTTAGCACAAATTTGGCACGTCGGAAGATCTCGTGTGGGCCCCCGCTGGTTTCCTCGTCCCTGTCCGCGGCCTGACTGGAAGCCGTCCCTCGGTGGAGGCCCGCCTCTGCCTTGCTGCCCGGCGTTCCGACGGTCACCGCCGCCGCTGCCTCGCCCTTGGTTACGGCGATCGTCACCGCGACCCCTGGCCGAGCCCCCGCTGCCAGCCGAGTAAAGAGCCGTGACGCCAGGGGTGGAACTGGCTTCTCCGAGCAGTAATTTGTGTTCCATGTCTAGATTCAATTCTTCTGCATTAAGCCATCCAGACAGTTGATTCAGAGTGATTTCGACAGGTGAGAGGCGAATATGCTGTTTGAGAGAGGAATAGCCAGACGGAAGACCACGTATCACGGCATTCACCACGTCTCGTTCAGGAATAATCTCGTTCACAGCATCTAGGTCAGACAGAATAGAGGCCACATCATCAAGGTATTGAGTCATCGTCTTCGTTCCCTTTCGAAGAGTATGCAATCTGTCACGCAACTGAAAAATATGAGCCGTGGACACAGAGTTGTACCTTGTGGCTAGTGCGTCCCAAAGTGAAGCCGATGTGAGAAAACCCCGGGCGTGTTTGTGCACAGAGGGGCTAATAACGGCGAGAAGACAGGCTCGGATCTGAGTGTCTACGATCATCCACGGAAGGTAGTCGGGATTTGGGAGCATGACGCCATCCTCCTCGGCTGTCTCGGGCGGCGGCTTCTCCGCAGCGTCAATCCATCCGAGCAGCAAGTTGGCTGCGAGGGCGGTGCGGACGTTAAGTGCCCAGGCCGGGTAGTTGTTGTCAGATAATTTTTCGGGGATGAGATTGTGGAGATTCCTGAGCAGTAATTTTACTCCAGACGGTAAATTTGACAGAGGATCAACAACCTTGTCCATGGCGCCGACCTACGGCGGAGGAGGGAGGCCGTGCGCGTGGTGTAGACGGTGGCGGCGGCGCACACACGTCGGAAAAGAGGAGAGATTAGGGTTTGGGCGGAAGAAGAAACCCTAGCTTTGATACCATGATATAATTTGATAATAATTGATCTTATTGATATTGAAGGGGTTACAGCTGTATATATAGAGAACTGAAGAATAACTAATTACAGAATAACCCAGATGTATTTAATAATTATATATGTAGTCTATTAATTTTTAACCCAAAAAACTTCAATTTTTAAAGCATGTCAAACAGCAGTGATATATTAAGAATATATATGAAGAACGAAGATCATGCACAAGAAGAAGGCGGATCAAATGAAGAAAATCAAGCCAACTATGGGAAAGAATTATGCTCTTACATAGTTTCAAGTCATGACATAATGATAATTTGAATCTAAACTGACTGCCATTATGGAGAAATTTCATGAAAACTTTAGGTTACTGTGTCTCTATGTCATTGCATTATGGGCCATCTTATGTTTGCAGGTATAGAAATCAAGAAATTGTTGGTAAGTAGGTTATATGGGAGCCATACGTTGTTTATTTTTTAATTTTTTTTTCGGTTCTGCAACTTAATGAGATGTAAAGTGTAAAACATCTTTTAACTCCATGTGGAACTTTTCTTTATTTATTTTTTAGTGTGTCCTTAAAACTTAAATATGCCTTTCGTTATGTGTCAAGTAGCAAAAAACTTTCCATTTGATTATTCTGCAGACAATATATATATATTGAAGATCTTTTTTTACGCGAGAAAATTTGCACCATTCAACAGGAATATAGGTTTTCTTCCCTATAATTATTAATCTTTTGCTTGTTCTTTGCATTATAAAGGAAGTTTTGACATTTTAGGCCCTCTGGATTTTGCACCTGGGATGTTTAATAACTTTATCTATGCTCATCCTCCTTCTAGAGTTAGACGTAAGGTGTATGAGTTCTCAAGGCTATTGCCTGGTACTCTTAAATTTTAACTAGTACTGCGTGGGGCTATTTGTACAAGTCAATTCAACAATCATTTTTCGAGCAAAGAAGATATAGGACTGTATTTTCTTGCAAGTGAGAGAGAAAGGTCAGCTTCTGCTTTATATTGTAGACACATAATTATGTTCTACCAAAAATATTTTTTATTTTGATATCACACAATTTAACCCCATTTTTATAATTTTTCCCAAGAAAATAAATAACTACCTCATCTTTTACTTATTTATGTATTTATTTTTGTTTTTATTTTGTTTTATCCAAATAACGAGTCATAACAAACTTTGTCTCATTCTAATATTCCAACAACCCGCCCAAGCAAAAATGAACACCTAACCTCTACCCCTCTTATTAAAAAACAACACCTCACCTCTCACCTAACCACCCCATACCCCTACCCTCACCCCTTCCCCATGTGACCCCTCCCTTTTTCTTGGCCACAAAGAAACACATAATATACATATACACTGACGGAGACCCAAATTGGGGGATAATTTTCATAGATAGGGAGATACACACAATAATATCCAAGGGACAATGAATACAGAGCTAATGGGATCCCATTTTTTCATCATAATCACACAATTTCCATACATTAAGAGCATATAAGAGAGAGATCTCATTTTTTTTCCTTCACTCTCAGAAGAATATACACACACTGCACATAGACCATCTTCTATATTCACAATACATATTCATACACACAGAAGGAGATCGAAAAGGAAAAAAAATGGAGAGTTGACTGGAATGAAAATTTAGAGGGATTCGACAAGAGAGTGATGGAGAGAGGAGAGTTTGAGAGATAGATGGAGGTTGATTAGGTGAAATAGTGAGTAAAAAGGGTTTGTGTTCGTCGCTGCCAGTCGTTTCTTTTTTATTCATATTGTTTCCAAGATTGGCGGAGCTCTGGTATAGCAAAGAGAGCAACCCAACTCTAAATCATTCTCAAAATTTCCATAGGGAAATTTTGGCATTCATTATTTGGTCATTTTCATGGCAAACTCGCTTGAAAAAGCACAGTAGTACACTGCTTGGCATTGCTTCAGCTTGGGGTCGATAGTTCTGGAAAAAACTCGCTAGATATCACCGTTGTTGACCTGAATTTTGGCCTTTATCCATTTCCCATTGTTGTTCAAGCTCCCTAAACTCTGGTGAAACAAAACCATTGAACCCTAATGCTAATCTGACCAAAATTCAACCAATTTGAATTCAATTCCAGTGAAGCCTGCTGGAAAATGGTTGATACGGTGATGGGGACTATAGATTCGGGTATGTGTATCTTATTATTTCTCAATTTTGGTTTGGGCTATAGAAAATAGAACAAAAAAGAGGTACATCAAGGTTGGTTTGTCATTGTTGAGGTTCGGTTCAAGACTTTGGATGCGGTTCTAATCAAAAGGAGCAATCACAATTGAAATTTGAGGTTCAATTCTACTCTTTCACTCTTTTCATTTCATTAGTGATGGTTTTTGGTGCATCGGATTGAATGTCATATGTTGAATGATCTTGATTGGTGATTGAATTGCCATTAGTTCGATTTGTTGTTTGATTCCTTGAATTATGAATTGTGTAATGAAATAATGTCTTGTTTGTTTGGAACTAAAAGGGAATTTAGGGTGGAATTGAAAAATTGATAAAAGGATGAATTTATTCTAACTTTCATTTATTTTTGTTTCATTTAATTCAGAATAAATGTCTAGTTTGTGAACTCGATAGGATCATTTTTAAGGCCGAAAGCTTAATAGGAAAAAATTTAGGTTTGGGTAGGCATAAATTTACGAATAAGTGTTTGTCGTTGAATGTTGAAAATTTGAATGTGTGATGAACATTTTCTACCTTTGCCATATTTAATTCAGACGTATTCATTTGGCTGGGAAATGCCCCGAGATATTTGTGTTCATTTGACGGGTAATGCCTCGAAGGATTTTGTACCCAAAGGACGTTCGTGGTCAAGACTCAAGGCGTCGGGTTGGAGCTTATTCTAGCACTAGTATAGAATAGGATTTATATATTTTGCAATTTTCTATTTTGGACTATATAATTGAACTGGACATTATAATTTTGGTTTTGAATTGTTGTTTGATGTTTGTTTATGTGCTTTGTGTTACATTTTTGGCGTCTAATTAGCCGATACTCTCTACCAAGCGACCATGGTCGAACCGTAGGATCGAGGGGTGCTTAAAACCTTCCCCTCAGTCAACAGAATTTCTTATCTAGAATCTCTGTTCGCAAACTAGTTTTAAAGAGTCAAATCATTTTGAAAAGGATTTTCTAAAGGTGACTTGGCACACCTGATTATGTCAAGTGGCGACTCTGAGTTTTTAAATGTAAAAATAATACTTTCTTAGAACAAATCTTCATTTTGTCACATTAATAATGAAAACCCTTTCGAACCTTAAAATGAATCTTTTTTGGAGTTGAAAAAGATGTGTGACAGCTCTGGCAACTCTGCTAGGAAATTTTTCCAGAATTCGAGCTTATTTTTTGGAGTTGTATCGGCTTAGTTTGACATTATGGGTGTGTAAACATTGTTTGTGTTATCGTTTGTTGTTATCATTGTTGAGTGCCTACGTGCTCTTTGTTTACAGTTTTTGTCTTATGTGTTACCGCTTTATAACTGGCATCATGTGCATCATAACCCGAGTCAATTCTTTCTGCAACAAGTTCTGTAGTACATGCTGTGTACACGACCTATAGCTGAGTCACCCATATTTTAGGATGGGGGAGCCGTTGGCTGGTATGGAGTAGGTGGACAGCCAAAGCAGTGACTATCGACCATACGCTCTCCTGAACGACCTTGTTAGTGAACCCCAGCGTAGGTCAGAATTTAGGTCATAGTTATGTGCATCATATTGAGACCTAGCGGGGCTCATTTGGTCCTTTATAGTTGACTCACCTCTACACCATCCCTATGTGCTAAATGTTGCATCTTTGAGGGTAACATGATTATTTGATGAACTGATTTGTGGAAAGTAGGTGTTAGAAGTAAAGTGTGTAGACGATGAAAAAAAAGGAAGGAAAGTGAGTCAAAGAAAAAAAAAGAATTTAGTAGTTTTTAGAGTTCTTTATGGCTTTTGTCTTTTTACAATCTAAAGAAAAATCAAAAGTTTTTTACACCATTTGCACCATCTTCGCAAAATATCAAAAAGATTTTTCTTTTGTTTCTTTAGTCATAATTAGAAAATTTCAAAAAGATTTTTCATTCATAGGAGTTTTCGTAAAAGATTTTTTTTTTTTAAAAAAAAGATGGTGGAAGTTTTGTACATTTCATATAATGAAAATATCAAAAAGATATTTCTTTCATAGTTATTGGTATCAGTCTTTTGCGGAGTGTCAAATTAAGAATCCAAAAAAAAAATATTATTTTTATCATTGTAGTCGTGTCTCTTATGTCAAGGTTGAGTTTATTCTTTAATTTTTAATTGTCCAATCTAGACGAACTATGCATACCTGATTCCCATCCCTTGGGACGGGATACGTAGGTAACCCTCGGTGGGTACGATAATCTTTATTTTAGCCTTTGTCTTAGCCTTAGCCTAGATCTTTCTCCTCATAATTTAGTGTTGTTAGCAGGTCTTAGCCAAGTAGGCTGATTTTATTCAGTGCTACTATTTGGGAATTGGAGTCATAAAGTGGTCTGTCCCTTCGACATATGTCCGCGTCAAAGTCCTAAGGGTTGGGAATCTTTTGTTCCTATCAAATTTTGAGATAACGTCTTATGTTTTATTACAGGATAGATCTGTCCACAAAGTCTAGAGCAGGGATGGTTGGCAAGGTACCCAAAAAGTTAATCAAATGGTGGGGCATGCTTAACTACATCGAGCAAAGGGGTTGATAAAAAAATTAGGCACTCTCACTTCCCTCCTGGATCTTACGCCTCGCCCAGACCTGATTGAGGCTATATTGAATTTTTGGGATCCAACATGTTTGGTGTTTAGGTTTGGAAATTATGAAATTACGCCTACTCTGGCAGAGATATCTGGTTTCTTTAAGTTGCCTTACATTAAGAAAACAATGATTCGGGCACGGACTCATTCTCCCACACGGTTTCTTCATGGTTATGGTTTAAAGGACAATAACCACTTGAGGTGCCTTAACCAATATTAGGTCTCCTTTGATTATTTGTATGCTTAGTTTGGGCCTTCAGACAGTTTTAATTGCTTTTACAATGATTTCTATACAACCAAAGAATTGGGAGAAGCGTCGTTTAGAAGTCTTCACTATCGCCTTGTTGGGCATTTTGGGCTTCCCATTACAAGAAATATGGGTCAATACTTACTTACAGACTGTAGTGATGACCTTATTTCATAAAAATCTAGGGGAAACATTCACAGTTGTACCTATGATCTCGGTAGAAATATATAAAGAATTAACCGAAGTAAAGGGCGGGATGAGATTCTTTGAGGGAAGCAACCTGATATTGCAATTATGGATGATGGTGCACTTGCATGATCCTTCTTTGATTAGGTTGGATGTGATTTATCATTGTATGCCTGAGATAGTGAATGCCATGAATCAGAGAATGCATTTTGATAAGTTCTCACTGCCAATAGGGATCGATGCTTGGATTGAATTTCTTGAGTGAAGAACTAAAGACAACATTCTGTGGACCTATCTTTGGTTTTGTCCAAAAATAATCTTGTGTGCTTTTTGGATGAAACCTATTTAGTCTTGTTAGGAATCAATTACACCAGATTGTACTCTTCTTTTAGGGTAATGCACCAGTTGGGTAGACTGCAAGACATTCCACCAATAATGGACCATCTGAAGGATGTCGAGCATTTTAAGGATCAAGCCTTAGGTGAAAGTAAATATGAAGAATTCTGGAATCACACAATAAATCTAGGTGTGGATACTCTTAAAGTATGTTTGGATAATCTAGAGTACACTCAGGGATATGAGGTTTGGCTTCGATCCATACCTCAGAGTATCAGCCAGTCATTACCAGTGCAGCTTAGAGGGATAATACAGGAAGAATGAATAGTTGACGACCATCGGGATGAAGATGTGGGGGCCAAAGTAGAGGCACTAAGAGTTTAGTTATCAGGTTTGATCAAAACTATGGAGGGGTGTTAGAACAGTCTTTTCAAGTGTACTCCCTATGAGGCGGGAATACGTGTCATAGGCTTCATCCCAAATATCAAAGGGTCCTTACAAGATATGCTACATATTTTGAATGGGAGAAAGAGAACTTTACAGGTAGGTCCATCTCAGCCAGGGTTATCACGCAGAGCACCAGTTTGAAGGATCCTTTCCTATCTTTTGTTTAGTTGGAGTCCTTTACTTTTCTATCATTTGTAGTATTGTGTCTTTGTTAAGTCGGCATCAAGTTTTCTTTAACTTTGTATTGTTTATTAGGAGCATTACGTATGTTGTCATGTTGGTCTACAATGTCATTCAGTCTTTGATGATTAGTATCGAGGTTATCTTAATTTCGTTGTATGTTTTTGTTGTTTCTTTCATCTAAATGTTATGATGTTGCATCTTTATTTTGTTTGTTTGTTTTTGTTTTTTGTAAAAAAAAAGACTTCAATTATGTGATGTTTATGCATATTCATCCCGAACTACGCAAGATCTGATTCAGGTACAACATGATACGGAGGCAACTTATTTTTTGGTTCTTTTGTTTCTTGATTTTTCATTATTTTTCTTTTATTTTAAGGAAAAACAAAAGCCATAAATAATGATAAAAAGAGAGACAACGAGAGTGGAAAAGAAAGAAATAATAATGAGAGAAGGAAAAGAAGGATAAAAAAGCGACTAACATAAGAGATGAGAGAAGTGATGCCAAAAGAAAGAAAAAAGAGAGAAGAAAAAAAGAGAGATGTGATTCGAGTAAAGAAGTAAATGTATGTAGGAAAAATATTGGGGTGATGTTAAAATGACCTTGCTACCCTCAAAGGCTGGTAGAAATATGCATGAATCTAGGACAACTTTACATATGTGATTCCCATGCTTGTTGTGTAACCTAATCCTAATGGGTTTTGTCTTTGATGAGTATGTTCTTTCAGATAAGTGGTTGGTTTGTAGCACTCTGTCTAGTCACCCATACTTCACTAAATCAAAAGCGACGTTTTCCATGGCTAGTAGGGAGATTGAAAATTCACTCATTGACCCAGATCAGGATCCCAGGGAAGAAAGTTCAGAACGCAATGATGAGATATTGAGACTTAGACAATAATTTCTAGATCTGTACCGAGCATGGGATAGTGGCATGCCTCCTCCTCCTCTCCCTGAAGATCTTAGGAATATCCCCAATTCCCCACCGCTCTCTTAGGTGAAATTCTCTATTCCTATTGAGTCACCGAAGCACACACCATGATTCACTCCATGGCAATAATACCCTGGCACTTCTAGTGTACCCCGACAGTTCCTCAACCAAGTCCCGCAACTTATCTGGCGCCACCGGCAGCACTTGTGTTTATGGCTCCTCCACCACTTGAAGATCCCTATTATACTATGCGTCTAACAATGGTGCTCCCTTGGACTTCTACTGAGCCAGTATTGAAGGTTTCAGTAATCAGTATTATGCCTGGAAACCTACTTTGAAGATGAATGAGTTATATGGGTACACTCAGCCACCTGCATTTCCATTTAATATGGAGAAGCCTGTTGCAACAGAGAAACAAGAAGTCATATCATGGAAGTTGAAGAGTTTAGAATAAGCCATGAGGAATTTCCATGGAGTCGGGGGTTATAAGAGTGTTTCCTATAGAGATCTTTGCATGTTTCCATATGTTAACCTTCCCCTTGGTTTTAAAATGCCCAAATTTGAGAAGTACGCAGGGGACGGTGATCCCGTTATGCATTTGAGATGTTATTAAAACCAACTGAGGGGACAGGGGGAAAAGAAGAGTTGCTTATGGCTTGATTTGGTAAGAGTCTTTCTAGTCTGGCTTCAAAATGGTTCGTTGATCAGGATATTGACAATTGGAACAATTGGGATGACCTAGATAATGCATTTTTACAACATTTTCAATATAACATCAATCTGGTTCCTGATGAGAAATCCCTGGTCAACATGAAGAACAAAAGTACTGAAGAATTTTGGGAATACGCGATAAGATGGCGTGAACAGGACACAAGGGTAAAACCTCTAATGAAGGAGAGTAAGTTGGTAGAGGTCTTCATTCAGGCACAGGATAAGACCTATTTTCAACATTAACTTTCGGCAATGGGAAATTTATTTATTGAAGTCCTAAAACTGGAGAGATGATAGAGGACAGAATCAAGACTGGATGAATTTTGAGTTTTACCGCATTAAAGGCCATCACCCAAGTAATTCAAGGAGGCACTGAAACTTTTGGAGGTAAAAAGAAGAAAGAGGACGTGGTGACCATTGTAGCTGGATCCCATTCCTATCCCAAAAGACCGCCTCGCCCTTATCGCCAACACCAAGCCCAATACTATGCCCAAGCTCCATATATTCCTCCTTATCATCACTATCCCCCATAAAACCCACTATATTCTATTCCACCACCCCCGTACCTAGTATATAGCGCACAAAAATATGCTCAAATCCTTTCTTACCGGCAATGGCATGTGCAAGCTCCTCAAAATCGTCCTTCTGATCCTCCAAATTATCAAATCCCCACCACACCCAGTTTCTAAACTAGTCCTGAGTATAAGAAAGAGGAGGCGGTCAAAAATAAGATCACACCTCTTGGGGAGTCATATGCTAGCTTGTTTGATAGGTTGAGAAAGATGAAGGTCTTGAGCCCAATTCAAGGTTTCAAATCCACCCCCAAGAAATTTGGATTATTCTTTAAGATGTGCATATTTTTCTGACATGCCAGGGCATGATATCAAGAAATGTTGTCATTTGAAGAGAGTTATCTAGGATTTAATCAATGCAAATTAGATTCTGGTCTGGGCCCCTAAGGTTTCAAACATCAACTAGAATCTGTTGTCAACCCATGCTAAAACCAATATGTTAGAATTGATATATGATAGCAAAGAGTTATCGATGTGTCATGAGTTTATTGTTGAATACAGACCAATGAAGATAAATTGGTGGATGTGGCGAATTCATTGAAAGCAATATCATTGATCCAAAAAGAAGTGGGAGAAGATAAAGTCCAAGAACGCACAAAGAAACCCATGATCATGGTGAAAGAAACCAAAATAATTATTGGTCTAAGTCAGGACAAACCTAAGTTGACGGTGGTAGGATCTCCAGGTAATCCTATTTTGATGGTAAACGGAGTAATTGCAGTGCCTATTATCATCAAACTGGCAACCCAGCTTTCGATCACTGATATATAAAAAAGGTCCCCTAGAACTATAAGTAGACTGTGATAACTTATCAGGGGAAAAATTGAGGAAGGAGTGGATGAGGTAGGGGTTCTGACTCGGACAAGAAGATACTTTGTGCCTAAAGGTTTGATAAAGCCCAAGCCAAGGGTGAGTGGGCCTTCATCTCTCAAGAATCCTGCCACCGAAGAAGATGCGGAAGATTTTTTGAGAAAGATAAAACTATTGGAGTACTCAATAATAGATTAGTTGAAGAAGACCCCTGCTCAAATTTCCTTTTTATCATTGTTGTTGCATTCTAAGAAACATCGTGATATTATATTAAGGTATTAAATGAAGCATATGTTCCTAGGGATATTACAGTAAATTATCTTGAGAAAATGGTCGGGAAAATCTTTGAGGTCAATTGGATCAGCTTCTCTGATGACGAATTTCTAATTGAAGGTACGGGGCATAATCGGGGGCTTTATATTACTGTGAAGTGTAAAGATTTATACGTCACTCATGTCATGACTTATGAAGATTCTGTCATAAATATTTGCCCTATTTATACCTTACAAAAGTTAAATATTAGTGTTGAGAGGATCAGTCCCAACACTATATGTGTCAGGGCTTTAGATGGAGCAAAGTCCAACTCTATTAGCGAAATAGAACTAATGTTGATTATAGGGACTATTGAATTCGCCCTAGATTTTTAAGTATTGAATATTGACTCCTCTTAAAATCTGTTGTTAGGAAGACTATGGATCTACAAGGCCAAGGTGGTTGCATCTACATTGCACTAGATGATCAAGTTTGAGCATGACAGGCAAGAAGTGGTTATTCACGGTGAAGGGGATTTGTCTACCTTCGAAGATTCTCCCTTGTCTCTAATTGAAGAAAACAAAGTAGAGGAGACATTTCTCTATCAAACTTGTGATACAGTGTTAGCAGATCGTATCCTTAAAAGACAGGTTATTCTGGGACCATAATTGTCTTATGCTTCTATCATGATGGTGAGTGAGCTTTTGAAATATGGATTTATGTCAGGGAAGGGTTTGGGAGTGTCTCTGCATGGTATCATTCATCCCATATGTTTGAGAGAGAACATGGGTACTTTGTTCTGGGATTTAAACCTACGACTGAAGATTTGAAGAAGGCTAAGGGAAGGAAAAAGGAAACATGATCACTCCCTTGCCCAATGTCTCTACTCAGTGAATCATTTGTCAAAAGCGATGTCACGAAGCCTGTAGAATTTGAAGATGAATTTGTTGATGACTTCCAGAACCTGCTAATTGATGTTGACATAGTTGAAAAAGGAGAGGGTATCAGTAAGGTAGACGTGTAGTTCATAGGTCCTGAGGTCCAGCTCAACAATTGGGAAGTCACTCCTCTCCCCGTCAGGAGGGAGTTTTGGTAGTTCATTTTGTTTTTCTTTCTATTTATCTGAGTTATTCAAGGGTTGTAATTTGGAATTTAGCTTGCTTACATTCTGTTGTCATTTGTGTTTAAACCCTTTTATCTTTCCTTTTTAATAAAATACTATGTCTCCTTATTTTGTGTCTAATATATTTTGTTTTTGTCTTTTTCTTTATATAGTTCTCTTTATGCTGATTCTAATGAGATGACATGTATGCAGAATTTTCAGCTTGATCTTAAAATCCAAACTTATCAAGATATAATGAAGCAAGAGGTGGAAATGATGAAGAAGAGGCACTAGAGAAAATAAGCAAAGGGTTGGAACAGTTTGAAAACAAGCCGAATCCTAATTTGAATAAAACTAAGCCTATTAATCTAGGGAATCAAGAAGATGTTAGGGAAACTAAAATTAGTGTATATGCTTTGCCACAGCTAAAAGATGGAATGATTCAAGCATTAATTGACTATAAGGATGTTTTTGCTTGGTTTTATGATGACATGCCTGGTTTAAGCACTGAATTAGCAGATCATAAATTGCCAACTGATCCTACCTTCTCCCCTATCAAACAAAAGTTAAGGAAGTTTAAAACTAATGTAAGTATCAAAATTAAAGACGAAATTGTGAAAAAACTTGAGGCCAAAGTCATTCGAGTGGCTTGTTATCCTACGTGGTTATCCAATGTTGTTCCTGTTCTAAAGAAAGATGGAAAAATTTGAGTATATGTTGATTACGGTGATTTGAACAAATCAAGTCTGAAAGATGATTTTTTCTTGCCCAACATCCATATTTTGCTAGACAATTATGCTAAACACGAGGTTGCCTCTTTTGTGGATTGCTATGACTGATACCATGAGATCATTATGGATTGTGAAGATGCAGAAAAGACATCTTTTATCACACTATGAGGTTCTTATTGCTATCGAGTGATATTTTTTGGTTTGAAGAATTTTGGAGCAACATACATGAGAGCAATGGCCACTATGTTTCATGATTTGATGCATAAGGAGATTAAAGTCTATGTAGATGGTGTGAATATTAAGTCAAATAGTCGGGTTGACCATGTTAAAGATTTAAGAAAGTTCTTTGAAAGGCTTCACAGGTATAATCTCAAGCTCAACTTGGCAAAATGTGTATTTGGATTTCCATCTGGGGTTTGTAGTCAGCCATCAGGGAATTGAATTGGATCCCTCAAAAATCAAAGCCATTCAGGATTCGCCCCTACCCAAGAATAGGATGAAGGTGATGAGTTTTTTGGGTAGACTAAACTACATCAGCAAATTTATTGCTTAACTCACAACCACGTGTGAACCCATATTCAATTTACTAAAAAAAATGTTGCGGTTGAGTGGACTGAAGAATGCCAGGAAGTGTTTGATAAAATCAAAAGATATCTTTTAAATCCACTGGTGTTGGGGCCACCCGATCCTGGCAAGCCTTTGATTTTGTACTCATCGGTTATGGATAATTCATTCAGTTGTGTATTAGGGCAACTGATAGAAACAGGAAAAAAGAAGCAGGCTATTTATTATCTTAGAAAAAGTTCATTGCATATGAGGCCAGGTACACTCTTCTTGAAAGGACATGTTGAACCCTAACTTAGGTAGCACAGAAGTTTAAGCATTATCTTTCGTCCTACACTCTTATCTCATCTCCCGGATGGATCCTTTGAAGTATATCTTTCAGAAGACCATGCCGACAAATCAACTGGCAAAGTGGAAAATATTTCTTACCAAGTTTCACATTGTATATGTGACTCGAACAGCCATGAAAACCCAAGCCTTGGCATATTATCTCGCTAAGAATCCCATTGATGAAGAATATGAACTGTTAAAGACATATTTTCCTAATGAAGAGGTGTTGTGTGTTGATAAAGTCATTATAGATGCTGATCCAGGTTGGAAGCTGTTCTTTTATGGAGTCGTTAACATAAAGGAAGTCAGAATAGGTGCAGTTCTTATCTCTGAATCGGGGTAACATTTCCCCGTAACAGCACAACTTTGATTCAACTGTACTAACAATATGGCAGAGTACGAAGCTTGCATTATATGGGAGTCCAGGAACTATTAGTGTTAGGGGATTCAGATTTGCTCATCTATCAAATTCAAGGAGATTGGTAGACATGATATTTAAAGCTAATACCGCATCGAAAATGCTTACAAGAGCTATGTCAATGATTTATGTCAGTAAAATTTAGTCATATTCCAAGAATTCACAATGAGATTGCTGATGCTTTAGCCATTCTACCTTTAATGCTCCAACATCCTAATAAAGCCTACATCGATCCGGTGCATATACAAAGTCGTGATCAATATACTTATTGTAGTGTAGTTGAAGAAGAGCTTAATAGTGAACTTTGGTTCTTCAATATCAAGTGATACATCCATTCTGGAGAATACCCAACGCATGCCACTAGTGATTAGAAAAGGACTATTAAGCATTTGGCTAGTGGATTTTT
Source organism: Capsicum baccatum var. pendulum (assembly GCA_030864225.1). NCBI lineage: Eukaryota > Viridiplantae > Streptophyta > Magnoliopsida > Solanales > Solanaceae > Capsicum > Capsicum baccatum. The sequence continues at coordinate 16,015,220 of CM061554.1, forward strand.
TTTAAGTGGGGGAATCTTATACAAGAGAACCCCAGATCTGGGACTTTTTAGGTATGTAGATACAAAAGAAGCCTTAACAATCATGGTTGAAATACACTCAGGACTATGCGGGTCGTATATGAACGGTTATGTCTTATCAAAAAAGATTCTTTGAGCAAGTTATTACTGTCTTACTATAGAGAGGAATTCTATTTGATTTGTTCGAAAGTGTCATCAATGTCAAGTACAGTGACCTGATACATTCTCCTCCTGCTAAGTTGTATGCAATGGCCGCTCTATGGTCGTTTATAGCTTGGGGAATGGACGTGATCGGGATAATTGAGCCAAAAATGTCAAATGGACATAGATTTATTTTGGTGGCCATTGATTACTTCACAAAGTGGGAAGAAGCAGTAACTTTCAAGTCAGTAACAAAGAAGGATGTGGTAGATTTTGTTCATACCAACATCATTTGTAGGTTTGGAATTACAAAGATGATCATCACAGACAATGTTGTCAATCTCAATAGTCATTTGATGCAAGAAGTATGTCAACAGATTAAGATTGTGCATCGAAATTCTACTCCATATCATCCAAAGGCAAATGGAATTGTGGAAGCCACCAATAAGAATACCAAGAAGATATTGCGAAAAATGGTACAAGGGTCCAAGCAATGAAATGACAAGTTGACGTTTGCACTACTAGGTTATCACACTACTATTCGTACTTTAACAGGGGGAACTCCGTATTTATTGGTGTACAGAACAAAAGCAGTCATTACCGCAAAAGTTAAAATTTCCTCTCTTCGAGTCATTGTTGAAGCAGAGATTGATGATGATAAGTGTGTTAATACCCGATTGGAACAGTTGAGTTTGATTAATGGAAAAAGACCGACGTCGGTATGTCCTGGCCAGTTGTATTAGAAGATAATGGCTCGAGCATATAACAAAAAGGTATGTCCCAGGAATTTTGAAGTTTGTCAGTTGGTATTGAAATGTATCCTTCCCCATTAGGCTGAAGCAAAAGGCAAGTTCTCCCCAAATTGGCAAGGTCTCTTTATTGTGAAGAAAGTGTTGCCCAATAGAGCCTTATATTTGACAGGTATTGAAGGCAAAATGACAGAGATGGGTATCAATGCTAATGCGTTCAAAAGACATTATGTATGATATTTTATCCTATGTTGGTTCTATTGTATGTTTAGTACTTGCATTCTTGAAGATTGGTATGGTGAAGGCATTTCATTCTGCTATCCCAACATTGTGTCATCCTTTATTTATCCCGTTTGAGATTAGCTTTATTTTTCTTTCATATCCCTCTTTTGGAATCAAAATAGAATAAAAGATAAATGACCATGAAAATAAGAATAAAAGAAAGAGTTCAAGAAATAAAAGTAAAAAAAATCAAATCAAAACAATGAACAAGCTGATGGAACTACGTACGATCTGAATCTCCTTTCTTAGGAGTGAGATACGTAGGCTGCCCTATTCAAGGCTCGGTCCAACGAAATAAAGATCTTAGAGTCACCCAGTTAACAAAAAACTGGGGCGTGAGTTAAGGTGTTGTTTGAGTTGATTCCAAAAGTTGTAAGTCCCACCCCACTTCAAGTATCGTTTGAGCCTCGTGCCTTTCTTTTCTTTCTAACCTTATCCAAAAGCCAAGTTACAATCAAAGAAAGACCTTTAGATCAATCTTTGAGAATGTTAGGGCTAAACATACAATAGATATGATGATGATGCATTTTGGATACTATTTGTCTTCCTCAGCATAAAAAATTAGGAGAGAAATATAAATGAGAGTCTTGTTGGTGAAAAACCTCGCGAGAACCATAAGGCGATGGTTAGTTGAGAGAAAATAAAAAATGAGAGAGTCTTATTGGTGAAAACTTTCACAGGCACTATAAGGCGATGGTGAGTTAAGAGAAATAAAAATGAGAGAGTCTTATTGGAGAAAACCCCATGGGCACCGTGAGGCGATGGAGAGTTCGTGAGAAAAGTGAAAAGGAAAGAGGTTATTGGCAAAAATCTTTCAAAATATCGTCAATTGAATGAGATGTATGAGTCAAATGGGTTTGAAGAAGCAACTCAGTGGAAATGGCATGAACTCAACATCATAAGGTTGAAGTTTGGGTAGAAAGATCAGACAACTTAATCTAAAATACATGTCATACTCCTTGGAGTTGGTTGCCGCATTCAAATAATTTTTCTTTTTCTTTCTTTTCTTCTTTAATAAGGGACATTGCCTTTTTCTTTCATTTGCATATTTTTTGTCTTTGTAGGTCATTTGTCAAAATAAAAGTCACCATCATTTCTTTACATTTTGAGTCAAGTCTGTGTCAGAATAAGTGAGAAAGGATTTCAAACCAGTCTTCCCAATTGTATGAGGAAAAGCTAAAACTAGCACATGAGAGAAAAATAGGCATACTTCAAAGCAAGTAAAAGGTATTCTTCAACCGACAGATTGCTGGATTCATGGGAGTATCAGATGTCAAAAGGCGCATCTCAAAGTAATGGTAAAATAGAAATAATTTATGCCCCTCCCCCGGATCTGATCTGGGTCAATGATGCAACAAGACAGGAGCAAGTATCAGCAATTTAAAACAAAAATGAAATGAACGAGTGCTGGAGCAGATGCCTGAGAAGACAAGTGGTGCAAACCACCACTAAGTTTTTAACTGAAAAAATTATCTTTGATAAAATAGGGGAAAATTTCTTTTTAGCAAGTTCAGCTACCGTAGGGAAGGCAAAATGGGATTTTACTTTCTGTTTAGGACCCTCCTAGAAAATGGGATTTTACTTACTGTTCAAGATCCTCATGAAAAATGGGACTTTACTTACTGTTCAGGACCCTCCTAAAAAATAGGACTTTACTTTCTGTTCAGGATCATCTTGAAAAATTGGAATTTCACGTTATGTTTAGGACCATCCTAAAAAATAAGATTTTACTTTCTGTTCAGGACCCTTTTGAAAAATGGGACTTTACATTTTATTCAGGACCCTCCTGAAAAATGGGATTTTACTTTCTGTTCAGGACCCTCCTAAAAATGGAACTTTACATTCGTTTAAGACCCTCCTAAAAATGGGATTTTACGTTCTATTCAGGACCCTCCTAAAAATGGAATTTTACTTTTTGTTCAGGACCCTCCAAAAAAATAGGACTTTAATTTCTATTCAGGACCCTCCTGGAAAATGGGATTTTACTTTCTGTCCAGGGCTCTCCTAAAAAATGAGACTTTACTTTCTGTTCAGGACCCTCCTGAAAAATAGAACTTTACTTTCTGTTCAGGACCCTCCTGAAAAATGGGATTTTACTTTCTATTTAGGACCCTCCTGAAAAATGGGACTTTACTTTCTGTTTAGGTCCCTCCTGAAAAATTAGACTTTACTTTCTGCTCAGGGCCCTCCTGAAAAATAGGATTTTACTTTCTGTTCAGGTTCCTCCTGAAAAATAGGACTTTAATTTCTGTTCAGGACCCTCATGAAAAATGAGACTTTACTTTTTGCTCAAGACCCTTCTGAAAAATGGGACTTTACTTTTTGTTCAGGACCTTCCTGAAAATGGGACTTTACTTTCTGTTCAGGACCCTCCTGAAAATGGGACTTTAATTTCTGTTTTAGGACCCTCCTGAAAAATGGGACTTTACTTTCTATTCAGGACCCTCCTAAAAATGGTACTTTACTTTCTGTTTAGGACCCTCGGGAAAAATGGGACTTTTCTTTCTGTTTAGGACCCTCCTGAAAAATGAGACTTTACTTTCTGTTCATAATCCTCTTGAAAAATAGGACTTTACTTTCTGTTCAGGACCCTCCTAGAAAATGGGACTTTACTTTATGTTCAGGACCCTCCTGAGAAATGGGATTTTACTTTCTGTTCAGGACCCTCCTGAAAAATAGGACTTTAATTTATGTTCAGGGCCCTCCTGAAGAATGGGACTTTACTTTCTGTTCAGGACCCTCCTGAAGAATGAGACTTTACTTTCTGTTTAGGACCCTCCGAGAAAATGGGACATTACTTTCAAAAAATGATGAAATCCTTATTTATTATAATCTTTGTTTGGGATAATTGTTGTTCTAGTTTTGATTCTGATTTTAGGAACCCGCCTGAAGAACTAGGTGAGAAAATTGTAAGTAAGGAGCTCGCCTAAAAAAAGGGTGACAAAATGGGGAATTAAAGAAATTGCAAGTCAGGAACCCGTTTGAAGAACAGGGTGATAAAATTGAAAGACAAAAATGGCAAGTCAGAAGCCCGACTGAAGAGCAGGGAGAATAATTAAAAGTCGAGCTACAAATCAAAGTAATTGAAAGCCAAGCAACAAGTCGAAAGAAATTGCAAGTCAGGAGCCCGCCTGAATAATAGGGTGATAAAACTCGAGCCAAGAGTCAAGGAAAGCAGTATATATAGGATTTTTTAATTTCATTTATATGTTAACTTGTAATTTTCAATTTGATGTAATGACAGATCCATGGATTGGAACCTCAATGGAATGTCACTCGACTCTCTAACTCGGTATAGTCCATTTTCTTTCAATCCTTTGAGATACCTGTCACTTGACTCCATCATAAATTGGGTAGGTAGGGTGTCCTAAATCAAGACTCAGTTGCCCTTCTTTATTCTATTGCTTTCTTCGAATAATGGTCGGGACAAAATTCTATCTCGTTGTCTACTTCTTTGTAAGAAAACAGTTGGATTTTACATTCAAAGGGGGCATAATGTAGACACATAATTTTTTTCCCGTCAAAAATATTTCTTATTCCGATATCATCCAATTTAACCCCATTTTTATAATTTTTCCCAAGAAAATAAATAACCAGCTCATCTTTTACTTATTTATGTATTTATTTTTATTTTTGTTTTGTTTTATCCAAATAACGAGTCATAACAAACTTTGTCTCATTCTAATATTCGAACAACCCACCCAAGCAAAAATGGACACCTAACCTCTACCCCTCCAATTAAAAAACAACACCTCACCTCTTACCTAACCACCCCATATCCCTACCCTCACCCCTACCCAACGTGACCCCTCCCTTTTTCTTGGGCAAAAAGAAATACACAATATACATATACACTGACGGGACCCAAATTGGGGGATAATTTCCATAGATAGGGAGATACACACAGTAATATCCAAGGGAGAATGAATACAGAGCTGATGGGATCCATTTTTTCTTCATCATAATCACATAATTTCCACACACTAAGAGCACACAAGAGAGAGATCTCCATTTTTCCCTTCACTCTCAGAAGAATATACATGCACACAATGCACATAGACCATCTTCTATATTCATAATATATATTCATACACATAGAAGGAGATCGAAAAAGAAAACAAATGGAGAGTTAACTGGAATAACAAATTAGAGGGATTTGAGAAGAAAGTGATTAAGAGAGGAGAGATCAAGAAATAGAAGGAGGATGATTAGGTGAAATAGTGAGTAAAAAAGGTTTGTGTTCATCGTCGTCAGTCGTTTGTTTTTTATTCCTTCTATTTCCAAGCTTGTCGGAGCTCCGACGTAGCAAAGGGCAGGAACCCAACTCCAAATCATTCTCAGAATTGCCATCGAGAAATTTTGGCATTCACTGTTTGGCCATTTTCACGGAAAACTCATTGGAAAAAGCACAGAAGTACACTGCTTGGCGTTGCTTCAACTTGGGGTCGATAGTTCCTGCGAAAACTCACCGGATAACACCATTGTTGACCTGAATTTTGGTCGTTCTCCATTTCATATTGTTGTTTGAGCTCTCCTAAACTCTGGTGAAATGAAACTGTTGAACCCCAATGCTAATCTGACCAAAGTTCGGCCAATTTGATTCCAATTCCAGTGAAGTCAGCTGGAAAACGGTTGATACAATGACGGGGACTACAGATTTGGGTATGGGTATCTTATTATATCTTGATTTTGGTTTGGGCTGTAGAAAATAGAACAAAAAAGGTATATCGAGGTTGTTTTGTTCATTGTTGAGGTTCGGTTCGATACTTTAGATGCAGTTCTAATCAAAATGAGCAATCACAATTGAAATTTGAGGTCCAATTCTAGTCTTTCACTCTTTCCATTTCATTATTGATGATGTTTGGTGAATCATATTGAATTTCGTGTGTTGATTGATCTTGATTGGTGATTGAATTGCCATTAGTTTGAGTTGTTGTTTGATTCCTTGAATTATGAATTTTATAATGAAATGATGTCTTGTTTGTTTGGAACTGAAAGGGAATTTGGGCTGGAATTGAGAAATTGATAAAAGGATGAATTTAGTCTAACTTTAGTTTATTGTTGTTTCATTTAATTCGGAAGAAATGTCTAGTTTGTGAACTCAATAGGATCGTGTTTTAGGCCAAAAGCTTAATAGACAAAAGTTTAGGTTTGGGTAGACATAAATTTATGAATAGGTGTTTGTCGTTGAATGTTGAAAATGTGAATGTGTGATGAACATTTTCTAGTTTTGTCATATTTAATTCAGATGTATTCATTTGGCTGGGGAATGACCCGAGATATTTGTGTTCATTTGTTGGGAATACCCCAAAGGATTATGTACCCAAAGGACCTTGTGATTAAGACCCGGGGCATCGGGTTGGAGCTTAGTCTAGCACTAGTATAGAATAGGGTTTATATTTTTTTACAATTTTTCTGTTTTGGACTGTATAATTGGACAGGACATTATTATTTTGGTTTTGGATTGTTATTTGATGTTTGTTTATGTGCTTTGTGTGGTTTATACATTTTTGGTGTCTAATTAGCCGATACTCTCTACCAAGTGACCATGGTCGAACCATGGGATAGAGGAGTGCCTAACACCTTACCCTCGGTCAACAGAGTTCTTTAGCTGGAATCTCTATTCGTAAACTAGTTTTAAAGAGTCAAATCATTTTGAAAAGGATTTTCTAAAGGTGACTTGGCACACCGAATTATGCCAAGTGGCGACTCTGAATTTTTAAATGTAAAAATAATCCTTTTTCAGAACAAATCTTCATTTTGTCAATTTAATAATGAAAAAACCTTTTGAACCTTAAAATGAATTCTTTTTTTGAGTTAAAAAAGGGGTGTGACATATATATATCTATCCAAAAAGGGAAAGGGCTGCAAAGTAGATGGGCACCTTTGCCCAGGAAGGTTTTTACTAGAAATTGAGTTGCATTTCCCATTATATACAGGTCTGAGGATCTATATTGCTCTAGTGGTGTTCACGTGTATCAAAGATTTGGTTATGAGAAGCAGCTCAACATCATTTATAAGCATTCTCATCACCGAATCTTTGTTACGAAAGAACTCCACCAGAATAGTATATATCTCAGACCTGCATAGAATGAGAAATGCAAATAAGTAGTATAAATAGCCACTTTTTAAAACAAATAGCCAAAGTTTGAGATTTGACCAAACATATTTTGGCCCAAATAAAATTGATTTTGGTTTGGTCTTGACCCGTTTATTATCTTAACTCATTGTGACCCGTTCAAATTTAATCCAACCCACTCAATTGTCACCTCTAAATATTACTCCCTCCTTTTAAAATTTTAATTTCAAAAAGGATTTTTTTTTCTTTCTTATATAACTCTTTAATTTTAATTTTCATCACGACATAATTAACATCATAAAACTATAAAATATTTTAATACATTCTACTATGTTTAGCTTAATATCACAAACATTTAGGAAAAAAATTAATGTTTAAAATTCGTATCAAATCCAAATCAACAAAGAAATTAAGTAATGTTAAACGAAAAGTTAAAGTTTACTTTGTAAGCTTGATGACTCATTCATAGTTCCGTTTGCCTTTGAGATTGAGGGGCCACTTGTGCTCTATGACGGAAAACCGATAAAACAAAAAGTCCAAATAGGTCCTACAAAGCACACAATCTTCAGACATTAAAAATTAAGTTTATATAAATAATAATAATAATAATAATAATAATTACAATTATAATAATAATAATAGTAATAATAATAATAATATAAGCAACTTATTTTTGCTTTATTAAATCTGTAAAATAATAAGGGTCGCAAAATAGCCGATTATTCATAAAGTTGAGTAAATATGAATTGTTATATCACTTTATAAAATGATTAAATAACAATGGTAAAAAAATGACCAATTACGCATAAGGTGATATTAATGAATACAGATTAAAAGATTTTTTTAAATTCACCAAGGGTTATGATCTCTTCCCCTGAGTAGGAAGTTTTGTGTTTAAATTTAAAAAATGAACAAAAAAATGGTAAAAAGTGTTTTCCCTTATTTACATAACATAGTCGGAAAAAATGTTTTGTTTTCAAAAAAAAAAATGTGAAAGAATTTACACAGTAAGTAGACAATCCACGTGTCTAATCAATTGATTAAATCCAAAATAGTCGATGAACAAATTCCATGAAAAAAAATTAATTAAACAACAGAAGTTTAAGAAAACATACATGTGAACTAATGACGTGATAGAAATGTACTTACAAATTGAAATGATAAAAGAATACATATGAAATGTATAACAAACAGGATAAACATGACACTTTAGACGTTGAAATTCTAGTCTCAAACACTCAAATCAAGGAATTTTATTATAATTTATTTCTCATAGATACTCATATATATAGGTGAAAATTACGCATAACGACAAAAAGATTAAAAGAGAGATAGTAATTACAGATCATGTATCTAAATAAAGAGAAAATATAAATAGATTATATAAAATTAATTATAGGATTGTAATATCTTTAAGTTATTGATTTGAGTCAAAGCAGATCATCGTTATCCTTTCTATCCAAATTATAGATAGAAAACAAATAAAATGCAAATGTACTGATCGCATTAACAACCATTGTGGGGAAAATAAATAAATACTCTCTCCGTCTTAATTTATATGACACTTCTTAGATTTTGAGATTAGTTAAATCTAATTTTTATATTATTATATTAGATATTTTTAAAATATTTTGAATTAACAATTATTGTAACTCGGTGTTTTAAAAGAAATTTTTTAGACTCACCCCGGGTGGGGCAATAGCAAAAAGCATTGGGATTCATGTGTGGGCTTAGTTTTGTGAGGCTTATGTTGCGCCCGACTGTATGCCGTAAACGCACCTAACACCAATTTCCAATATTCGCTTGATGATTTTTACAAAAGTTGTACAAATTTCTTAGCCAAGATTGCTGATCCTCGTAATTCTTTCCTAAATAAATGATGTTTATTAATTTTTTTCATCTATAGAAATAAGAAACTGAGAGTAACAAGCCTATTTGTTATTTGAGATCGTCGTGAGAATGAACATCACTCAATATTTCCACTTAAAATACATATCTGAATTTTATATCTTCTCTTGACATTGGTCTTTATATTTTCGAATTGTATCTCAAAATTATTATATTTTATTATTTTGTTATTTGAAAGTATTTTATTTTTATTCGTAAAAAAGTGATGTTTGAATTATAATACTAAAATTTATTGATTATTTATTGTATGGTGATAAATTGCGTAGTATACTAATCATATATTTTAAGAAATTGTGATTCTTTTATTGTTTGAAAGTTTAGATATTAAAGTTAATTTGCATTTCATAATAGTTTTTTTTAATCTTCTTTAATTTTTCAAAAATTATTAACATTTTCAGAAACTATTTTATTGGGATACATAATACATTAACCAGATCAACCGGAGATACATAATTAAATTTATGTGTCCGAAAATTTTATGGTTTGTGAATGTATTCAACTGCTTTTTTTTAAGGATTTAGTTAATTAATAAAAAAGATAGGAATTTTGTTTAGTTTAATAAAAATAAATTGTGATATTATTTCATTTTTTCCTTTTGGTAATATGATGAGCCCATGTCTTTTTCCCTTCACAATATGGGAAAAGCCAAAACATATAAGTACTGCCATTTAAATTATTATAAATAATAATATGAAAGCAAATTATCTCCCAAGAACTGGTCTTACATTGTCATGAGCTAAACAAAATAAAAAAGGTAGAGGATCGTGTATACTCTCTTAAGATAAGCATAGAGTTCGAATCAAATCTTTTAACATATGCCATGAAAATAGTTGCACTATCAACAAACTCACAATTAGATTGCAGGTAGCAGTAGTAACAATTTCTATTAAAGCCATTTTGGGAAGTAGTTATCAAAACAACAATGTTCAAGCCTGCCTACATTTTCTCCAGCTATCATGTCTATTTTCATTTCAACATCATTCTGATAAACCTCCATGTAAACCTCATTAGCTATGCATACGCTGGAATCCAACCAAATAAAGGATTAAAATGTAATACCACAGTTATGCATAGGCTGGAATCCAACCAAATAAAGGGTCTAATGTACACATACACCACTAAAAAATGCCATTTTTAGTGAAATATGAAGTACTAAATCAGTTTTATACAATGGATCATGATGGTTTCTTTGAAATTTGAAAGAATCTTGCAGAAAAGACAATTAATGCCCCCATTTGAAACAAAGAAATGAAAAATTTATCTAGAAATGACAGTCAACTCTAATGATTATGCCATGCATTTTAGATTAAGTTGTCTGATCTTTCCATCCAAACTTTTTACCAATTGTTGTTGAGTTAATGGCCATGAAAATGAGTTGTTTCTTTAGGTCAATTGTATTTAAGATCTCATTCGGCTAGTGACACCTTGAAGGTTTTTAATCAACAAACCTCTCCCATTCTCTTTTTCTCAGTTCATCATTGTCTTATGGTGTCTGTGAGGGTTTTTCACCAATGAGACTCTTATTTTCATTTTTCTCAACTCACAGTCGTCTTATAGTGCCCCTGAGGTTTTTCACTAATAATATTCTCTCATTTTACCTCTCTCATCTGCCCATGGGGTTTTCACCAATAAGACTCTATCATTTTTATTTCTCTCCTGATTCTTTATGCTAAGGCAGACAAGTAGTTCTCAAAATGCGTCATCATATCCCTTGAATGCTTAGCCTTAATATTCTCAAAGATTGATCTGAAGGTCTTTCTTTGGTTGTACCTTGGCTTTTGGATAGGGTTAGAAAGCAAGGATGACATGAGGCTCAAACGACACTTGGAGTGGGGTAGGACTTACAACTTTTGGAATCGACTCAAACAATGAGGATTAACTCATGCCCCAGTTTCTTTGGGCTGCGTGACTCTAAATTATTTATTTGGTTGGACCAAGCCCGAAGCAGGACAACCTACATATCTTACCCTCGAGAGGGGAGAATCAGGTCACGCGTAGTTCTGGTAGCTTATTCTTTTGATTGATTTTTATTATTGTTTCTTTTTTCTTTTCTCTTTGGGATTTTTTTCTGACCCTATTTTGATACTCTTCTCTTTTCTTTCCTTTTAGACACATTTTTTTCTCGACATTTTTCTTTTGAGTTTTACTGACTCTATCTTGATTCCAAAAGAGGGGTATGAAAGAAAATAGGACTAAATCTCAAATGGGGTAAACAAAGGATGACACAATGTTTGGATAGCAGAATAAAATTCCTTCTTACTATCAATCCTTAAAAATACAAGTACATATCATGCAATATGGAAGTGAAAGATGAAGATCATATGTGACATCTTTTGCAGCATTAACTTTGACTGAGTTTGTGTGTCACTATTTCTTCATCGTTTTTCTAGCATACAACTCCACTTTTGTTGCATATTACTCACATTGAATGACTTATGATTTTGTGGAGTTGATTTTCATTCTGTTCACGCAGCCAATATTTGACCTAATTGAGACATGTCTTTCAATTGATGACCAAGTTATTCTTGTGATTCTCAAAATAAATGCCTTAATTTTCAAATAAGGCTTCAACTTGTCACTAAATATCTCAGCACTATACCTATTTCCTCATATGTTCTCTTTTACTAACTCAAACTTCCGATTTAATGTTCATACTTAAACTTGATTTCAAGATTCGGCTGAAAATTCCCCTAGCATGTCATTTTACTAGAATCAATATAAAATGTGCTATGTAAAGAAAACAAACTAACAACACAAATTTAAAATGCAAAAGAAAATGGGACACTCTATTTAATTAGAATAAAAGATAAGGTTTGAACATAACGACAAAGGGACAAAAAAATAGATCCTGAACTACAACCCTGAAATATTTCGGACAACAGAAAATAAAATAAAACACACTACCAAACCTCTTCCCAGTAGGGAAAGGGGTGACTTCTCAATTGCTCAGCCTGCCATCTTAGCCACTGCTTTGCATATCAGCATGACTAAAGATTTTCTCACTGTCAATGGTCCGCACCATAATTGATTTATCTTGAATCATCATTTTTTTTTATTTTCAAAGAACGACAATTTCAATGCTGTGACCCTGATTATCAGAATGATACGCACATCATGCATTAGCATTAAAACTTCTTGAATGCGAGTCAGCAGTATAGTCAAGGAGAGGTGTGAAGTTATCTCTTAACTTCTGCCTCATTTCATTGTTTGTCTTGGATCAAAAATTAGACCTAGAAGGGATTTGGTATGTTTATGGAGTTTGAGGATGACTCTGAAGAGTTGGTGCACACCATTGTGGGTAAGAAGGGAATTGACCATAGGTTTGTTCATTATATGTTGGATATGTAGGTGGGGGAATACAGTATAATGGATTTTGGAAAAGATTTTGTGGATCTTGGGCATAAGCTTAGGTTTGAGCCTGTGGGCAATGATGGTGTGATCATCTTGCAATGGAAGATGCATCTTCCTCATACTTCTTCCCTCTGACACTTCCCAAACATTTTTGAATTACTTGAGTAGTCACTTTCAATGTTGCAAAACTCACAATACGGCCGGTCTTAATTCCATCCTCTATCATCTCCCCTATTTTGAGGACCTCTATAAACGGTTTTCCAAATGTAGGTAACGAGTGTTAATAATATTTCATCCTGTTCTTGAATAAATACCTCCACTATCATACTTTCTTTCATTGATTATTTCACCCTAGCAGCTTGTTTACGCCATCTAATCGCATACCCTTTGAAAGTCTCAGTACTCTTTTTCTTCATGTTAGTTAGGAATTTATCATCAAGAATCAACTCCACACTGTATTGGAATTGTTGCACAAATTCATTATCTAGGTAATCCCAACTAATCCACTGGTTGATGTCTTGGTCAACAAACTATTCTAAAGTTAGGCCTGAAAGATTCTCATCGAAATATGCCATGAGTAATTCTTCCTTCCCCCTAACACCTCTTAGTTGGTTGCAATAACGTCTTAAATGTGCTATAGGATCGCCATGTCCTTCATACTTCTCAAACATCAGTATTTTAAAACCAAAAGGAAGATGAAACCCCGGAAACATGCACAGATCTTTATATGAGACACTTTTGTAGCCTCCAAGTCCCTGGAGGTCTTTCCTAGACAGTTCCAAACTTCTCAATTTTCTGGTCATTTCCTCTTGTTCTTCTATTATAACAGGCTTCTCAGTGTTAAGAGGAAATTTAGGTGGGTGAGTATAGCCATACGAATTAGTCGACTTAAATGTGGGCACAGTTATGGTTCCAAGTACCATGTTATGACTAGGTGGTAGTCTTGGGTAATAACAAGGAGCCATATATTCTTACAGTGATGGTTAGGAGGGAGAAAATAGCAATTATCAAATACTCTCAAGTCGGAAACCAAAAAAATTACAACTCCTCCCTCTTCAAAAGTTGTTGAACTATAGGGGCCATTGTAGAAGGTGAACATATATGTGGCACTTGAAGCTAAAGAGAAGACTTCTTTGCGAAGGACCATGAATTACAGGCAATGCATACAAGATTACACCATGCATACCTTTTTCTCCCAAGAATTCAAGAATATGACAAATATGCATCAGTGGTATGTGGACAAGGCAAGTTTACTTTCCTAACCTAGCCTTCTAATTTACTCCATAAAGAAGAAGCTACGCAACAAATTTGTCATCTCTTGAAAACGCTGGGTACTCTATTGCAACTTCTGGTAGTTAAGTTACAATAGATAACCATTTGTTACATAAGTTGCATTAGCTGGGTAATCAGTGAACAGATTCAGAGAACCCTCTACACCAGATGAACCATCCGTTACATCTTTCTACCATGTTTTTCTTATTTACATTTACCAACCTATTTAAAAATTGTCTTCTTATATAACAGGATGCTGATGAAATTCTATGCCTCATGAGGGGTAGGAAATTAGCATACCTGGATGCTTATGACGTTGAAGATAGGATAATGGACCTCAACTTTTACAATAATTTCAAGTATATGTATAATAAGCTCTTTATGCTAGCATCAACTCCCAGTGTTCTGGGATTTGATTTGTTAGTTTCTGGGTTCTAATAGGATAAAGATATGATTAAATATATTAGAGAGATGAGGCCATATCCACACAACAAGAGCTGGATCAAGGAAAAGAGAATTCTTATAGTCATAAATGTGGACGTCAACCATTTTCTGGCTATTGAGATACTATTCGAGGAGGTAAAGATTAAGGTTTTGAGTGCAACCTACCTATCTTTTATGAGGCTATTTTTTTTTACCAATATGCAACCACTATTGGAGATATTCCCCAGCTTGTTGAGGTAGAGTAAATTGATGGATCATTTTTCACCAGAAGTGTTGATGAAGAAAACATGGGATTTTAAAGATCGAAATAAGGACATAGAACTTCCAAAATATGAAAATGCTGCCACATGTCGGTCGTACATTCTTGCACACATCGAATATTTTTTGATCAGAATAAAAATAGATGAGCCAATGACCTTTCTGTGTGACAACGCTGTAGAAAAAAGCAATAGGTCTGGGCTTATGGGGTACTAACTGGATGTTTGGAGCCAATGTATAAAAGGAAGTAGAAACACAAACACCATAAAAAAATTTATTTCAAGTCAATTCACTTTATATGTAGTGGCAATTTTTTATTTCGGATGAAAGTTGATTTTTTTATAATGCAATAGATCGTATATCTGTTGTAACAGAAAGTCTATCTGTTCTGACAGATTGATTATTTGTTGATATAAGTTGGTTATCTATTACATTATGCAGATGTTTCTATGTCTATCTGCCAAAATAGATATACAGTTTGTTGTAATATACACTTTATCTGTTGAACCTTATAGATAATCTATTCGAATAAATCAAAATAGTAGAAAGACCTATTTGATAATGTCCAACAGATGACCTACATGTTGCAACATATTTCTAAATCTTTTTGATAATTTCCAATAGATATTTCATCTGTTTCAACAAATGCATTATCTGTTGCGATATTTGAATCAAGTATTCAAAATTAGAAAGTTCAAATCTAAGGATTAAATTAAATTCCTAGACAACATAAAATAAATCAAAGCCTTCAAAAATTACATGAAATAACTCAACAAATAAATGAAATATAAATCAACAATTTAACCTATGGTGCCAAAAATTCCTAAGGAGAGATTATTAATTTGACAGACTCAAGCTATAAAGGTTTACTAGACAGGTTATTCTTCATTCAGTGCTATAAAATTTAGCTTTGGTCATCGTGGATCTTTAATATTGCTTGTGTATGATTTCTGAGCTTTTGCTTCTCCATATTTACATAAAAGAGTAGCATACCTTTTAAGGAGTAATTTGTCCTCAAGTCTATTATTTGGTATTTGTAATTCGTCGCTTAAATACTCGGCGTAAGCGGCAACAAAAAGACCGCAATCCTTGCATTTGTAAAAATTATATAATCCATATCTTGCAAGTAATGTAAGAGTTGTAAAATTTATGACATGGAACTAAATCATGATACTTATAGGCTACCAATGAGTTTTTGAGCAATTTCTTCAACATATTCTACATCAAATAGATTTCCCATTTTATCCCGATATGCTTCAATCATCAACCAATCAGTACAAACTTTTTGGTCCAAAAAGCCACTTATATCAAGGTAAGTAGGCAATATTTTGCCTAGCTTTTGTATCACAAAGAGATGGCCCAGAACATCTCCTTCCTGACATCGAGTTATAAACTCGGATATGCCTCTCTTTTAGAACGATGAAAACCAATGTCCAATGGAATTTATCACCACAATTAATAGGGATGTACACTTCGTCGACGAAATGCAAAGGTAAGCCAGCTAGAATGGTAAAATCTTTGATGATGTTGATTAAGCATTCCTAGTTTTGGGGAACTTCTAGTTGTTGTTGACAATAACTATCATAGGAATTATTGATATAAACTTTGTACAAACAATTGTCCGCATTGTATTTGTATTGTACTTGTGTTTGCAATTTGGCCTTCTTTCGAAGGTAGTTAAAAATGACATCGATGTGCTGCACATATTATGAAATATTTCAGATTATATGACAATAATATTAATACACAAATGCAATTAAATAAAATATTAATTAATAATAATATGTATGATATTTTAACCTTATCATTCCAATAAGTTTGGGGTTATGACATCAAGTAGAACCAATCCTTCATTTGGGGATGTGCAACAACAAAGTAAAACATATCAAAACCAAGACCCGATTCATTCACTTTTTAGTGTTAGTCATTTATATTTCTACATGATTTATATGTGTTAATGTCATGTATTTACAAAAAGATTTGTATAAATTAACAACTTTAAAGATGATTTATGTACCTACCGGCATGATGCTTTAACAACCCATCAACAATCCATTCTGAATAGTCATTTATCAACTTTATTATTTTTTTGGAGCCTCGTCCGAGATGTTGAACTCTTCAAATGGGTAATTCTTCAATTCTTCCAAACTAACAGGCTCAACCCTTTCTTCTTCTTTGGAAGCAGTTGATGGATTATCAACTGTGATATTATGTTTTTCAGTAGTAGCTTATACATCCACATGAAAAGTCAGAATTGTCAATGCTAATCATAGAGATACAACAGATTATCTATGTATTACAACAGATGTATCATCTATTGGGATGAATTCAAATAGGAGGAAGATTTGTACGATAATTTCAACAGATGACACATCTGTTGCAACATATGACTCATTTGTTGGTACAAATTAAAATAGTACAAAGACCTATTTGATTAGCTGAAAGAGATGAACATATGTTGCAAAAGATAACTCATCTTATGGAATAGGTAAGACAACTATTGTAACAGATTGCAATTCATGCAATAGGTTATACAACTATTGCAATAGATGTATCTATCTATTTGTTAATTTTCAGCAAATGTATCATCTATTGAAACAAATATGTGTCTATTTATTTGTTGGAATAGATTATATGCATTACCTCCTTCAGCCCATGCTGCTCTCCTATGTCCCTTGAACATTGATCAAAGGTGCAAGACAAAGACAGATGAATTACAATTTTGCTTTTTTCGACGCTTGTGATGCCTTGAAAAAATTTTTCCTTGTCCTCTTAGCCACCTTAATCTCTAGTAGAGTGTATAGATATGAAATCCTCTTTGATGAAATAACACCCCTCTTAGATGTCAACTCCTTTACAGAAGCAGTTACTACATTAATAATATTAATCACTGCATCATGTTTTGCCTTGCAGTCTTGGCATTTGCATACAGAATATTATCCAGAAGGGGCAAAATATGTATAACCAGTATGATCATTATCATAGTGGTTTGTTGTTTCAAATACAATAAGAGGAGCATCATTAGCCCTAACAACACCACCACTACCACTACCACTACCACTACCAATACCATCAACAACAACAGCAAGCCCAAGTTTGTGGGTGGGTGGGGGGTTGTAAATTTGACCATTTTCCCTACTATATATAAGTTTGTTTTTACCAGATACAATAAGCTGAAAATGCATGTTAAATAAAACATGTGTACCTAATCTTCAGACATGTAAAAAAATATGCACATATTAAAAAGTATAGTATATCGCCCCAAAAAATACTTGAGAGGCTATTTGCACATGTGACCCAACTATGCTTTGCTTTGAAAAAGAATACTCTACACTGTGTGCCTCCAGTAGATAAAAAATGACCACCTTGAAAATATCTTTAAAGACTTTTCTTATGGGAGACAAAAATATAAAATCACCCACTATTTTGTAAACTATATAAACGGCTTTGCTATTTTGTCTCCCATAAAAAAAGACTTACAAAACTAGTTTTCTTTCTATTTTTATGTATGGACCAAATAATTATTTACCGCTCTATATCTCAAATATTTTTAAACAACTCTCTCGATACATGTTTATCATTCAACTTATATTTTTTTTCTTTTTTTGTTTTACTCTAATTTTTTTTTTTCAAAATTTTCTCATCAATCTTTATTGTTTTCTTTTTCTTCTCTCAACTTTCATTTTTTTCTCATTTTTAAAATTTACTTTGATTTTTATTTATTTATTTTTACATTTTTTATTTTATCAACCTTTACTTTTCTTTTTTTTTTTCAACCTTTATTATTTTCTATATTTTTTCCTTTTCTCTTCTCAACATTTTTTTGTTTCTCTTTTTTATTTTCTTTGTTATTTTTATTTCTCTCAATGTTTTTCTTTATTCTTTTTCTTTTTTCTCAACTTCTTTTACTTTTGTTTTATTTGATTCCTTACAAATAATATGTTATACTCCATGGGTAAGAGTTGACACTACAATATTGTGTCTCGATTTATGTGATGTCTTATAACTCTTTCTTAAAGGTAATACTTAGCTCAAAGACTTTTAAATAACAATTACGCCCCATGGGTAAAAGTTGACACTACCAGATTATGTTTTAGTTATGAAAAATTTTGTAACTCTTACCTTAGAAGCAGGACTTAGTCCAAGGAATTTCAAATAACAAGTTACATACAAAGACTTAGCCCAAAGACTTTCAAATAATAAGTTACGCCCCACGAGAAAGAGTTAATACTTTCACATTGCGTCTTGATTTATGAGATGTTCTATAACCTTACCTTAGAGGCAAGACTTAGTCCAAGGACTTTCAAATAATAAGTTACGTACAATGAGAAAGAGTAGACACTACTACATTGAATTTTGACTTATAAGATGCTTTATAACTATTGCCTTAGAGGCAAGACCTAGCTCAAGTACTTTCAAATAACAAGTTATGTCCCAAGAACATGAGTTAACACTTTCACATTGTGTCTTGATTAATGATATGTTCTACAAATCTTGCCTTAGAGGCAAGACTTATCTCAAGGACTTTCAAACAACAAGAAATGTAAATATGAGTTGACACTACCACATTGTGTTTTGACTTATGAGATACTCTATAACTTTCCTTAAAGGTAAAACACAGGCCAAGAACTTTATAACCACAAGTTACGCCTCATGGGTAAGAATTGACTCTAGCATATTTTGTTTTGATTTATAAGACGTTTCATGACTCTTACCTTAGAGGCATGACTTAGCCCGAGTTTCAAACAACAAGTTTGCCCGATGGGCAAGAGTTGACACTACCTCATTCTATCTTGATTTATGAATTGTTCTATTAGTCTTGCCTCTAAGACAAGACCTAACTCAAGAACCTCACAAAAGAAATAGTTACTCCCCATGGGCAATCGTTGCTTCCTTGTGTCCTATTTTATGAGATACTTTATAAGTCTGTATTAGAGGCAAGACTTAGCTCAAGAATTTTAAACAAGTTACACACACGAGCCAGACTTGGCACTACCACATTATTTCTTGATGTATGAGATGTTCTATAACCCTTGCCTTAAAGGCAAGACTTATCCCAAAAGACATTCAAAAAATAAGCCACACCCTTAATTTATTTTAATGTCAAAGAAAGAAGATCCTCTTTGCGGATTATCCAACTTTCCATTCATTAGCGAAATATAATACAAGTTGAGAAAAAAAGAAAAAAATAAAGATTGGGAAAAAAGAAAAAAAGAGAAGAAAAAAATAAAGGTTAAGAAAAAAGAGAAGAAAAAAATTTGAGAAAAATGAAAATAAAGAAAATAATAAAAGATAAAAATAAAGAAAGAGAAAAAGGTCGAGATAAATGAATAAGAAATTGGTAGAGAAATAAAATATAAATAATGCTTGATAAAAAAATAAAGATTGAGACAAAGAAATTAACAAGAAAAAAAAACATAAAATTCAAGGAAGAATAAAAAAAAAGATATAAAAATAGAATTTGAAAGATAAATGAGTATGAAAAATTTAAAAATACTTGAAGCGTAGAAGAGTAAAAATGTAATCTACAATATATTAAAAGTGCGAAGACCGTTAGAAAAGTGATTCAAACTTTTTTCCCTTTATTAAAACAAATCGCTTTAGATAAAATTGTCGTTTCATCTTTTTTTTACCCAATTAAATTTCTTTAAAAAATATTCCCTCAAATTTTATTACATGTCTTTTTGCAAATTAGTGTTCCAATTGGTTTGTGAGTATTCTCTTTTTATCAAATTTGCATGTCTTTTTCCAAATTAGTCTTCTAATTGTGTCCAATTTGGTTTGCATTCTCTACTTCTATGAAAACACTACAAATTTTCGTCTTCTTCTTCTTCTTCTTCATGTTTTTCTCCCAACAACTTCGTCACCAATTTTGTCAAGATGTCCCTTTATTGAAACTATTTTTCAAAGAAAACCAAAGATGGTTATAAGCGTAGATCATATCGTTTCATCGTCGGTATTATCAATGTGCTTTTCTATTATGTCTTCTATTTTTTTACACTACAACTTATCATTTTGAAAGTTAAAGTGTTTATGGTTAAAGCTAATTGTGTTGGGTTCAATATTAAAGTGCGAATGAAAAATAGAGGAACCAAGTGGAGAAAATATTAAGATAACACTAAAAATGAAAGTGTCTTAAAGAATAGAAAAGTCTACTAAATTCTCTCACATTGGTGCAATTTTGAGTTACTTTTCCATTTTTTAGTACACTTTTCATTTGGAGTGTTATCTCAATTTTCCCTCTATTTGGTTCCCAACATTTTTCATTCACACTTTAATATTGAACCCAACATTCTTCCATATGAATGGGGAATGAATTTTGTTTTTTATAAAACTTTACGAACAAGTATATGATCATCAAGCAAAGACTGATTGCATCTGGATAAGTGGATTTCTTTTTGAAATTTCCGTAGTTAACATGCATCGGATGCACTCGGTCAATTAGTATATTTAATATCTTTGAACCGTCGAGCTTTAATGTACACTGAGACAACACATATCACACAACCAACCTTTTGCCGTTTATGGTTCTCACGGGTTTATTCGTTTTAGCCATGAACACGTCTTGGTCTCATGAGAGCTTAGAGAATAGTCCATTACTATCATTCTTCTTGAATTGGATTCCCCTTCACCCTCACATAGGTGATTTCTAAATGTTTAATTTTATAGATTGAACTATTTTGTCAAAACTGTCAAATTTAGATAATCATTAAAAGTCTTCACACCATAAGTCTTATCTGTGTTTACTAAACATTGTCTACATCAGGAGAATAGGTTGGGTAAATTGACAATGTTGAACCTGTCAGACATAGCTTTGTTTGATATCCTTGAACTTAGATCTTGGGATCTCTATTCTGCTAGGTAGAGTTACCTTCGTGTTGACTTGTCCTAGGTCCTAAACCCATTACCTTAGTTGTCCTCTCAATTCCTTCTCTATATAGGTGATAATGCTCAATCTACAGCTCTTGTGAGTGTAAAGCGGTCGTTAGCAAATATAGAACCCAACCTGGGTTGGGTGTCGATCCCACAGGGAATAGCTTGGCCAACAAGTAAGTAAAATTACTAAACTTTTGGTGCAAGTCTCGTAAGAAGGGGGGATTCTTGTCGTGCAAGTAAAGTAAACAAAAGCTTAAAATAATAAAGTAAAAAGAGAGAGATTGTCACGTTGGTTGTAAACAATGAGAATTGAAGTGTTGGGGTTATGTCCACCTTCTGAGGTATACGTCTCTATTGGCTATGAGTGTGTAGAATTGTGACATGCATGTGCTTATAGAGAATTGTAGTCGATGGTAAATCCAAGCGTCTCTTGACCTCAACAAGTACTATTTCACTTTAACTCTCTCGAGCTTAAAGCGTGTCTAACAGTACGAATACTCCAAGAGGTTAGTCCAGTTACGACACTAGCTTTTTAATAGGAAAGGGTGTCCTACTACCTTGACATTATCTCTTTTCCAGACAAATAACCTTTCTCTCGAACAAGTTAAATGTTAGACTGGCGTATTCTTGCGTTTGCAACCGCAAAGAATGTAGATTAAGATGAAGAGAATAATGATATAAGCAATATACGTGTCACGAACTCACAAACTCACAACAATAGATAGTAACTCATTCGGCTTCCATAACCCCAACAGAGAAGTTTAGTTACCCATGAATGCGAAGGAGATCACGTTTGACATTGTTATTATATCACGATATTGAGTAATTGCGTGTAGATCAAGTGATAGGTGTGACGCGTGATTCCTTAGCAAGTAACGATTCTCTTGTTGTGGAATTTAATTGTTGAGCAATAGAAAGATTAAAAGAGTTGATTAGAAGTGTTGTGGTGGAAGAAGAGAGGGATGGAAGAAGATTAATTGTTGAATGTATTTCTCCACTAAGGGAGGAGTTAATTAAAAATCTCTAGCATGATAGGGTATTTATAATACCCATATCCTACTCCTACTAAGCTAATGAAATAAATAACCAATTCCTACTAGACTAATGAAATACTTAACTCAAATGTACTAGGTTAATGTAACATTATCATAATCCAAATAAACTAATGAAATACTTAACCCAATTGTACTAGGTTAATGTATCATTGTCCAAATCTAGCTTTGTGTCTGTAAGTCCCCAAAGTCTTCAGAAATGTTGTTTTAGCCCGGGACAGATTTTCCATGCAGCAGTTTTGGTTCTTAGGTGTGTAGACTTTCTTCCCTTCCTTTGTGAGCTTTCTTTTGCGTCAAGTAAGCCATAGAATGTTGTATTTTGCATCATTTATACCTGAAACTTTCCTAATCATGTTCGTTAGCTCATTTACAGGAAAAAGGACTAAAAGTGCATGAAATATTTAATTTGTTCTCAAAACTGGGATAAAATATGGGCAAAATATATTGATATAGGCGCGTAATTTCGCCTATCATCAACACTCCACACTTAGAGCTTTGTTCGTCCTCGAACAACATATCATGTCCTTCTAAACATCAACTTAGGTTTTTTACAGCAACAACACAAAACATTCTTCAAGACAAGCACAACAATTATCAACAAAGAGTAGCTTTTCGATTATAAGTAGAAACAATTTTTCCTCAAGCATAGACTCGTGATGGTGATCAACTCGTACGCAAACGTTAAGGTACATAGAATCATATACAACTATCCAAATCTCATCAACCATGTGTGTCTCACAATATAGTACCCATAATCACTCACAAATATAGCATATTTTTCAAACATGGGTATCAAAATGTCCTTGCTCTCACTCTCACAAAGAATTCATATGTAGCAACTGATGACCATAGGCTTTCCCTTAATGTAATACTCTACTAAATGTCAGAATTCTAAGCTTAGGATCAAGTAGGTCTTTTGATGGTTGTAATGTAGGCTAAGGGGCGGGTAGGATCAGCTATTTTGGCCAGAAATAGTGACTAAGTTCCTAAGCGCTTTAATACATCACTTTGTATCATTGACACTTATTCTTTCTTTCAACCTTTCTTCTTTCTTTTTATTCTACCACCCTTGTTCTCCTCTTTTGTTTTTCATTTTTAAACACAACTCCCTTTTCAGCTTTCTTTTCCTTTTTTTTTTCTTTTCATAACATACCTCTTATGATAGCACTTTATTTTTCATAACACATTCAAGCACCTTTGCAATTTAAAGCATCATTCTTACCCAATTTCCTCTTATATTGTCACATGACTTTTTCACTTTAAAGCACTTAGGAATTGGGATCAAATTACGGTCTTGAAAGAAATGGATTAGGCTTACATACAAGGTTGTCAAGGAAATAGGCTAAAGGCTCAAAAGGGTTTAACTAGGATGATGTTCATGGGTAGGTAAAACTGAAGGTAAACAAATATAGGTTGCCAAAGAAATGCCTAAATCATATCCTAAACTTACACTCCTTATTTTTGCTTTCCATACATACCAGGCAAGTTCTAGCATCAGCCACATACATAGAAGATACTATTAATCTCACTCACACAAGGCACATGGTCGACTTGATTAGAAGTAATATAGAATCTTGACCCAACAACTGAAGGAATTGAACCACAAAATATCACATAATGAGTCACAACTAGAGCCTAAACGTCTCAATAGTCACAATTGTAACACATACTCTTGTTATAATCTCATGCTGCCTAGCAAAATAATTTCATGCGAAGCTAGAAAAAAAAAATTTACTACTAAAAAAAAACGAAACAAACAAAAAAAAAGTTAAACAAACATAAGCAAACATAGATGCAAATAGAGGAGTATAGCATGCAATACCGCCACCCCACACTTAGTCGGGACCCTGTCCTCAGTGGAAAATAAATACGAAGAACCTGGTTGGTCGGACTTATTCTCTATGTCTGAGGTCATACCCCTTGCATTGGAATCTTCATCAGAGTCATCATCCTCAGAAGTTCCTCATGATTATTCCACTTAATTCCAAGCGTGAGTTAAGGTGTTTGCAGCGAGGAGGGTTCTTCTTGCTCCTTGAGGCCTCTTTTCTTGCTCTTTTGGGAAGTGGTAGCCTTTTCTTTGCCTTGTCTTGCTTTGGGTGCCATTGTACCTGAGACTTGAAATAGTGTTAATGGTAGCACAATCTCAATGGTTACAATCTATACACAAGCAGTAGGGGTACCACCCCACACTTAGTTTTGTTGATACAAATCAGTGAGGTGAAAGTGGTCGATTACTTAGACTTCATCGACATACGCTTTAGGATTATATTCTGACAAGAAACTCAGCAATGCATCACTTACTTGCATCCATTGGACTACTTTCATGTTAGATATAACAATAATACTACATAGGGGTAACCACATTGAATAGTTATTCTTTCAACAATCACAACCTCCTATGTCGGTAGGCACTATAAGTCTTATCCCGATGAACGGGATAGCCTAACATGTAAGTATCCAAGTAGCAATCTTAAACAATTTTCAAGATTATAGCAATTCCGTAAATAGTATAACAATGCTATTAAAACCAAATTCAAGTCGGAAACAAGTCAAGATGATTCTAACGTATACGTTCACTCACATGATTTTGCATCAATAATCCAAACACATGAACATCACCAATAATTTTTCAAGATGTAGCAATTCATGATAGACATAGCAACGTAGTACTTACGAGAAATAGATGAAGAATAAGAGAGTACTTACTTGCTTGAGGCTTTTTGGAGATGGTTTTGTGATTTGGAAGAGCAAGAAAAAATTTTGAGATGATTTGGAGAGGGAATGCGGTGCCTTTAGGTCAATTTTTAGTGTGGTTATGTTTCAAGACTAAGTCCCCTTTATATAGGAAGAGAATGGGTCGGGTTATGACCCATTTACAATCGGTTTTGGAGACAAAAAACCCTCATATGCGGCGCATAATGTTCGGCATATCATGGACATATGCGGCGCGTTGTCTATAGCATAATGAGACATATGCGCCGCATAGTCTATGGTATTTGTAGACATATGAGCCGCATAGTCTATGGCATATGATATACTGAGACCAAATGCCATAGCATAGGCAGCGCATAGTCAAAAGCATACCTAGGAATGGGCGGCGCATAGTGTATAGCACACTAGATTCCGAGACCTTAGGCTATAGGATAGGTTGTGCATCGTTCGTGGCCTAGTTTTACCAAGGCCTAGCCTTCCTCGATGCCTATTTTGGAGTGAGAAATGCTCAATCCATAGCCTTATGCATCACTATTCCTAACTTACCAACTTTACCATACAATGCGTCCAAATCATCAATTGAAATCAATCTCCTCGTTGAATACTTCTTGCACCTATTTTTGCTCAAAAAAAATGAAAATGATTAGTACGATGGGTTGCCTCCCACCAAGCACCTTAGTTTTGGTCGTGGCACGACTCTTATTTTTGGATTTTTTATAAAACAAAACAAGTACTAGAATGAAAGGAAAAACGATAAACGATAAAACGATAAAACGATGGGTTGCCTCCCATCTAGCGCCTTATTTATTGTCGTGGCTCGACATAGTTACCTCGAGTACTCAGACTTCGTCGAGGTAAGTGTTGGATCATTTTCTGAAAGGATTTAGACGGCAATGAGGCTTACCTGTGGGCATGCGGTCTTCTTCAAGATGGATCTTACGTTTCCCTGGAGAGTCACCAATTATATCATCAATAGTCCAACCCATTGCTCTCTTGTATCTCTTCAGAGCAGAGATGAGAGCTTCTACGTGCTGTTCACTTAAATCATCTGCTCTCTCCGGAAGTATATTTCTACTTTCCAAGAACACATACCTTAGATAATCGGGGAGTTCTTGCGTTTCTAGCATTGGTGGCTCGTCAAAGGGAGTCTTCGCTGTTGGTTGATTCTTGAGATCACAATCTGGTTGCTTAGGAGTATAAGGCTCTGTTTCTGTTAGATCACCCATAAGTTCTTCATTGTCCTCATGCTCAACATTCAGTAGCGCAGCAGACAATGGCTCAACAGTAGGCTGTTTCTCTATAGATAATGCTTTCATATCCTCATGATGAACATCAGCTACAGATAACTCATTCACATCGCTGGGTTGCTTCATTGCTTTGCATATATCAAACCGTACCACTTCGTCATTAATTCGAAACAAAAGCTCATTATCTTTCATGTGAATAAGCACACTTCCAGTTGCAAGGAAAGGACATCCCAAGATTATGGGAACTTCAGAATCCTCCTTACAATCCAGAATAACGAAGTCTGTAGGAAAGATTAATGAAGAAACTTTCACCCGCACATCATTCAAGATACCCACAGGTCATTTTACCGACCTATCAGCCATCACGAGCCTCATATTGGTTGGTGTAGGGTCTCCCAACCCCAACTTTCTGTAGATGGATAGTGGCATCAAATTGATGCTAGCACCTAGATCACACAATGCCTTAGCAAAATCCAATGATCCAATTGTGCAAGGAATAGTGAAAGCTCCAGGATCTGCCTTCTTTTGAACTAACGACCTTGTAACGATTGCACTACAATGATGAACATTATCTGCCAAGTCATAACTTTCTGCCCGCTTCATTGTCAAGAGATCCTTCATAAATTTCGCATACCCAGGCATTTGTTCAAGTTCCTCCACCAATGGAACATTAATGGTCAGCTGCTTTAACATATTCATGAATTTGCTGAACTTTGTGTCATCCGTCACCTTCTTCAATCTTTGGGGAAAAGGTGGTGGGTATGGAAGTGTTCTTTCCACGGTTTTCTTCCCCTATTTCTTTCGTTTTTCCACTTTTTCAAGCTGCACAGTGCTGGATGTGGCGTCCTTGACGTCAGGAGTAGTTGCTGCGGCATCTTCTCCTTTTGCATTGTCATCCATGTCCGCAACTTCGTCAATCACTTTCTTTCCTTATTCTGAAGTTTCCAGCACCTTACCACTTCTGGTAGTGATGGCCATGCATGACCCATCATTCCTTGGGTTTTGCACAGTATCACTAAGTAAAGTGCCGGCCTTTCTTTGGTTGAGTGCTGCTGAAAGTTGACTGAATTGCTTCTCTAGTTGTCTAATTGAAGTGGAGTGTGAATCAACTAATTGTTTCATAGCGGACAAATCATTAATTACCTCCGTTACTCCCGCACTCGTTGCTTCCACACCTTTCAATAATTTAGCCATCATGTCCTCCATACTTCCAGAATTAGATATGGTGGTGTCACGTCTTCCAGGGGGAACGTACAAACCACTCTTTTCATTCTTGTTCTTCCAACTACCTTGGTCTTTGTCTCCAGATTTATCATAATAGTTCCGACCTTGGTTTCCTTGGGTATTCCCACGGAAACCCCCCTGATTGTTCAAGTAGTTGGCCTCCTCTTCCGAATCAGATTCGTCTCTTCCTTTTGATGTAATAGCTTTCACTTTTTCAGTCTTCCCCAATAGATGCTTTGTAAGAATATCCATTTGGGTTTACATGTGCGCCATATCTTGATCACGTTCTTCTTCTCTTCTTCGTTGGTCTGCAGTCATACCAATAGATAAAGTGGGGCTTGGTACCTCAGAATCCCTTGTATGCCAAACTCTACTTTGTTTCGTCATACGAGCTAGCATATTACTTGCTTGACCAAAGGTGAGATCCATGAAAGATCCTCCAGCTGCATTATCAACCACTTGCTTGGTCACCGAATTCAAAGCTCTGTATAATATCTCCATCAAGTGGACATTGGTCATATGATGGTTTGGGCATCGCATTAGCTTCGTCTTGAACCTCTCCCATGTTTCATGAAGTGCTTCAGTTGGAAGCTGACGGAAGTTGCTGATTTCATCTTTCAATTGTGCTCTTTTGGATGGCGGAAAGAATCTTTCTAGGAAAGCGTCTCTCAATTGCCTCCAATTTGTAATTGAATCAGGAGTTAGCCCATTCAACCACATAGTTGCCTTCCCAGACAGAGACAATGGAAATAGACGTAATCGAATTGCATTCTGTCAAACTCCAGGATTGTCGAATGACTTGCATGTAGAAATAAAGTTGATCAGATGCATATTCGGATCATCGCCTGCTAGTCCACCAAATAATCCCTTGAGTTGCAATAACTAAATCATGGTGCTTGTGATATTAAACTTTGCTCCGGGTGCCAATGGCGGAAGAATAATAGCTCCTGTGGCACCAGCTTCGTCAAGATCATCTTCATCATCTTCGAACAGCATTGGTACAGTTCGGCGTTCAGGCCTATATCTTGCTTGACGATCTCTTCTGTTTGCTGGTGTCGCCATCTCAGCAGTATGTTGTGGGTTTAGTAGCTCTTCATCGCCCAGATCCTCATCGTCAGGATTTGTTGCTCACCTACGGTTATCAATATTCTGTTGATGCACTTGAGCAGCCATCCTTTCAATTTCACGTTGTGCCTCCATTGATGCACTAAATAAACCTAAAAAAAAACAAAAAAAACAACTAAAAGTAAAAGTACGAGAATCTTTGACCAAAGGGTCTAGTAATTATCACGAACTTGATTGACACTCGTATTCCCCGGCAACAGCGCCAATTTTTGATAACGCTCAATCTACAGCTCTTGTGAGTGTAAAGCGGTCGTTAGCAAATATAGAACCCAACCTGGGTTGGGTGTCGATCCCACAGGGAATAGCTTGGCCAACAAGTAAGTAAAATTACTAAACTTTTGGTGCAAGTCACGTAAGAAGGGGGGATTCTTGTCGTGCAAGTAAAGTAAACAAAAGCTTAAAATAATAAAGTTAAAAGAGAGAGATTGTCACGTTGGTTGTAAACAATGAGAATTGAAGCGTTGGGGTTATGTCCACCTTCTGAGGTATACGTCTCTATTGGTTATGAGTGTGTAGAATTGTGACATGCATGTGCTTATAGAGAATTGTAGTCGATGGTAAATCCAAGCGTCTCTCGACCTCAACAAGGACTATTTCACTTTAACTCTCTCGAGCTTAAAGCGTGTCTAACAGTACGAATTCTCCAAGAGGTTAGTCCAGTTACGGTACTAGCTTTTTAATAGGAAAGGGTGTCCTACTACTTTGACATTATCTCTTTTCCAGACAAATAACCTTTCTCTCGAACAAGTGAAATGTTAGACTGGCGTATTCTTGCGTTTGCAACCGCAAAGAATGTAGATTAAGATGAAGAGAATAATGATATAAGCAATATACGTGTCACGAACTCACAAACTCACAACAATAGATAGTAACTCATTCGGCTTCCATAACCCCAACAGAGAAGTTTAGTTACCCATGAATGTGAAGGAGATCACGTTTGACATTGTTATTATATCATGATATTGAGTAATTGCGTGTAGATCAAGTGATAGGTGTGACGCGTGATTCCTTAGCAAGTAACGATTCTCTTGTTGTGGAATTTAATTGTTGAGCAATAGAAAGATTAAAAGAGTTGATTAGAAGTGTCGTGGTGGAAGAAGAGAGGGATGGAAGAAGATTAATTATTGAATGTATCTCTCCACTAAGGGAGGAGTTAATTAAAAATCTCTAGCATGATAGGGTATTTATAATACCCATATCCTACTTCTAAGCTAATAAAATAAATAACCAAATCCTACTAGACTAATGAAATACTTAACCCAAATGTACTAGGTTAATGTAACATTATCATAATCCAAATAAACTAATGAAATACATAACCCAATTGTACTAGGTTAATGTATCATTGTCCAAATCCATCTTTGTGTCTGTAAGTCCCCAAAGTCTTCAGAAATGCTGTTTTAGCCCGGGACAGATTTTCCATGTAGCAGTTTTGGTCCTTAGGCGTGTAGACTTTCTTCCCTTCCTTTGTGAGCTTTCTTTTGCGTCAAGTAAGCCATAAAATGCTGTATTTTGCATCATTTATACCTGAAACTTTCCTAATCATGTTCGTTAGCTCATTTACAGGAAAAAGGACTAAAAGTGCATGAAATATATAATTTGTTCTCAAAACTAGGCTAAAATATGGGCAAAATATAATGATATAGGCGCGTAATTTCGCCTATCATCAATAGGCCTTCTGTAAGTGGATCGAATATATCATCTTTTGACTTTGCATAGTCAACATAGATAATTCCACTAAAGAGAAGTTCTCTAATGGTATTATTTCTCCATCTTATGTGACGAGATTTACCGTTGTACATTATGCTCCCTGACCTACCTATTTCTGCTTGGATGTCATAATGTATGCATACTGGTTCTACTGGTTTAGGCCAATAAAGAATATCTCTCATGAAATTTTGAAGCCATTCTACTTCTCACCAGCTTTATCCAATGTGAAAAAACTAAAATTTCATTATGGAGCGAGCAATACATATTTGTTTGGATGATTTCCAATAGACCATTTCTCCACCGATAGTAAATAAATATCCATTCGTAGTTTTACTCCTTTCGATCTTGTGATCCAATTTACATCACTATATCCTTTAAGTACAGCGGGATATTTATTATAATGTGAATCATAGCCTTGAGTGTATTTAAGATATCCCAAAACTCTTTTCATTCCCATACAATGAGTTTTATTAAGATATTCCAACTGTGAGTCACTTTCACCCTCATTCTTTTGAAGTACGAAGCTCACGTCCAGTGGAGTCTTGGCAATACCTAATTCCAAAAACTTAAATTTGTCAAGTACCTTTTCGATGTAATGAGATTGTGACAATGTCAACCCTTGTAGATTTCTATTGATTCTTATTCCTAAGATCACATCTAAAACTCTAAGGTCTTTCATATCAAACTTTCTCTCAGGCATTCATTTCGTAGCATTTATGTCAGAAATGTCTCTACTGATGATTCCACATGGAAACAAACAATGACTTGATAATTTGTAGTGTCTTTAATGTAAACACATTTATAATATTCAATTATCTTGAATCTATTTGCAAACATAGTTTGGTCAAACTTTCCATGCCACTATTAAGGTGCTTGTTTTAGTCCATAGTATGACTTAACAAGTTTACACACCTTATTTTTCTTTCCTAGAGCCACAAAACCCTTAGGATGTTCCATATAAATTTCTTCCTCTAATTCTCTATTTATGAATGTTGTTTTCATATCTATTTGATGGATTTCATGACCATATACCTCTGCCAAGGAAATTAACATCTAAATTAACATTATCCTCATTATAGGCGAGTATGTATCAAAGGAACCAAGGCTTTTTTCAATTTGAAGCCTTTTACTACAAGTCTTGTCTTGCATTTGTCAATAGTACCATCCATTTTCATTTTGCTTTTAATGATTTATTTAAAACCTAAAGGTTTATTTCCTGGAGGAAAATCAACCAACTCCCACTTATGGTTGCTTAAGATTGAATCAATCTTACTATTGACTGTCTCTTTCAAAATGGATAAGTCTAATAATGACATCGCTTTTTTAAATGTTTGGGGCTCACTTTCAAATAGAAATATTATAAAATCTGATCTAAACGAAGTTGACGTTCCATGACATGTACTACGTCTTAGATTCTCATCATTATGTACATCTTTACTCAGTTCATATCAAGGTGATTTAGACCCCTAATAGATGTTTATGTCTAGTTTTATATGTGTAAATATGTTTAAAGAATTCAGCATTAATTGATTTAACTATCGTATTTTTATTAATATTAGGATGTTCAGATTTATGAACCAAAAACCGACATGCTTTACTATTTTTAGCATATCCTATGAACACACAGTCCACCGTCTTAGGTCCTAATACTTAATCTTTTAGGCATAGGAACTTGCACCTTCGCTAGATACCCCCACACTTTGAAATATTTCAAGTTGGGTTTCCTTCCTTTCCATTTTTAATAATTGAGTATTGAATTAGCTGTAAGGATAACTTCCCCCCATAAGTTTTACGGTAAACCTGAACTTATAATTAAGACATTCATCATTTCCTTCAAAGTTTGATTTTTTCTTTCCACAATTACATTAGATTGAGGTGAATACGAGGCCATAGTTTGATGCACAATTGCATTCTCTACACATATTTGTGTAAAGGGAGATTTATATTCTCTGCCCCTATCACTTCTTATCATTTTGATTTTTTTCTCTAACTGATTTTCAACTTTGATTTTATAATGCCTAAACATATCTATTGCTTCATCCTTACTATTTAGAAAATAAAGATAACCGTATCTCATGTAATCATCAATAGAAGTTATAAAATAATTTTTTCCACCATGAGATGGTGTTGACTTTATATCATAAATGTTCGTGTTGATTAAGTGTAAGATATTGGAATTCCTTTCAACAGACTTATACGGATGCTTAGCATACTTTGATTCCACACACGTTTGATATTTTGATTTATTGAACTCTAAGTTTTGCAAAACTTCGAAGTTAATCAGTTTTCATAATGTTTTGCAATTGAAATTTCCTAATCGTTCATGCCACAAATCATAAGACTCAAACAAGTAAGATGAAACTGAACTTTTATTGATTTCAACATTCATTACATTTATTTTGAATAGGCCCTCTATGAGGTAGCCTTTTCCTATGTATATTTCTTCTTTACTAAGTAAAATATTTTGGAAACAAATACATATTTCAATCCATTTTTGTCAAGAAGTGATAGAAAAGTGAAGTTCTTTAGTAACTCCGGTACATACAAGATATTGTTCAAAGTCAACACTTTGCCTGATGTTATTTTCAGGCTGAATTTTCCTGTTCCTTCAACTTTTGCAGTTGTGTATTTGGCCATGTATATCTTCTCTTTGGCTTGAATCGGAGAAAAAGCAACAAATAACTCCTTATTAGCAAAAACGTGGTAGGTGGCATTGGAATCCATCCACCATTCTTGAGGCTTTCCCACTAAGTTGCATTCAAATAGCATGGCACACAGATCGTCCATTTTTTTCTTGGACTCAGCCATATTTACTTGGTCCTTTTTTTCCCTTTCTTTGGAGCACGACAATTTGTTAACTTGAGGCCAATCTTGCCACAATCAAAGAATTTTTCCTTGAATTTCTTCTTAGATTGATTGCTTTCCTGTCTAGCTTTCTTCTGTTTCTATTGTTGTTGTGGTGTCTTCTACAATATTTGCTCCACTTATTGTAGAATTTCCTTTCAACCTCCTTTTAGTGGGTTTATTGTCTTCTTCAATGCGCAATCTCACTATAAGATCTTTGGCTTTCATCTCCTTTCGATTATGTTTTAAGTAATTCTTGAAGTCCTTACACAATGGTGGTAACTTCTCTATTACTGCGGCAACTTGAAATGGATCGTTCATGACCAAACCTATAATAAAGTTCTTGTGAACAAAGAATATTTTTAACATGTTCAACTAAGGTATTCATCAAACTCATGCCTTTCTCAAGGAGATCATAGATGATTACTTGGAGTTCCTGGACTTGAGATACAATAGACTTGCTATCAATCATTTTAAACTCAAGGAATCTTACAGTGAAAAACTTTTTGGTTCCCGCATCCTTAGTCTTGTATTTTCTTTCTAGCATACACCATAACTCCTTTTCCATATTCATTCTACTATACACGTTGTGTTGTTCATCTTGGAGGCCATTTAGAATGTAATTCCTATATAGGAAATCTGAGTGTTTCCATGCCTGTATAACGATAAATTTCT
Organism: Capsicum baccatum var. pendulum; assembly: GCA_030864225.1. Lineage (NCBI taxonomy): Eukaryota > Viridiplantae > Streptophyta > Magnoliopsida > Solanales > Solanaceae > Capsicum > Capsicum baccatum. Next base: position 16,049,187 of record CM061554.1, read on the forward strand.
CCTGGTCCAAAGTTTCATCGGGAACCTCAGGAGCTTCTTTAGATGTGAATAGTTAAAGGCATAAAGTTGTAAGGTAGAAGAACATCTTCTGTTGCCACCTTTTGAAATCAACACCTATGAATTTTTCAAGTTTTTCCACTGATACCATTGCTAGTAGAGTATGCGTACGACTCATTGTGGAAACATTAGTTGTGCAGTCATTGAAACATCATTCACTTGATTGTCAGTAGTCATTTTCCTATCACCACAAGACAATGAATTTAGTATATCGAAATATTACTTATAAAATTGTAGCAACTTTAAACACCCTTTATTTCTAGTTTAATGATGAAGTTTTTATGACTTTCAATCATCAACCGAGTGATCTTTAACTTGTGATGAAGATTTTATTTCTTCAAACCACTAGTTAAGTTCAAACTGAGTAGAAAGCGTAAAGCATTAATCTCCAGAAACCACACAATGCAGATTCCAAAACTTATTTCCGTAAGATTGTTGTATTCAAGTACACAAAATCTATATTTTGGCATAACAACTTCAACACAAGTTCAAGTATAAAATAAGAACACTTATGAAGTTATGTAACACCCCCAATACAAGATTAAAAAAACTTTTCAAAGAAGTGTTTTTTTAAAAAAAATTAGAGGAAACAAAAAAGGGGCAAGTCTTTCGACTTCACATAGTGTCCTCAAGAAAATAATTCCCCTCAAGTACCCAAGGTTGTGGAATTTTCCTCCTAGGTTAAAATGTCCTAACAATCCGACTGTAGTGGTACCTCAAATGATTGGATTCTCTTTGAAATCACTTAATGGTTAGATGATCACACAGAGTATTTCAGAAATCAAGAAATGTTTTTTTAATGTAGAAAAAATTTCATACCTAAACATATGGATAAATGCATGTATATGTATCCATTAGGTGCAAGTTTCAAAAAGAGGCAATAGTTCATTAGGAAAGATATGTCCTCTTGAACAGTCATGCTTATTCATCAAAATAGTTATGTTTGTTCATCGAGTCAGTGTGTCTTTTTATTGGATAGTCACAACCATCCAAAAAGACACCTCTTTTTTTTTTGAATAAATAAGTCATTTCGTTGAAGGGTTGTATCCCTTCTGAAGCAACATTTGGAATTCTACAGTTGTTTCTACACTGCATGCATGCACGTTAATAGAGGTTCAAAAATTGCAAAAAAAATTGGTTGTGTTTTTCCATTGGTTTTTTGGACTATTTAAATAATTTTTTTCTAAAAATATAGATCTCATTGATCAATCATTTGACTAATCCAAATCCATATCCGAAGCCAAAGCCGAGCTGAGTGAGTGAAGACGATGACGACGTAAGGCATCTCTTAGTTCTTGCCTCACTTACCAAGTGGAGTAAGTACTTATTAATATAAACATTTGAAAGTTTCCTTCTCTCACCAACTTGGGAGAATTAGTAGACTTTCCATTTTTTAGTACACTTTTCATTTTTTGAGTGTTATCTCAATTCTTCCCTCCACTTAGTTCCCTTCTTTTTCTATTAACACTTTTGATGTAGAACCTAAAAAAACCCCACATTAATGGGGAATGACTAATTTTTCATAAAACTTTATGAGCAAGGATGTGATTATCAAGCAAAGACTGATTGCATCTAGATAAGTGGGTTTCCCTTTGAATTTTCTGTAGTGAACATATATCAGATGCACTCGGTCAATCAGTAAATTTGATATCTTTGAATTTTAAAGCTTTAATTTACACCTAGACAACACACATGACACAACCATCCTTTTACCATTTATGGTTATCACAGTTTTATTCGTTTCAGCCATGAACACGTCTCGGTCTCATAAGAGCTTAGAGAATAAGCCTTTACTATATTCTTCATGAAGCAGCTTCCACTTCATCCTCACATAGGTGATTTATAAATGTTCAATCCTATAGAATAAACTATTCGGTCAAATCTGCCAAATTTAGATAATCATTAAAAGACTTCACACCATAAGCCTTATCCTTGTTTACTAGATATTGTCTACATCATAAGAATGGGTTGGTTAAATTGACAATGTTGAATCTGTTAGACACAACTTTTTTTGATCTCCTTGAACCTAGATCTTAGGATCTCTAGTATGCTAGGTAGATTTACTGTCATGCTGACTTGTCCTAGGCCTTTAACCCATTCCCTTGGATGTCCTCTCAACTCCTTCTCCAGATAGGCCTTTTTATGTGGATCTAAAACATTATCCTTTGACTTCTCATAGTCAACAGTAATGTTCCCTAACCTATTATGTCTCTATCATATGTGATGATATTTACCATTGTACATCATGTTCCCAGCCCTACATATTACCGATTGTCTATCACAGTGTATACATACTAGTGCCACTGGTTTGGGTCACTAAGGAATATCTTTCCAAAAATTCCATAGCCATTCTACTTACTCAACATCTTTATCCAATGATAACCTCATATTCGGTTGTGGATCGAGCAATACATGTCTATTTGGATGATTCCAAGAGACCGCTCCTCCATCAATAGTATATAATATCCACTCATGTATTTTACTTCATTTGCTCTGGTGATCCAATTTGCATTACTATATCCTTCAACTACTATGGGATATTTATTTTAATGTAAAGCATAGTCTTGAGTGTATTTAAGATACCCCAAAACTCTTTTCCTTGTCATCCAATGAGTTTTACCAGGATTACTCGTGTATTGACTCAACTTACTAATAACACATGCTATGTCTGGTCGTATACAATTCATTATATATATTAAATATCCAAATAGTCTTGCATACTCTGAATGTGAGTTACTTTTACCTTCATTCTTTTGAAGTGCAAAGCCCACATCCAATGGGTTCTTGGCAATACCAAATTCCAAATACTTAAATTTGTCAAGTACCTTTTTGATGTAATGAGCCCATAGAAATGACAACCCTTGTGTTGTTCTATGGATTCTTATTCCGAAGATCATATCTGTAATTCCAAGGTCTTTCATATCAAACTTTCTCTCATGCATTCATTTCATAGCATTTATGCCCAAAATATCCTTACTGATGATCAACATATCATCCACATACAAACAAACAATGACTTGGTGATTTGGAGTGTCTTTGATGTAAACAAATTTATCACATTCATTTATCTTGAACCCGTTTACCAACATGGCTAGGTTAAACTTCACATGCCACTGTTTAGGTTCTTGTTTTAGTCCATAAAGTGACTTAAGAAGTTTACACACCTTATTTTTTTCTGGAACCACAGAACCCTTAGGTTGTTCCATGTAAATTTTTCCTCTAATTCTATATTTAGGAATGGTGTTTTTACATCTATTTGATGGATTTCAAGACCATGTACTTTTACCAAGGAAATTAACATTTTAATGAACGTTATCCTTATTATGAAGAGTATATATCAATGTAATCAAGGCCTTCTTTCAGTTTAAATCCTTTTACTATAAGTCTTGCCTTGTTTTTGTCAATAGTACCATTCGCCTTTATTTTTCTTTTGAAGATCCATTTAGAATCTAAAGGTTTATTTCCTGAAAAAAGATCAACTAATTCCCACTTATGGTTGCTTAAGATTGAGTCAATCTCACTATTGACTACCTCTTTCTAAAAGGATGAGTTTGACGATGACATCGCTTCTTTAATTGTTTGAGGCTCATTTTCTAAGAGAAATATTACAAAATATGAACCAAACGAATTTTACAATCTTTGATGTGTAACACATCTTGGATTGTTATCATTAAGTACATCCTCACTTGGTAGAAATACAATTGTTCATTTTCAGTTTTCGAATGAACCAGTCCTTAAATGGAAGTGTAGTACTTCAGCATTTAGGGGTCAGCTTGTTTCGTACCTTAAAACAAGAAAAATAATTGCTAAGGGGTGCATCTACCATCGTGTTTGAGTTAAAGACTCTATTTCAGAGACTCCAAATCTCGATTCAGTTTTAGTAGTAAGGGAATTTCTAGATGTGTTCCCTGAAGATCTTCCTAGAGTTTCTTCCAAATGGAAAATTGACTTTGGAATAGACCTACTTCTGGATACTCACCCTATCTCTTTTCTCTATACAGAATAACTCTGGAAAAACTCAAAGAGTTGAAAAAGCAATTAAGAGACCTTTTAGATAAGGGGTTCATTAGGCCCAGTGTTTTCTCATGGGGTGCTCCAATCTTTTCATGCAAAAGAAAGACGGTTCTCTCAGAATATGCATCAATTACCATTAGTTGAAAAAATTCACCATTAAGAATAAGTACCCACTCCCCAGAATTGATGACATATTTGACCAACTTTAGGGTGCCAGTTACTTCTCTAAGATAGACCTCATCATCAGTTTAGAGTCAGAGAATATGACATTTTAAAAACAGCTTTTAGAACTCAGTATGGCAACTTTAAATTTGTAATCATGTCTTTTGGTATTAATAATTCCCTAGTAGATTTCATGGACTTGATGTACCAAGTGTTCATATAGTACTTGGACATGTTCGCTATAGTCTTCATAGATGATATCCTTGTCTATTCCCGTAATGAAAACGATCATGCAGACCATCTTAGAATCATTTTGCAGACTCTTAGATCCCATCATTTGTTTGATAAATTTAGTAAGTGAGTTTTTGCCCAAGTTCAGTAGCTTTCCCTGTCCATATTATTTGGGATGGTGGTATTAAAGTTAATCCTTAAAAGACCAAAGTAGTGAGAAAATGTCCCAGACCCATCTCTCTATTAGATATCAGGAGTTTCTTAGGTTTTTCCAGCTATTACAGATGGTTTGTTGAAGGTTTTTCATCTATTGCATCCCCCATATCTAGATTGAGTCAGAAGAAAATCAAGTTTCTGTGGTTAGATTATTACGAGAAAAGTTTTTAGGTATTAAAGACTCGACTCACCTTAGCCTCAATTTTGAAGTTGCTCAATGGTTCAGATGGGTTTGTTGTTTATTGTGATACTTTTGGAGTTGGTTTGGGTTGTGTTTTGATGCAGAGAGGTATATTAATAGCTTATGCCTCTAGACAACTTAAGCCCCATGAAAAGAATTCCCCACCCATAATCTTGAGTTAGAGGCTGTGGTCTTTCCCATGAAAATTTGGAGTCATTATCTCTATGGCGTGCATGTTGATGTGTTTATAGACCACAAGAGTTTTTAGTATGTGTTTTTGCAGAGAGATTTGAATCTTTGTCAGAGAAGGCGGCTAAAACTATTGAAAGATTATGATATGAGTATTTTGTATCATCCGATCAAGGCCAATGTAGTGGCAGATTCTCTTAGTATATTGTCTATGGATAGTCTGGTTTATGTTGAGAATGATAAGAAGTAGTTAGTTAAGGAGGTTCACTAGTTGGCTAGATTAGGTGTTCATTTGGTTGATTTAGTTGAGGGTAGTATGTGGGTTTAGAATAGTTTAGAATCTTCTTTGGTTGACATAGTGAATGAAAAGTAATACCGGGACCCTAGTCTAGAGCATTACTCAATTCATCCAGGGGCTACTAATATGTATCGTGATTTGCGGGAGACCTATTGGTGGAGCGTTATGAAAAAACATATTGCAGAGTTTATAACTTAGTGCTCTATTTTTAGTAGGTTAAGATTGAGCACCAAAAGCCTAGTGGTTCTATGCAGGAGTTCAGTATCCCCACTTGGAAGTGGGAAGAGGTAAACATAGAGTTTGTGATGGGTTTGCCTCGTACTTATCGTTAGCACTATTCGATTTAGGTCATTATAGATAGGATGACCAAGTCAGCCCATTTCTTGCCAGTCGACACTTCTTACTCAACCAAGGACTATGCCAAGCTCTATATTAGAGAGTTGGTTAGATTGCATTGTGTCCTAGTTTTCATCATTTCAGATAAAGGTACTCAGTTTACCTCTTATTTTTGGAAGGCTTTTCAGAAGGGTCTTAGTACCCAAGTTCATCTCAGTACAACCTTTCACCCTCACACAGATAGTCAGGCAGAGAGGACCATTCAAACCTTAGAGGACATGTTGAGAGCTTGTGTTATCGACTCTAAGGGTAGTTGGGATGATCACTTGTCTTTAATTGAGTTTGTTTACAATAACAACTATCATTCCAATATCTAAATGGCTCCATTTCAGGATTTATATGAGAGGAAATATAGATATCCTATTGGTTAGTTTGGGGTAGGTAAGACTGCATAAATAGGGCCAGAGTTAGTGCTTGATGCTTTGGAGAAAGTTCAGTTGATTCGGGAGAGTCTTGAAATAACCCAGAGCCAAAAGAAACCTTATGTAGATGTGAGGAGAAAGGATCTCAAATTTGAGATTAGTGATTTTGTATATTTGAAAATCTCTCCCATGAAGGGAGTGAAGAGGTTTGCAAAAAATAGAAAGTTCAGTCCCTGATATGTAGGTCCTTTCAGGATCATGAGTCATTTTGGGAAAGTAGCATATGAGCTTGAGTTGACTGCAGATTTGGCATCAGTGCATCTAGTGTTCCATGTTTCTTTATTAAAGAAGTGTATTAGTGATCCAGCAGTTGTTGTTCCTTTAGAGGGCCAAGATATTCAGAACGACTTTTCTTATGAAGAACTCATAGTTAAAATCATAGATCACCAGATCCGCAGACTAAGGTAAAAAGAAGTTCCCTTGGTCAAGGTTCTTTGGAGAAATCAGTCCATTAGGGGAGCCACTTAGGAAGCAGAAGCAAACATGCGTACCAAGTACCCTCACCTTGTCTCCGTAAACTCAGACTCAACACAAGGTAATAGTTTTTCCTTAAAGTTCCTCTTTTCCATTCTCAGTTCCATTGATATAATAATGCTCATGGCATTGTATATATTTACAAATTAGTCCAGTTAGTCACTCTGTTCAGACTCAGTCATGTAATCATATTTTCAGTTATGTAGAATCAACATGTAATCTCAGTCACCCAATATCCTTAAATTAATTAGTTTTATTCGAGGATGAATGTTCACGGAGGAGAGGGGGATGTTGTAGTACCCCATAATTATATTGACTCAATTCAGACCATAGTATGTGCATAAGAGGCTTAGAACCTAAAAATAAGACTAAGTGTTGAGGGACTTAGTCACTTTTGACTCCCAGTAACTTCAAGGATTATTAAGTTGACCTTTTGGGATCCGAGACAATAGTTTTTAAGTTGATTCATGTTCAGGGGTGTAAGTAGCATATCTCGGGTAAGTTTTGGATTTTCTTGAATAAGGTTTGGACACTTTTTTGATTCCCAAAATAGTAGTTCATCCCGATTGGACCACGTCGCGGTGAGTATAGAAATAAAGGGGATCTCCATATCACAGTGAAGGTCAGTTCGGCGATTTTCTGATTTCTAGTGAGTCACCTCAATCACACTGCGTCGCAGTGAAAATCACAATGACAACCTTGGTGCATCTTGGGGAAGGGAAAAATAGCAATTGTCAGTTTCCAGTGACTCACTGCGATTCGCGTCGCGGTGAGTATAGCGATGAGGGCATCACCGTATCGCGGTGAAGCCTTAATCGACATTCCAGTTTCAGATTCTTATAATTCAAAAGGGAAGTTTCATCTTTTCCCCTTCACTTTAACACGGAATATAGGTCCCAAACATCATTTTTTCCTCATAATTCATATTTCACTCAAAATAAAAAGCAATTCCTCTCAAGAACAAACCCTAGACCCTTCAACATTCAAGTTTAATTCTTAAGAAATCCACAAAGAACCTTCACAAATTCTTCAATTAAGGTATCTTAGATGTTGATTGATGGACCCTTTTCATCCATGGAGTTTAAGAACCCAAATTTTAAGTTCAATTACGATATTAACATGTATTTATGAATCCTATCAATGAACTTCCATGTATCTTGACTTTATACTATTTTTACAAGTGTTTTTCATTGGAATTAGTTATTGACATGTTTGGAGAATGATAATTCCATGTCAAAATCCTTAACCCATGAATTTTAATATTGATGTTATATTACTATCATATGTATTAACCTAACTTCATGCTTTAACTCATGACCCCCATGGGTTTGATGAAATGCCTCATAGATGAATTTTGAACAATGACTATTTATTATGTTCCCTAAGTTGTATTATGGTTTCAAATGATCTTATGTGTTCTTATTGATATTATTACCGGGTCCTGAGGGTTATGAATACCCAAAAACTTAGCTATTTACTTAGTTTAAATACTTTTAGAAGGGTTTTGAATATATTAGAGTATTATCAGTTCAGTTAGTGCATTATGCCAGCTCAGTTTACTTCAGTGATTAGAATCAGTTCAGTTGGGATTAGGATTTAGCACCCAGCGAACCCAAGGATGGAGTCTCACCTATAAGTTGAGGGCATGACCTTTAGTAGTAGTCCCTGCATTCTAAAACTACATAGCCAGCATAGGTTGATACATTAACCTGCCAGTTGAGGGTTGACACATATCTTATTAGGGCCCTGCCAGTTGAGGGGTGACCCCTAGTCCTTCAAAAAACACTATAGTGGATCCACACAGCCAATGTTAGTACCCGTGGCATGGTACTAACACCCTTCTAACTGGGGTAAAGAGTTGGATCCCAAATAAATTATTTTAGGGCATGTCGATTATATGATAGCTCTCGCTATTTTAGTCCAATAATCAGTCTAGTACTCAGTTTCAGGCTTGTTCGACCATGGCATACTGTCACTAGTTATATAGTATCAGTACTTCAATTTAAAAATTATCCTAGAATAATGTCATATGCTTGTTCATGTATTCTCAGATCTTACTTCTTTCATGCATGCTATACATCAGTTATCTCATACCATACTTACACTCAGTTATTATTCATACGCATGAGCCCATACATATCATCCTAACTCCATTTAGTATACTAGTACAAAGTACTGATCGCATACTCATTTTCTTGCACTATGTTGTATCATATCATAGGTTTGGACACTCAAGTTCCTGACTGCACCTAGACCTCTCAGTGCATCAACAACAGTAGTAATGGTGAGTCTTCATGTTTCGAGGACCATTAATGTTTATTTCAATTCATTTCAATAGTCAATCAAGGTTAGTTGGGGACTTGTCCTATCAACTCCAGAGTTTGTCAGTTAGAGGCTTTCGGACATTTTCAGTCAGTCATTCAATCATCAGTTAATATTGACAATCTTACAGTATTGTTTTCAGACAGACATTTTTAGTATTTTTATTCAGTATTATTTTCGTATTTAAAACCTTATGGCATTTTCAGTTAAATTTGGAACATGTTCTCTATTATTTTATTCAGTGCTTACAATAGGTACCAACATGGGTTAGCTTATATTCCTTCAGGACTACAGGCACCTTGTCACGTTCATGGTGTACTCACGGGGCATTACAAAAGGTAATGTTCGCATACACTTTAACCTCCTCAACAGAAAAAAGGCGCCTAGTCATAACTCTTGCACAAACATAAAAAGAATAAGAGGTTAACCGGGATGCAATAGTATGACTTTGTACTTTTTGATCAACTACTAAAAAGGGAGAGTTTTCAAAACTATTTATTTAGTTTTGAAGGATACAAGTTCGATTCTTGAATACATTTGGTAGAATGTGTATGTATGACACAAAATTTATACGCGTGAAGCAGTTTCTTCTATGTCATCGGTTGCTATAATCCACTCCCCTATCTATATAATACATCACAATAGAAAGACTTCATCTGAACAAGAATCTGCTAGACTAAGGGTAACTATAAAACGCACATACAATTGTTGTTATAGCACAACAACTCATTAATCATTATAGATTAAAAAAGATTTGGTGTGTATTTGATCACTTAGCATCAGTTAGCTCCAAAATTATCTGTATGACAGTATAATTATCTCTAATAACTTCATGCTTAAGAGGGCAAAAATAAAATGTTTTTCTACTTGTCATTTTATTTTCTTTGGATTTCATTGGATGATCAAGAAACACGAGTAACCATAAATAGATTAATTAAATTTGGTTTCTTTTGGTGGGGCATAATCATCAGCCTTTAAAGCCAAACAAGCAAGAAATCTCAAGATCTGACCTTAAGATTAATTCTTCTTGAGCATCTTCCGTGTCAACCTCTTAGAAATACTCCATATCATCTAATCATCTAAGGGTATATCCTCACAATAGGAATATTCTGAAACAAATGAGGTTGGACAAGTAGCAAGATCTCTTTACTCTAGCATTTTATCAAAAAGATACTCGAGTTCCAGAAAATCTCGATGCGCTTCTCTCTGAGAGTTCTTATAGAAACCATGGAAGACACCTTTACCAATAGGTTAATAATTAGGATTGTAGCATAGTGCAGTCTGAAAAATTCAAACAATTCCTTAGATCCTGTTCTCTGCAGCTTATTTCTTACATACTGGTGGCTTTGTTCTATATCTGTATGGATAATATTACCATAATTCACGCTCGTCATTGTCCAGGGAAAGACTGTTGGGTTCATAGTGCGTTGAATGGAAAATGGAGAAATCAAGTGAAGGGAAGGAGACACCCAAATTGGAAAGTGTACTCTTTAAATTGGAAAGTTTACTCTTCTCCCACATTGGTGGAAGAAGAGAACTTTAAAGTGTTTATAAAGTGAAACACTTACTTCACATGGTAAGTGAGGCAAGGAAATAGAGATGCCTCGTGCCGTCGTTGTCGTCGCTCGCTCGGCTTCGGATTTGGATTTGGATTTGGTCAAATGATCGATCGATGAGATCTTTCTTTTTGGACAAAGTTTATTTGACGAAAAGAAATCCAGACTGAAAATCAATCCAAAATAGTAATGCTCCATTAATTTATTATGCATGCAGTGAACTGGTGTACTGTTACGAGTGAACAGTCGCACTGGTTCGACTGAACTGATGCAACTCTTCAATTCGAAGTGATGCACTATTTCATGAAATGGTATAGTGTTTCAGAAAAATTACTGCAATGGTTTAAGTAAACAGACATGCATTTTCAGGAAAAGCTATACACCTTTGAATTGAACCAATGCCACCTTTCTAAAAAGGTATGGTATGGCTATAAAAACCTGGTTTCACCCACAGGTTTTGAAGATCATTATTTTTGATTACAAGCTTCTCTTCTTGTCTTAAAATACTCTAAGTGTGATCATTCTAACCATGAGTGTGTTCGAAGAATCTGCCTATTTGAGGTACCGCTATAGTTGGATTGAAGGCCATTTTATCTTGGGAGAAAGATTCCACAACCTCGGGTACAGTGAAGGGAATTATTTTCTTAAGGAAAGTCCGTGAATTCGGACGACTTGGCCTAACAACTTTTTGTTTCATCTACTTTCAAAAAAAAAAAAGAAATAAAAAATACACCTCTTTGAAAGATCATTTTGATCTTGTGTTGAGGGTATTTATTCAACTTCTTTGTGTTCTTGTTCATACTTGAACTCAAGAGTTGAAGTTGTTATTCTATTATATAGATTCTACGTACCCGTATTGTCGGATGTAACAATCTTAGGGAAATAACCTACAGAATCTGTATAACTTGTTTTTGGAGATTAAAGCTTATGCTTTCTACTCCGTCTGAATTTAACTTGTGATTAGAAGACATAAAATTTTCATCAAAAGTTGAAGTTCACTCGATTGACGATTTGAAGTTATAAAAACTTCATCGTTAATTAGAAACAAGAAGGAAAAGTTGTAAAGTTATTTAACTTTATTAATAGTATTTTGAAAAATACTAATTTTTCTGTCTTGTGGTGACAGGAAAAATGACAACTGAAAGTCAAATGATGGATGCGACAACGTCTATGGGGGCATCTAATATTGCCACATCAAGTTGCACAAATGCTCCTCCAACGATGGCCCCGGCGGAGAAGCCCAGAAAATTTTCTGACGTCGACTTCAAGCGGTGGCAAAAAAACATGTTCTTTTACCTCACCACGTTATGTCTACAATGGTTCACTAGCGAAGACGCTCCCGAGGTGCCCGAGGGAACCTCAGACAAGGACCGCTTCGTTATTGTAGAAGCTTGGAAACATTCAGATTTCCTTTGCAGGAACTATATTCTGAGTGGTCTCCAAGATGACCTCTGTAATGTCTATAGTTGAACCAAGACATCAAAAGAACTGTTGGAGGCACTTGAACGGAAATATAAAATGGCAGATGCGGGAATTAAGAAATTCCTTGTTGCACGATTCCTGGACTTCAAAATGATTGATAGCAAATCTGTTGTCTCTCAAGTACAGGAGTTGCAAGTCATCATACATGATCTCCTAGCAGAAGGTATAATTTTGAAAAATACCTTAGTTGAAGAAATTAAAAATGTTCATAATACTCACATAAACTATTTTGTAGGTTTAATTGTGAATGATACTTTCCAAGTAGCAGCAATAGTTGAGAAGCTACCACCATTGTGGAAGGACTTCAAAAACTACTTAAAGCATAAGCGCAAGGAGATGACCGTTGAAGATCTTATTGTCCGACTTCGTATTAAAGAAGACAATAAAGCTGCTGATACAAGGTCAAAGGGAAATTCTACAATGAGTGGAGCACATATTGTAGAAGATGGCCAAAACAACTCGAAGAAAAGAAAGAATGTTGAACATGGAAGCAATCATCCCAAGAAAAAGTTTAAGGGAAAGTGCTTCAACTGTGGAAAAGTTGGCCACAAATCAACAGTCTGTCGAGCCCCGAAAAAAGGGAAGAAAAAGGACCAAGCGAATCTGATTGAGTCCAACAAGGATTATGACGACCTGTGTGCTATGTTTACGGAATGCAACATGGTCGGCAATCCAAACGCTTGGTGGATGGATTCAGGGGCCACACGCCATGTCTGCGCAAGAAAAGAATTGTTCTTGATATATGCTCCGGCTCAAGCGGAAGAAACAATTAACATGGCCAACTCCGCGACTGCTAAGGTGGAGGGAATAGGAAAAGTTTGCCTAAAGATGACATCCGGAAAGGTTTTCACACTGAATAATGTGTTATATGTTCCTGATTTACGTAGGAACTTAATTTCTATTTCAATCCTAGATAAAAACGGTTTCAAATGTGTAACCATTTCTGGAAAAATAGTAGTTAGCAAAGGAGAAATGTATGTAGGGAAAGGCTATCTTGAGGAAGGCCTTTATAAGATGAATGTAATGACTGATGAAATGAATAAACATTCAAATTCTTCTTACTTGCTTGAGTCTTATAATTTATGGCATGAACGTTTAGGCCATGTTAATTACAAAACGTTACGAAAAATGATTAACTTAGAAATTTTGCCAAATTTTGAGTGCAATAAATCTAAGTGTCAAACGTGTGTAGAATCAAAGTATGCTAAGAATCCTTATAAGTCTGTTGAAAGGAATTCTAATCCCTTAGACTTAATACACACTGACATTTGTGATATGAAGCCAACACCATCACGTGGTGGAAAAAAGTATTTCATAACTTTTATTGACGATTGCACTAGATATTGTTATGTCTACTTGCTAAATAGTAAGGATGAAGCAATAGATGCGTTTAGGCAATATAAAACTGAAGTTGAAAATCAATTAGACAAAAGGATCAAAATGATAAGAAGTGACGGGGCGGAGAATATGAATCTCCCTTTGCGCAAATATATGTAGAGAATGGAATAATCCATCAAACTACGGCCCCGTATTCACCTCAATCTAATGGAATTACGGAAAGGAAAACCGAACTTTGAAGGAAATGATGAATGCCTTACTAATGAGTTCTGATTTACCGCAAAACATGTGGGGGGAGGCTATCCTTACGGCCAATCGTATACTCAATAGAGTTCCCCATAGTAAGACACAATCAATTCCTTACGAAAAATGGAAAGGAAGGAAACACAACTTCAAATATTTCAAAGTGTGGGGGTGTCTAGTGAAGGCTCAAATTCCTATACCTAAAAGGGTTAAGATAGGACCTAAAATGGTGGACTGTGTATTCATAGGATATGCTAAAAGTAGTAAAGCATGTCGATTTTTGGTTCATAAATCCGAACATTCGGATATAAATAAAAATACGGTAATTGAATCAGATAATGTTGAATTCTTTGAAAATATTTATCCGTATAAAACTAGACATGAACAGTCTAGTGGAGGATCTAAACGACCCCGAGATGAACCAAGTGAGAATGTACATAATGAAGAAAATCCAAGACGTAGTACATGTCAAAGAACATCAACTTCGTTTGGATCGGATTTTATAACATTTCTCTTAGAAAATGAGCCTCGAACGTTTAAAGAAGCGATATCGTCATCTGACTCATCCTTTTGGAAAGAGGCAGTCAATAGTAAGATTGATTCAATCTTAAGTAACCATACGAGGGAATTGGTTGATCTTCCTCCAGTAAATAAACCTTTAGGTTCTAAATGGATCTTCAAAAGGAAAATGAAAACGGATGGTACTATGGACACATACAAGGCAAGACTTATAGTAAAAGGCTTCAACCAAAAAGAAGGTCTTGATTACTTTAATACATACTCGCCAGTGACAAGGAAAACCTCAATTCGAATGTTAATTGCCTTGGCGGCAGTATATGATCTTCAAATCCATCAAATGGATGTGAAAACAGCATTCCTAAACGGAGAATTGGATGAAGAAATCTACATGGAACAACAGGAGGGTTTTGTATTTCCAGGAAAAGAAAATAAGGTGTGTAAACTTGTTAAGTCACTTTATGGACTAAAACAAGCACCTAAGCAATGGCATGCAAAGTTTGACCAAACCATGTTGGCCAACGGATTCAAGATAAATGAATGTGATAAATGTGTATATATTAAGGACACACCAAATCACCAAGTCATTGTATGTTTATATGTGGATGATATGTTGATCATCAGTAGAGACATTTGTGACATAAATGCAACCAAACGAATGATCGAGAGCAAGTTTGATATGAAAGACCTCAGAGTTGCAGATGTGATCTTAGGTATAAGAATCCATCGAACTCCACAAGGGTTAGCACTGTAACAGTCTCATTATATCAAAAAAGTACTTGACAAGTTCAAGTATATGGAATTCAATATTGCCAAGACTCCATTGGATGCGAACTTTGCACTTCGAAAAAATGAAGGTAAAAGTGATTCTCAGTTGGAGTACGCAAGAGTATTGGGATGTTTAATGTATATAATGAACTGTACATGACCAGACATCGTATGCACTATCATTAAATTGAGTCGGTACACGAGTAATCCCAACAAAACTCACTGGATGGCAATGAAAAGAGTTTTGGGTTATCTTAAATACACTCAAGACTATGCTTTGCTTTATAAAAAATATCCTGTGGTACTTGAAGGATATAGTGATGCAAATTGGATCACCGGATAGAACGAAGTAAAATCCACAAGTGGATATGTATTTACTATCGGTGGAGGAGCAGTTTCTTGGAAATCATCGAAATAGACTTGTATCGCTCGCTCTACAATGGAATCTGAATTTATCACATTAGATAAAGCCGGTGAAGAAGCAGAATGGCTTTGGAATTTCTTAGAAGATATTCCTTATTGGCCCAAGCCAGTGGCACCAGTATGTATACACTGTGATAGCCAAGCGGCAATAGGTAGGGCAGGGAGCATGATGTACAACGGTAAGTCTCGTCACATACGTCGAAGACATAATACCATTAGAGAACTTCTCTCTAGTTGAATTATCACTATAGACTATGTAAAGTTAAAGGATAATGTGTCGGATCTACTTACAAAAGTCCTATCTAGAGAAGGAGTAGAAAGGACATTCAAGGGAATGGGTTTAAGGCCTAGGACAAGTCAGCATGGCGGTAACTCTACCTAGCAGAATGGAGATCCCAAGAGCTAGGTTCAAGGAGATCAAACAAAGTTATGTCTGATAGGTTCAACATTGTCATTTACCCAACCCATTCTCATAATGTAGACAATGTATAGTAAACAAGGATAAGACTCAAGGTGAAAAGTCTTTTAATGATTATCTAAATTTGGCAAATTTGACTAAATAGTTCAATCTAAAGGATTGAAACGTTTAGAAATCACCTATGTGAGGGCGAAGTGGAAGCCGCTTCAAAGAGAATGTTAGTAAAGGCCTATTCTTTAAGCTCTCATGAAAACCGGGACGTGTTCATGGCTGAAAAGAACAAAACCGTAAGAACCATAAATGGTAAAAGGATGGTTGTGTGACATGTGTTGTCTAGGTGTACATTAAAGCTCGACGGTTCAAAGATATCAAATCTACCGATTGACAGAGTGCATCCGATACATGTTCACTACGAAAAGTTCAAAGGGAAACCCACTTATCCAGATGCAATCAGTCTTTGCTTGATGATCACATAATGTCCGTAAACGTTCTACGAAAAATAGTCATTCCCCATTCATGTGGGGGATTGTTGGGTTCATAGTGTGATGAATGGAAAATGGAGAAATCAAGTGAAGGGAAGGAAACAACCAAATTGGAAAGTTTACTCTTCTCCCACATTGGTGGAAGAAGAGAACTTTAAAGTGTTTATAAAGTGAAACACTTACTTCATATGGTAAGTGAGGCAAGGAAATACAGATGCCTCGCGCCGTCATCGTCATCGCTCGCTCAGCTCAGCTTCGGATTTGGATTTGGATTTGGATTTGGTCAAATGATCGATCGATGAGATCTTTCTTTTTGGACAAAGTTTATTTGACGAAAAGAAATCCAGACTGAAAATCAATCTGAAATAGTAATACTCCATTAATTTATTATGCATGCAGTAACAGTAAACTGGTGCAATGTTACGAGTGAACAGTTGCACTGGTTTGACTGAACTGATGCAACTCTTCAATTCGAAGTGATGCACTGTTTCACGAAATGGTATAATGTTTCAGAAAAATTACTATAATGGTTTAAGTAAATAGACATGCATTTTCAGGAAAAGACACACACCTTTGAATTGAACCAATGCCACCTTTTTGAAAAGGTATGGTATGGCTATAAAAATCTGGTTTCACCCAAAGGTTTTGAAGATCATTATTTTTGATTACAAGCTACTCTTCTTGACATAAAATACTTTATTTGTGATCATTCTAAACATGAGTGTGTTTGAAGAATCTGCCTATTTGAGGTACTGCTATAGTCGGATTGAAGGCTATTTTATCTTGGGAGGAAGATTCCACAACCTCGGGTACAGTGAAGGGAATTATTTTCTTAAGGAAAGTCCGTGAATTCGGACGACTTGGCCTAACAACTTTCTGTTTCATCTACTTTCGAAAAAAAAAAGAAAAAAAAATACACCTCTTTGAAAGATCATTTTGATCTTGTGTTGAGGGTATTTATTCAACTTCTTTGTGTTCTTGTTCATACTTGAACTCAAGAGTTGAAGTTGTTATTCTATTATACAGATTCTACGTACCCGTATTGTCGGATGTAACAATCTTAAGGAAATAACCTACAGAATCTGTATAACTTGTTTTTGGAGATTAAAGCTTATGCTTTCTACTCCGTCTGGATTTAATTTGTGATTAGAAGACATAAAATCTTCTTCAAAAGTTGAAGTTCACTCGATTGACGATTTGAAGTTATAAAAACTTCATCGTTAATTAGAAACAAGAAGGAAAAGTTGTAAAGTTATTTAACTTTATTAATAGTATTCTGAAAAATACTAATTTTTCTGTCTTGTGGTGACAGGAAAAATGACAACTGAAAGTCAAATGATGGATGCGACAACGTCTATTGGGGCAACTAGTATTGCCACATCAAGTCGCACAAATGCTCCTCCAACGATGGCCCCGGTGGAGAAGCCTAAAAAATTTTCTGACGTCGACTTCAAGCGGTGTCAACAAAAGATGCTCTTTTACCTCACCACGTTATGTCTACAACGGTTCACTAGCGAAGACGCTCCCGAGGTGCCCGAGGGAACCTCGGACAAGGACCGCTTCGTTATTGTAGAAGCTTGGAAACATTCAGATTTCCTTTGTAGGAACTCTATTCTGAGTAGTCTCCAAGATGACCTCTATAATGTCTATAGTGGAACCAAGACATCAAAAGAACTGTGGGAGGCACTTGAACGGAAATATAAAACGGAAGATGCGGGAATCAAGAAATTCCTTGTTGAACGATTCCTGGACTTCAAAATGATTGATAGCAAATCTGTTGTCTCTCAAGTACAGGAGTTGCAAGTCATCATACATGATCTCCTAGAAGAAGGTATAATTTTAAAAAATACCTTAGTTGAACAAATTAAAAATGTTCATAATACTTACATAAACTATTTTGTAGGTTTAATTGTGAATAATACTTTCCAAGTAGCAGCAATAGTTGAGAAGCTACCACCTTTGTGGAAAGACTTTAAAAACTACTTAAAGCATAAGCGCAAGGAGATGACCGTTGAAGATCTTATTGTCCGACTTCTTATTGAAGAAGACAATAAAGTTGCCGAAAAAAGGTCAAAGGGAAATTCTACAATGAGTGGAGCACATATTGTAGAAGATGGCCAAAACAACTCGAAGAAAAGAAAGAATGTTGAACATGGAATCAATCATCCCAAGAAAACGTTTAAGGGAAAGTGCTTCAACTGTGGCAAAGTTGGCCACAAATCAACAGACTGTCGAGCCCCGAAAAAAGGGAAGAAAAAGGACCAAGCGAATCTGATTGAGTCCAACAAGAATTATGACGACCTGTGTGCTATGTTCACGGAATGCAACATGGTCAGCAATCCATGCGCTTTGTGGATGGATTCAGGGGCCACACGCCATGTCTTCACAAGAAAAGAGTTGTTCTCGACATATGCTCCGGCTCAAGCGGAAGAAACAATTTACATGGCCAACTCCGCGACTGCTAAGGTGGAGGGAATAGGAAAAGTTTGCCTAAAGATGACATCCGGAAAGGTTTTGACACTGAATAATGTGTTATATGTTCCGGAGTTATGTAGGAACTTAATTTCTGTTTCACTCCTAGATAAAAACGGTTTCAAATGTGTAACCGTTTCTAGAAAAATAGTAGTTAGCAAAGGAGAAATGTATGTAGGAAAAGGATATCTCGAGGAAGGCCTTTATAAGATGAATGTAATGACTGATGAAATGAATAAACATTCAAATTCTTCTTACTTGCTTGAGTCTTATAATTTATGGCATAAACGTTTAGGCCATGTTAATTACAAAACGTTATGAAAACTGATTAACTTAGAAATTTTGCCAAATTTTTAGTGCATTAAATCTAAGTGTCAAACGTGTGTAAAATCAAAGTATGCTAAGCATGCTTATAAGTCTATTGAAAGGAATTCCAATCCCTTAGACTTAATACACACTGACATTTGTGATATGAAGTCAACACCATCACGTGGTGGAAAAAAGTATTTCATAACTTTTATTGACGATTGCACTAGACATTGTTATGTCTACTTGCTAAATAGTAAGGATGAAGCAATAGATGCGTTTAGCCAATATAAAACTGAAGTTGAAAATCAATTAGACAAAAGGATCAAAATTATAAGAAGTGACAGGGGCGGAGAATATGAATCTCCCTTTGCGCAAATATGTGTAGAGAATGGAATAATCCATCAAACTACGGCCCTGTATTCACCTCAATCTAATGGAATTGCGGAAAGGAAAACCAAACTTTGAAGGAAATGATGAATGCCTTACTAATGAGTTCTGATTTACCGCAAAACTTGTGGGGGAGGCTATCCTTACGGCTAATCGTATACTTAATAGAGTTCCCCATAGTAAGACACAATCAATTCCTTACGAAAAATGGAAAGGAAGGAAACGCAACTTGAAATATTTCAAAGTGTGGGGGTGTCTAGCAAAGGTTCAAGTTCCTATACCTAAAAGGGTTAAGATAGGACCTAAAACGGTGGACTGCGTATTCATAGGATATGCTAAAAGCAGTAAAGCATGTCAATTTTTGGTTCATAAATCCAAACATTCGGATATAAATGAAAATACGGTAATTGAATCAGATAATGCTGAATTCATTGAAAATATTTATCCGTATAAAACTAGACATGAACAGTCTAGTGGAGGATCTAAACGACCCCGAGATGAACTAAGTGAGAATGTACATAATGAAGAAAAGCCAAGACGTAGTACACGTCAAAGAATGTCAACTTCGTTTGGATCGGATTTTGTAACATTTCTCTTAGAAAATGAGCCTCAAACGTTTAAAGAAGTGATGTCGTCATCAGACTCATCCTTTTGGAAAGAGGTAGTGAATAGTGAGATTGATTCAATCTTAAGTAACCATACATGGGAATTGGTTGATCTTCCTCCAGTAAATAAACCTTTAGGTTCTAAATGGATCTTCAAAAGGAAAATGAAAACGGATGGTACTATGGACAAATACAAGGCAAGACTTGTAGTAAAAGGCTTCAACCAAAAAGAAGGTCTTGATTACTTTGATACATACTCGCCAGTGACAAGGATAACCTCAATTCGAATGTTAATTGCCTTGGCGGCAGTATATGATCTTCAAATCCATCAAATGGATGTGAAAACAACATTCCTAAACGGAGAATTGGAGGAAGAAATCTATATGGAACAACATGAGGGTTTTGTGTTTCCAGGAAAAGAAAATAAGGTGTGTAAACTTGTTAAGTCACTTTATGGACTAAAACAAGCACCTAAGTAATGGCATGAAAAGTTTGACAAAACCATGTTGGCAAACGAATTCAAGATAAATGAATGTGATAAATGTGTATATATTAATGACACACCAAATCATCAAGTCATTGTATGTTTATATGTGGATGATATGTTGATCATCAGTAGAGACATTTGTGACATAAATGACACCAAACGAATGCTCGACAGCAAGTTTGATATGAAAGACCTCGGAGTTGCAGATGTGATCTTAGGTATAAGAATCCATCGAACTCCACAAGGGTTAGCACTGTCACAGTCTCATTATATCGAAAAAGTACTTAACTAGTTCAAGTATATGGAATTCGATATTGTCAAGACTCCATTGGATGCGAACTTTGCGCTTCAGAAAAATAAAGGTGAAAGTGATTCTCAGTTGGAGTACGCAAGAGTATTGGGATGTTTAATGTATATAATGAACTGTACACGACCAGACATCGCATGCACTATCAGTAAATTGAGTCGGTACACGAGTAATCCCAACAAAACTCACTGGATGGCAGTGAAAAGAGTTTAGGCTTATCTTAAATACACTCATGACTATGCTTTGTATTATAATAAATATCCTGCGGTACTTGAAGGATATAGTGATGCAAATTGGATCACCGGATCGAACGAAGTAAAATCTACAAGTGGATATGTATTTACTATCGGTGGAGGAGCAGTTTCTTGGAAATCATCGAAATAGACTTGTATCGCTCGCTCTATAATAGAATCTGAATTTATCATATTAGATAAACCCGGTGAAGAAGCAGAATGGCTTTGGAATTTCTTAGAAGATATTCCTTATTGGCCCAAGCCAGTGGCACCAGTATGTATACACTGTGATAGCCAAGCGGCAATAGGTAGGGCAGGGAGCATGATGTACAACGGTAAGCCTCGTCACATACGTTGAAGACATAATACCATTAGAGAACTTCTTTCTAGTGGAATTATCACTATAGACTATGTAAAGTCAAAGGATAATGTGCCGGATCTACTTACAAAAGTCCTATCAAGAGAAGGAGTAGAAAGGACATTCAAGGGAATGGGTTTAAGGCCTAGGACAAGTCAGCATGGCGGTAACTCTACCTAGCAGACTGGAGATCCCAAGAGCTAGGTTCAAGGATATCAAACAAAGTTATGTCTGACATGTTCAACATTGTCATTTACCCAACCCATTCTCATAATGTAGATAATGTATAGTAAACAAGGATAAGATTCAAGGTGAAAAGTCTTTTAACGATTATCTAAATTTGGCAAATTTGACCAAATAGTTCAATCTAAAGGATTGAAACGTTTAGAAATCACCTATGTGAGGGCGAAGTAGAAGTCGCTTCAAAGAGAATGTTAGTAAAGGTCTATTCTCTAAGCTCTCAGAAAACTGGGACGTATTCATGGCTGAAAAGAATAAAACCGTAAGAACCATAAATGGTAAAAGGATGGTTGTGTCACATGTGTTATCTAGGTATACATTAAAGCTCGACGGTTCAAAGATATTAAATCTACCGATTAACCGAGTGCATCCGATACATGTTCACTACGGAAAGTTAAAAGGGAAACCCACTTATCCAGATGCAATCAGTCTTTGATTGATGATCACATACTGTACGTAAATGTTTTACGAAAAATATCCATTCCCCATTCATGTGGGGGATTGTTGGGTTCATAGTGTGTTGAATAGAAAATGGAGAAATCAAGTGAAGGGAAGGAGACAACCAAATTGGAAAGTGTACTCTTTAAATTGGAAAGTTTACTCTTCTCCCACATTGGTGGAAGAAGAAAACTTTAAAGTGTTTATAAAGTGAAACACTTACTTCACATGGTAAGTGAGGCAAGGAAATAGAGATGCCTCACGCCGTTGTCGTCGTCGCTCGCTCGGCTCAGCTTCGGATTTGGATTTGGATTTGGATTTGGTCAAATGATCGATCGATGAGATCTTTCTTTTTGGACAAAGTTTATTTGACGAACAGAAATCCAGACTGAAAATCAATCCGAAGCAGTAATGCTCAAGTAATTTATTATACATGCAGTAACAGTGAACTGGTGCACTGTTACGAGTGAACAGTTGCACTGGTTCGACTGAACTGATGCAACTCTTTAATTCAAAGTGATGCACTGTTACACAAAATGGTATAATGTTTCATAAAAATTACTGCAATGGTTTATGTAAACAGACATGCATTTTCAGGAAAAGACACACACCTTTGAATTGAACCAATGCCACCTTTCTGAAAAGGTATGGTATGGCTATAAAAACCTGGTTTCACCCACAGGTTTTGAAGATCATTATTTTTTATTACAAGCTACTCTTCTTGTCTTAAAATACTCTAAGTGTGATCATTCTAACCATGAGTGTGTTCGAAGAATCTGCCTATTTGAGGTACCGCTATAGTCGGATTGAAGGCCATTTTATCTTGGGAGGAAGATTCCACAACCTCGGGTATAGTGAAGGGAATTATTTTCTTAAGGAAAGTCCGTGAATTCGGACGACTTGGCCTAACAACTTTCTGTTTCATCTACTTTCAAAAAAAAAAGAAAACAAAAATACACCTCTTTGAAAGATCATTTTGATCTTGTGTTGAGGGTATTTGTACAACTTCTTTGTGTTCTTGTTCATACTTGAACTCAAGAGTTGAAGTTGTTATTCTATTATACAGATTCTACGTACCCGTATTGTCGGATGTAACAATCTTAAGGAAATAACCTACAGAATCTGTATAACTTGTTTTTGGAGATTAAAACTTATGCTTTCTACTCCGTCTGAATTTAACTTGTGATTAGAAGACATAAAATCTTCATCAAAAGTTGAAGTTCACTCGATTGACGATTTGAAGTTATAAAAACTTCATCGTTAAGTAGAAACAAGAAGGAAAAGTTGTTTACCTCACCACGTTATGTCTACATTGGTTCACTAGAGAAAAAAAAAATACACCTCTTTGAAAGATCATTTTGATCTTGTGTTGAGGGTATTTATTCAACTTCTTTGAGTTATTGTTCATACTTGAACTCAAGAGTTGAAGTTGTTATTCTATTATACAGATTCTACGTACCCGTATTGTCTGATGTAACAAAGACAACATTATACTTTCTCGTAATAGCTAACCTTTCTTCATAAAGTTGAAGTTTATGAGGTCTTGGTCTGGACTATTTCAATAGCATTCAAAAACTTTCTACCAGGAATTCACTTATCAAGGACTGGAAACTTTGTGCAACTACCATACTCATCATCATCATGCTTAAATAAAGCAGCAATTTCACAATGCATATGTCTAGAAAATCAGTAACATGGTCTTAGCTTTCTCAAAAATTTTACAGCAGGTTTGCTTCCAAAAGTTCCTTCGTGAATCTCTTGCTCCAAAGTCGAAGTTGATTTTGGTTTTTGATGAAGAAGAATTGTCGAGTCCCCACATGTGACCATCGTAATAATCCTCTTCTTTTTTCATGCCTTACAGAGAAGACATGTCAGACCTTCACCTGCAAAACTATACTAGGTATATTATTATTGTTGTTGTTATTTTTTCTTGATTTTGGACAGATATGGAGACAAGTCCATCCGGTGTTCTCAACAATCAAATTTAGTCAATTTTTGTTGAAGCATTTTTGTTCCTCCAATTTTTATTTTACCTAATTTCAATTATTCCTCGGCATATTTTTATTAGTTACCAACTTATTACAATACTTTCTTTTTCTAAAGTGGTGAAGTTATTGATGCCAAATTAAGGCTTTCTCATACAATTCAATTTAGTATTTTTAAGATTGGTTGATACGGAAGAGACATGCATGAGAGGTTTTTGGTTACGTAAATGAATAATAAGGTGTTGGATAGTGTACTACCCTGATCCTTGTACCTCAAACGTTACACGACACTCATAATCCACAAGGACTACAAGCTAACCCATGATTGATACCTGCTGCAATAACTATAAAATAATACTGAAATATACAAAATAATGGGCTGAAATTTGCCATAAGGTTCAAAACTAAACATAACTAATAATACGATATAACAATACAAAAACTGAAATAACTGTCAGAATAAGAAGTTGATGGGACATATCCCCAACTAACTCCAACTGCTGAAATAAGCTAAGTAATGAAGCATTAAAATAATGAAATAATTATGTACTCGAACTATGAGGACTCACCACTGACTTTAACTATTAAAATCGAAAATGCTAAGTATGATTGGGAACCGGAGCATCCAAACCTATGGTATAAAATACCATAGTGCAAGAGAAAAGTATGCGTTAGTACGTGAGAATGTACCGGTATGCAAAGTGAGGTAGGCTGAATGCATGGGTTCATATGCATAAACTACAACTTACTGAAGAATATAAACATAACTGTGTTAGAATACATGTATGAATAGGTAAACTGTAACTGAGATCGTGATAATGCTGAATACTGAATCTAAATATTGATTAACAGATGTTTAATTCTATGAATACTGTATAACAGGTAACTGAATGACTGTATCTGACAGTTCTGAATCTTTGGAACTATACTAAGTTTACTAATAACATGGATTACTGATAACTGATGTATTGTTAACTGAATGACTATTTCTGACAGTTTTGATTCTGATAAAACTAACTGAGTTCTGCGTTGAACTGAGTGACTGTATTTGACAGTCCTGAAATCTGAGAAACTATCTGAGTTCCTTATTAAAGACTGAAATTAAGACTGTAGGAGTTAATTATCTAACTAACATGACCCATAACTAAACTTGTGGGGTCCAATCTGTGACCCCAGTTGGAAGGGTGTCAATATCGTGCCATGGGTAAAACTAAGTTATGAGTTAACCCTCTGCTGATAAGGAGATCTTCCATCAACCCCTCGCTAGTGGGAGAACTCGAATGAGATGTATTAACCCTAGACTCATAAGGATATATCTCAACCTATGCTAGCTATGTAGTTCTGAAATGCAAGGATTGCTTTTAAGGATCACACTCTCTATTGATTGACAAGTGAGTCCTCATTCCTGGGTTAACTCGGTGCTGAATCCTACTCCCAATTGAATAGAAACTTAACTGATTTCCTAGTTCATACTAGGCTTGACTGAGCTGTTACTAATTGTACTGTTTAACTGAACCGAGTTTATTGAGTTTCGTTGACTGACAGAGTACTATTGAGTTTTATTAACTGGCTGAATTTACTGATGACTGAACTAAATATTGTATGGGACTGAACTGTTACTGGGTCTACTGAGTTTTCCAGAATCATGTAACTGACTAAGTTCTAAAACTTGATTGAGAGTACTACTAATCATGGCTTGACTGGGGTTATCTTGAAAACTAACACTAGCTCTAGGCACACAGCTAAATTGTCTAGTATTAAATACCCCCAGGACTCGATAGCATGAATATAAATAGGACATGACACTTCTTAAACACATGACCATAGTAAACAATTCTCAATACAACCATTGAGGGATTTCATGAAGCATTTGCAAGTCATAAACTTACACATGAATAGGAATGGATGATAACATAACATAATTTCACAAATCCATACTTAAGAGCATTCCACCAAATCATTACAAGAAATAGCTTAAGCATGGGAGTCATTTTGAACATATGGGTACATCGTGAGTTCATCATTTAGATCACAAATAAGTCATAAAGCATAATTCTTATTCACTTAGGCATTTTAACAAACACATGGAACGCACAACCTTTTCTAGGGTATAAACCAACAACTAATACATCATGTCTATATCAAGCACTTAAAATTTAAGGATTTCAATCCGCATACTGACATAAAGTCATGAAAATTTAATAAAAGATTCAATCTTGGAAGTCATATCACAACATTAACGTGTGTACAATCAAGTCCACAACATAGAATTCAAAATGCATATTTTGAAAAGTTTATCTTGAGATTCAAGGGTAGAAAGGATCCTTGGATGAACACTTTACATACCTTGGTTGATGATTTTTTGAAGATTATGAGTTCTTGATTTGGACGTAATCACCTAAGATTTTATTGTTCTTAAGAAATTGTTAAATAGTGAATGTATTTAACTAAAAAGGGGCTAATTTTCATGTTATGAGGGCTGAAGATCGGGAAAAAAGACCTAATTATCCTTAAGGACAAAATAATTTAATGACTGAAAACTGGGCACCAATGCGGTTGTCGACGTGGCGTATCGATGGATAGACGCGATACTCAGCACGTCGCGCTATGTCTCAAGAGTTTGTCTCTAGCAACCTTCAAAAATATTAACCAACGTGATAGGTGACATGGCGCGCTAAAATCGCATTGGTCCACTATTTTGGGATTCCAAAAGTGGTCTAAACGCAATCCGAAAGATCCGAAACATATATGAAATTTTCAAAATTTTTTTATGTTGTGTTATATTATGGGAGGATAAATATAGTTTGTGTCATGTTTATAATTGTAGTAATCCTAAAAAAATGTTGTAGTAATCCTCCCTCATTTTTATGATAATTTTACATTTGTTGAGTTGTGATTTGCCTTATTTTAGCTGTGAAAAATGAGAAGCTTCAGGTTTCTTAGAATATAGCTCCAGTATCAAGAGATTTGCAAATTATACTAATTGATATGAAAGAATATGATGACAATGAGAGATAATAAATATCAGGTATTAGATAATCATATTCTTTTGCTTTAAAAGGGAAAGAAACGGTCAATTGATAATGCAAAGCATAAACATGAGGGAAAAAACAAAAGCAAGAAACTTTATCGTCTTTTTATGTTTGTACGTAGCTTTTGTTATTGAGTATTTAACGTAATATTTTAATTTTCTTTTTATGTTTCAGATTTCTTTTTCTATTACATTGGTGTTATTGATCAAAAATAACAAAACACCTTTTTATGTTTGTAAGTAGCTTCTGTTATTGAATCTCCAGCATAATTTTGTGGCTTTCAGGTTTCAATTTTTTTTCTATTACATTGACTCCTATTGATCTTGTATAATAAGTTGTCATTTTATATCTGTAAGAGTTCATACGTTAATCCAAAACTAATTATATTATTATTTAATATTGTTAAAAAGAGAATTGTTGTATATTTATTTAAGTTCAAAATCTTGTGATAAATAAAAGGGAACAAATACGATTTTGATTGATTGACATGAATAGAAATATGCAATGTGTTCGAAAACACTTGATACACGTGCAACACTACCCTACACCAGTTTGTCTTATACAAGGAAAGAATGTGACAAAAATAAGTTCTTGTGCTCTCAGTATTGGCCAGTTCATTTTCACCGAGGGGTCTTTTCGGTACAGTGTATTAGGATAAATTAGGGGTGTTCATGGTTTAATTAACAACCAAATTGAACCACGAACTAAATTAAAATCGATATTTAATTTTGTTTGATTTGGATTGATTTTGAATTTTAAAAATCGATACTTATGTCATTTGGTTTTGGTTTTACTCTAAAATAACCAATAAAATAATCAAATCAAACCGACAATATTTATATATATATATTATTCATGAATAAATTATAAGTATTTGTTATATTTTAAATTCTCATCATGAATTTGATTTTATTTATGGCAATTTTATTCATATGGCTTCATCTAGTTAACAATACGTTAAGAGATTCTAAATGACTTTTGCACTTTGAAGGACAAATGATACTGATTGTGAAACTTATCTTGTTGTCTATGAAATTTTACAGGTGAGTTTCAATCTAGTTTTGAACTTTCTTTTTGATCCCTATTGAGCAAAAAAATCATGTGTTCACCATTTGGTGCTTTTATCATATCGTTCTCTTATACGTAGTTTCTAAATATTTTTCTTAGAAGCGTCCATATGGTGTCTTTCGTGGTGTTGCCTAAGTATAACACTGAATTAACATCTTAGTTTTAAGGTTGAGGCACAACACTCGATTGACATCTCATGTGTTGGATTGTATTTTTTATTTTAAATTTTAACTTTTATCATTATCTAAATTTATTAACCGAAAAAACCAAACCAAACCGAACTAAACCAACAAGAACCAAATCAACTGTTATTTTTTTGTGTTGTTTTGGTTTAGCTTTAGAAATTTAAAAACCGACTAAGTTGGTTTGGTTATGATTTTGATCAATAACTGACTCAAACCGACCCATGAACACCCCTAAGATAAATAATACGTGTATTAAGCATGACATTATTTATGTAATACTTTGTTTGGTAGAAATTTTCAGCCTATATATTACTATGTATTCTTTCTACACCTCATTTGGTATTATCGGGTGTGTGACTAATACATCCCTCCTCTACCCAGAAAGATCAGAACTCAGCACAACATGCACCTAACTTATACATCACATGTTGTGCTTTTACCACTTCACTAAAGCATCGAGAGTTGCTTCTAAAACAAACTCCCGATAAGATTTAAACCATACATAGGTGTTGAACCAGCGATAACGGACCAAACTGCGATCACACATGAGGTACACGCAAGCAAGCTCTGCGGGAGCTTTTTCTCGTCACCAAGCACCCGATCTTTTCTGTGGGTTGAGGAGGGGATTATTTGCAAGAAACCAAGACTCTGAATTCATGTCATCAGAAAACTAAAAGATGAAGAAAGCAATGACTTTCATGTCAAGCTACGTTGGTAATACACGATCCTGTTCATTACACTTGAAACACATACCATCTTGAAACACATAAAAGTCCTAAGGTCCACTGAAATGGAAGAAGACATAAAATCACATAAAAGAAGACTCAAAGAGTTATGCCTCCGGTTTGATGCAGCATTGCATCAATTTCATCACCGTCTTCCATCTCCAGCTGCAAAGGACCGGGAGGAAATATTAAGGAAAAAGGAAATAAATCACGATTGTTAAGTACAGCACAAAGCAGATACACAGGCTCTTTTTGGTATTCTTTTATCCTTTGTTGTTAGTATTCGTGTGTGTGCGTTTGAGAGAAAGAAAAAAAAAAAGAGTGAAAGAGGGACCTCATCTGAAGTCTATTCAGCTTTAAGACGATGATCTTCAAACAAGAAGGCAATTGCATTGAAATTTACAGACAGCCTGTCACAATAAGCTTTCATCAATTTCTTGAGTTGAGTGCTTCGTTTGATCCTAAAGAATACTTCATTCCCGTCCTGCAACCAAAAAAATATTCAAATACATAGTTCTCCTTTTCAATTATACATGTAGAAGGACATTTTACAGAAAATCTACTCAGAAACCCATCATCCTAATAACAGGATGGGAAAGGAAGGAAATAAAAGATACCACAGAGAAAGAAAAAGGGGTCCACTACTAATTTATTCCATCGGGAATATGAAAAAATATAATCCTGTGTTTAGATGAGATAAGCTGGAGATATCCTATGACTAAGTTTGGAATAAAATTTATATTTTGTACCTCATTTTGCCGATAATATAAATTTATTGTAAAAATAATTTACACTTTCAACCATTCCAGGTTTAATCCTAAATCCTATCCCACCTTATCCTACAAACCAAACCTAATCTTAATAGTTGAGATGCAGGACTGCATACACGCTACTCTCCCTAAACCCCACTTTGTGGGAATATATTGGTGTGTTTTTGTTGTTGTAGCTGTATCAATTTTGAGATATGCCATCTTATCCCACATACCAAATGACCCCTAATGCTGTAAAAAAGCTAATCAATCGAAAATACACCCATTCCACTTTGTTTGAACCCAAAATCTTTCAAAATTGAAAGGATTCTTATGATTATTCTTTTATGCTACTCTGTACAACCTACTCTAACACTATTTTTTTACTATCGATAAAACCGTAAATCATGATGGAAAAAGAAACCCTAATTGCATTTGGTTGATGGTATAAATTTATCCATTAACTTATGTCGTCGACGAAATACACTATAAATTTATCTCATACTTAATACTGAGATATCCCACCTCATGCCGTAGAACCAAATGATCCCACAACCAAAATAGCTACTCGGATCGATTATATACTTATTTTTTGACTCAAAATTTTGCATAACCCTAATGAAATCAAATGCCAATAGAAGGGAAAAAACTAATTGTGTTTGGGTGACGATGATTAACTTATACCGTCAACCATATACAATAATAATTTTTATCTCATACTTAATCCTGAGATACCCCACCTCATCCCTCAAAACCAAATGACCCCTTAACCCAAATATCTAGTCGGCTCTATTATATACATCTATTTTGAC
Source organism: Capsicum baccatum var. pendulum (assembly GCA_030864225.1). Classification (NCBI taxonomy): domain Eukaryota; kingdom Viridiplantae; phylum Streptophyta; class Magnoliopsida; order Solanales; family Solanaceae; genus Capsicum; species Capsicum baccatum. Next base: position 16,079,767 of record CM061554.1, read on the forward strand.
CTAAATTTTCACATATCCCTAATCAAATTATACGACAATAGAAGGAAAAAAAATCTAATTGTGTTTGGTTAACGCTGATCAATTAAACAACAACAACATACCCCATGTTTCCCCACAAAGAGGGGTCAGGAAGGGTAAAGTGCACACAATCCATACCACTACCTCAGACGAAGTAGAGAGGCACACCGTCAACTAAATACAATATAAATTTTATCTCATACTTAATCTTGAGATATCACATCGTATCCCGCCCACCAAACAACCCCAACAGCTCAAATAACTAGTCGGGTCAATAATATATATCAATTTTGATCCAAAATTTTATAAAATTCTAATAAAATCATACACCGATAGGGAAAAAAACATAATTATATTTGACTGAAGATGATTTATTTATACCTTCAACCAAATATAGTACAAATTTTATCTCATACTTAATCATGAGACATCTCACCCACCTCATCCCGCAAAACTGAATGAACCCTCAACCCAAATAGCTAGTCCGGTCGATTTTATACATCTTTTGACCCTAAATTTCACATAATCCTAATGAAATCATATACCAATATAAGGAAAAAAAACTATAATTGTGCTTGGTTGGTGATGCTTAATTTAAACCATCAACGAAATACAATATGAATTTTTATCATACTCAATTTGGAGATATCCCACCTCATCCTGCAAAACCAAACGACCCCTCAACCCAATTATCTAGTCAGGTCAATTATGTACATTATTTTGACCCAAAATTTTACAAAACCCCACTAAAATCATACACCAATAGGAAAGAAAAAAAACTAATTGTGTTTGGTTGATGATGATTAATTTACACTATCAATGAAATAAAATATAAATTTTATTTCATACTTAATCTTGAGATATCCACCTCATCCCGAAAAAACAAATGATCCCTCAACCCAAATATCTAGTCGGGTTAATCATATATGTTATTTTGACCTAAAATATTACAAAATCCTAATAAACTCATACACTAATAGAAAAAAAACCCTAATTGTGTTTGGTTGATGATGATTAATTTACACAGTCAACTAAATACTTTATAAATTTACCTCATACTTAGTCTTGAGATATCCTACCTCATCCTGCAAAATCAAATGTCCCCTCAACCCAAATAGCTAGTCGAGTTGATAATATACATCTATTTTTACCCAAAAATTTTACAAAACCCTACTAAAATCATATGCCATAAGGAAACAAAACAGTAATTGTGTTTGATCGGAGATGATTAATTTATACCATTTAATATTTAATATTTAGATGTTCCATCTTATCCTGCATACCAAAAGGCCCCATTAACCCCAATAGCTAGTTGGATCAATTATATACATCTATCTTGACTCAAAATTTTACAAAACCCTAATAAATCATATACCGATTGAAAAAAAACTTAATTCTATTTGATTGATGGTGATTAATTTATATTATTTATACTTAATCTTGAGATATCTTGTCTTATCCTTCATACAGAAAGACCCATCAACCCAAATAGCTAGTCGGGTTGATTATATCCATCTATTTGGACGCAAAAATTTGAAAATCCTAATAAAATCATACACCAACTGAAATAAAAAAATAAATCCAAATTAAATGATAATAATAACCTGGCTTTTCTCTTTTAGAATTATATGATCTGATTGATCATTGGCCGACTTCTTCTCTTCCTCCCTAATTACCGCTCAGACATCCTCCCCCCCCCCCCCCCCCCCCCCCTTTTTTCTTCTTTTTCAATAGTGTATTTGAGGTTCGATTCAATCTTTATATATGGGGTAGGAAAATGGTTGGGTAGGGTGGGCTATTAAGCAGATTAAAATGGGCTGAATCTTTCGTGGAAGTCACTTAATGGTGTTAAAAAACGTTAAATGTTATGGGGATCGTTGAAAGATATATTATTTTTAATAAACTAAAAAGAAAAGTATTCAAAAAAAATAAATTTGATGAATATTTTCCTTTTAGTCATAACAATAGTTTCTTTTAAACAAATAGCCATAATAAGTCCTCTTAAATGAACTTTTAACCGAGATAATTGGATAATTTTAAGTGTAATTGGGTTTTACAATTGATTTAAGGATTCTATCAAGCACGGGGATGTGAGAGGCTGGCTATTAATGATTTGAGGAGGGGTAAAGGTAGGCTAAAAAATATATAGGAAAGAGGTGATTAGGCATAACATAAAGCAGTTACAATTTATGGAGTACATGGCCCTTTAGGAAGGCACAGAGGACACAAAATAAGGTAGAGGGTTAGTGTGTAGGATTGAGTTCATAATAGTAGGGAGAAGTGCTTTGTTTGTATTTGTTTTTGTAGTTTCTTACTAGTAGTGTCCTAGTGATGTTTATAATCTCGAATAGATAGTTTATAGTATTACTCTGCCAATATTTATTTCTTTTATTATCCAGTGGTGTGCTGCCTTATTTTGTTATTTATATTTATATATATATTTATATTTTTAATTTGTTATACTATTTCTTATATGTCCTAAATTCAGAGTTGGGAACACCTTTTTTATCCCCTTATTCGTACTCCCCATCAGAAGGAAGTGAGGATGTTCTATCACAATTTAACTTTTTCTGATGATGCTCTACACTTAACGAGTCAAGTCCACAATGTGAATATTTTCCTTGATGAGCAAGTGTTGGCTGAGGTGTTGAGCATCCCACCTCAAAGGACCAGATACCTGAACTATAAGTATGGGTATGAGATGTTCTTGAAGCATATTGGTATGTTGGATGATTTAAAAAACAATTCAGTCACAAAGAAGTAGGGGAATTTCAACTTTTATTTGAGTTGGTTAAAAGGGCTTTCCTTCTGCGTACTGAACCTGTTCCTAATGGAATCCCTTACAAAATTCAAGCATATAAACTTGTCTGCTATCATGATAAAGTATATATACAAAGTGATGACAACAGAGGATGGAAAGCATGATCTGGCTTATAGGTTTCTATTAAATAGAGTGTTTGCATATTTTGATGTGGATTGTGGCCCTAAGAAGGAAGGATCTATTAAGAAAGTATTTACTTTTTCCACCTTGGAAGTACATCCCATATAGGAGTAGAGTAAAGTTTATATCAGTGGTGGTAGATCTCTTTAAGGTTCAAACTAGGTTGACCAGCTAGCTAGAGGAGACAACCGCTCACTTGGTGCAAAAGGATACAGAACTTTCTAGATTAAACACAACTCAATTAAAAGGGAAAAATCAGGGACCAGATGAAAGTAATATTCTAAAAGATGTGAATGAAATTCTTAAGGCCAAGGTTAAGAATTTGGAAGCCCATGACTCAACAACTCTTGAAGAACCATGCCACCGAAAATGAATAAATGACTCTCCTTCTTCCCTAATTTTATGGTCCTCATTCTGATAATTTTACTTGATGTCTATCCAACTTGGATCCCTCCATGTCCTGCAGTCTTAATCCCCTTTTTGTAAAACCTTCTTTTAAGCCCCATCTTTATGTTGTAATCGTGGTGTTTACCTTGTACTTGGTTTATGACATTGTATGATACTCATCTTTATGATTAATGAATATATTATGTGTTTATTCTATCATCTTTCTCTATTCATATGCTTTTACTTATTCATGTCAGTGTAGCCTTAATGGCTACATGGTAGGGGAAAAGACTTATAGTAGATCTTGGGATAAGATGAGTATGGGTTTTTCATCATCAAAAAGGGGCAAAATTGTTAAGTTTCAAGTTTTAATGATTGACAAACCAACCTTGGGACCTGGTTCATATAGAGTAATGCACAACCTTCTAATGATAAAATTGCAATTAGTCAGGGACCAACTTCATTCAGACTATACCTTTCTGCACCAATTCAGTAGTTTAGTAAGAAATAGTACCGGGTGGAAAAACATTGATGGCAAAGCTGCAACACCTTTTTACTTTAGCTAATCAAAATAATCCTAGGTTTTTTTCTAATATATATGAAACATGTTACAATAAGAAAACCTAAGCTTCCATATGCAAAGAATATCAAATATCTCTGGAAGCAAATCTTTCAACGAAAGCCTCACTTGAAACAGAGGCGTACTTAGTGGTTACGTTAGTTTTAAGCTTGTGTTGCACTTGAGTCTTTGTTTAGTGATGTGTAATCGTTATGTACTGCTCTAGTCCATGGATTGTAGGTGCCCTCATTGGTTTTTCTTCTCATGTGTGTTGAGTCTGCTAGAGTTGGTTTAGTAGTGAATATAATTATTGCTTCAGAGTCTTGTAATAGAGCTATTACAAGTTTCTGGGGATTCAGAGGTTAATTGTAAGACCCCACAAAATCTAAAGCTTAACTCAGTACCTTAGATCATGATAAGGTGTCCCAAACATAAATTTTTTTACCTAAGTATTTATACTTAGTGTTATTTTAGCCTTTGAAAGTTAAGGACTATATTCCACTGCCCTTATGACCTTAAAGTATTGACCTTTAGGTTGATTTATGATCATGAATGTCATTAGGTGTTCTCAAACAAGTTTCAATTTTTTTTGACTTCATTTGAAGCACCATTGAAAGCTCAAACTACTGAATCAATATGATCTCGAGGCATTGCATCGCGTCGCCTATCGTGTTGATGAATAGTTTTCCCCAGCTCTCAATGTAAATTCCAGTGAACTAACGTGGAGTCGACGTGGTGCGTCGAGCATCGTGTCGACCCCTTGGCGCGGTATGACGATATTCACGTTGCTAGAACACTTTTCAGTCATTCAAAAGCCGCATCCACAGGGTTATTTGGATCTTTTCCCACATCTACCAGCCCCCAAAACACGAAACTAAACCCTTCTAAGAGCAAAATTTATTCATTTTTCACAAGTTGCTCTCAAGAACAAATCCTAGGATATTTAAATTCAAATTAAAGACTCAAGAACTTACCATCAATCTTTTTAGAATTCAATCATTAAGGTATGTCAACTGTTCATCCAAGGTTTTTCTTCCACCCTTGGAGTTCAAAAAACCTTTTTAAATTAAAAGTTAATAGATTTGATGAGTTTCATGATTTAATTTGAATATGTTCATGATTACTATGTTAATGGGATTCCTAATCCATGATTAGTTGCAAGTTTCATATAAAATTATTTATATATGTGTTGTATCATGTGAATTCATGCTAGAACCTTTAAATAGTGAATTTGTATTTGAAATTGTAATGACCACATGTTGTTTAGTATTATGTGCATATACTATGCCCTATAAATGTTTGATGGACCTGGTTATCAAGAAAGACAAGAGGAGGCGGGCTAGGAAGGGTCGACCTAGAGTTAGGTAGGCCATTTTTTCTTCGATTAGTTCTATAGATATAGGGGCAAAATTAGAGGGGATGGGGGTGTGGGAGCGCAGGGGGGACGTGGATAATATATGGGATAAGGTTGATGGTTGCATCAGGGAGGCTGCTAGAGAGGTGTTGGGTGTCTCGAGAGGCTGGTCCAGTCGGTATCAGGGGTATTGGTGGTGGAATGAAGAGTTTAAGACAAAGATGGAGACGAAAAAGGCACCTTACGCTAAGTTGGTTGAGATTAAGGAAGAAGATGAGCAGGGAGGAGTACAAGTTGGCTAAGAAAGAGTCTAAGTTAGAAGTTACAACTACTAAGACAATAGCTTTTGAGAGTTTGTATAAGATGTTAGAGGAGAAAGGTGGGGAGAAAAGGTTGTTCGGGCTTTCCAAGGTTAAGGAGCGAAAGGGTCGTGATCTGAACCAAGTAAAGTGCATTAAGGGAGAGGATGGTAGTGTTTTGGTGGATAACGCCCTTATTAAAAAAAGATGACAGTCGTATTTTAGATCACTTTGAGGAGTATTGAGAATTTGGATTTTGTCAGTATTTTAAGGTAGGAGAGGTCAGTCAGGCTATTCGTAAGATGCGAAGGGGCAGGGCAATGGGGCCCAATGAGATTTCAATGGATTTTCGGAAGTTCTCTAGTGGGATAGGTTTAAGGTGGCTAACCAAATTGTTTAACAATATTTTAAATTTAGAAAATATGCCCAAGGCATGGAGATGAAGTACAATGATTCCTTTATATAAGAACAGGGTAACATTCAGAGTTGCAACAACTACTGGGGTATTAATTTGTTGAGTCACATGATAAATATTTGAGAGGGAGTAGTGGAGCGGAGGTTGAGGAAGATTGTGTCTATTTTGGTGTATCAATTTAGATTTATGCCTGGTTGCTCCATGACTGAGGCAATTCACCTAGTTCAAATACTAGTAGAGCAGTATAGAGAGAGGAAGACGGATTTCACATGGTTTTTATTGACTTAGAAAAGACGTATGACAAGGTCCCTAGGGAGGTTTTGTGGAGATGGTTGGAGGCGAGAGAAGTCCCGGTGGTGTACATCAGAGCGAATAAGGACATGTATGAGGGGGCGAAGACTCAGGTAAGGATAATGGGAGGAGATTCTGAGCATTTTTTGGTCTTGACTGGGTTTCATCAGGGATCAACTCTTAGTCCTTTTTTGTTCGCTTTGGTGATGGATATATTGACGTGGAATATATAAGGTGAGGTACCTTAGTGTATGCTTTTCGCGGATGATATAGTTTTAATTGAAGAGTCGTGACAAGGGGTTAATGATAAGTTGTAGGTTTGGAGACAAACCCTGGAGTGTAAAGTTTTTCGGTTGAGAAGGACGAAGATGGAGTACTTAGAGTGAAAGTTTAGTGACTTGAGGCAAGAGGAGGAGGTGGTAATGAAGTTGTATTCTCAGGCGGTTTGTAAGAGAGATAGTTTTAAGTACCTCAGGTCTACTATTTAGTGGAATGAAGAGATAGATAAGGATGTCTCTCACCGTATTGAGGCAGGTTGGATGAAATGGAGCCTCGTTTCAGGAATTTTATGCGATAAGAAGGTGCCCCTCAAGATGAAAGGCAAATTCTATAGAGTTACTGTTATGTTTTATGGAGCAGAGTATTGGGCGGTTAAGAATTCTCATATTTAAAGGTTGAAGGTGGCGGAAATAAGAATGATGTGTTGGATGTGTAGATTCACAAGGGCTGATAGGGTTAGAAATGAATAATATGGGAGAAGGTAGGAGTGGTGTCGGTGGAGGATGAAATATGGAAAGTACGATTGAGATAGTTTGGTTATGTGATGAAGAGGGGACCGGATGCCCAATTCATAGGTATGAGAGGTTGTCCTTAGAAGGTTTGAAGCGAGGTAGGGGTAGACCAAAGAAATACTAGAGAGAAGTGATTAAATGTGACATGGAGCAGTTACAACTGACTGAGTGTCACAACCCGATCCTAGGCCTTAGCCGTGATGAGCATCCCGAACCATGAAGGCCTGAAACACCCATTCTCTATCTGGTTATCATGCACAATATTCGTAATCATAATAAAATGTGGAATTGAAACTGAGTACGGAAAACATGTTCAAGTTCTGGAATATTTCTGAATAATACTATCTGACATCAGTCTGCGAAATCTCTACTAAGAACATAAACATCTGTCTGAAAAGAAACTGGGACAAGGCCCCCAGTAAACCAAAAACATAACAAAAACGATAAAGTCTGACATAATTAGGCCTTCCAAATGATAAAAGGCTCACCACTGTAAATCAAGTCTGCAAATCCGAAAATGGCTACTGAGTAGCTAAACCCCTAGACTGTGCCTCAGAACCTGGAAGGAGGGGGGATCAGCACAAAAGTACTGGCACGCGAAGCACTCCAAAAATAGTATAATGGAACATACATACATATATATATATATATATATATATATATATATATATATATATATATATATATATATATATATATATATATATATATTAAGTGAAAGCAATTCTTTTCATCAAGACATCATGCATAAAACTGTTTCTGAAAAATACATGTTCACTTTCTGAAAACATGAAACCTGGCCGTTCAGTTCAAATCATGATCTGTGTTTTACTTCTGAGTTAGGTGGTATTCCCCTACAAGTCCGATATTCCACGGGCTGTATGGAATCCGTCATTGACTCGCGGGGAAGCCCCCAACCCAAGTGTGCTACAAGGGATGGAGTGTCTAAGTCTGATACGCCACAGGACATTTAAGTCAGTGCATAATAGTATACCCAGGTCGGCAAACCACAGTTTTAGGCAATGAGTTGCTTGAACTCAATCCCTCTTCGAGGGACCACCTAACATCTCTGTATGACCATTTTTAACCTTTTCTATACATGCAACATTCGGAAATTTCTAAATCATGAAAGTCTGATAAAAATCTAATTTTTGAACTAGTCTGTGTCTGTTATGGCATTTGTGTGAGTTGGTATCGTCATACCAATACTTGAAAGTCCTATTTCTGAGCCATAATGCATTTAGCACGATCTTTCATAAAAATATAGTTTCAGACCACCGAAGCATGTAGTTTGCATTAAACATGTCATGTTCCGAAACTCAAGTCAAATCCATATAAAACTTTCATCAAACATATAGTGATCATGTGAATTTTGGCAAAACCATGCATTCTTTCATTACATGCATATTCAAAATTCACAACCCTCTCTTTCGTGTTCAAAATCATAGTCCAAACATAGCAAGAGTCAAAGCACTTCATATCATGATTTCCTTTTATTTTCAAGATGTATTTCAAAACAATTTATATTACGCAAAACATGAAAACTTTACATTAAGAGAGGGGTTTCATAAAAATCATGCTCTCAATTCATATTTCAGGACAAACACATATATACGTATACATAAATTTTTCAGTCACTGTGGGGGGAAGCCAAAAGGCCAAAACAATATCATTAAAGCTTCTAAAACATGAGTATGTACATGAATTTGAAAACCCGATTCTTAAAACATGATTTCTATGCCCATGAGATTTTAGGAAAACCCCGCGTACCTTTTTCTCCACGAATTTTGGGTGTCTATTGAAGCCTACGTCGAGGGGATTCTGAATCTGTAATTTGTTTCACGAAGAAGTTTCGGAATGATCGGACCTTCAAGCTTATTTTCTCAACCCTAGTTGCTTCTCCTCTTAAGTTATTGAAGGATTAGATTTTGGGATTTTTATAGGAGGCTTCAATGTTGTTAATAGGTCCAAATCCGTTTAGGAGTGAGTAAGGATGATTTTGGGTTTTGTAAGGACTAAATTGCCCTTAAAATAACTCAAAACGGAGTGTTTTCGTCACCTGAAACCATAAGTGTGCGTCGCCCTTTGCATTGCATAGATTAAGATAGTCACCGCATTGTGTATTACCTAGACTAAGGTAGGCGCCGCATTGTGTATTGAGCAACCAGTTCAGTGGCTATGTGCGATCGGTTAGGCGACGCACTCTTCTTTGCAAAGCCATAACTTCTAGCTCGAGTGTCGGATTTTTGCAAAATTGGTATCGTTGGAAAGTTAACTCGAAGACCTATCATTTGACACCTAGTAGCTTCTATAATTCTACATATACATAGAGTTATGGTCGATGGAAGATGACACAATTTACAAAGTCCACTAAAACTTAAGTCTAAAGTTCAGAAATTACAGTCTATTACATGCATGACTTTTTACGGGGCGTTACATTATCCCCCCCTTGGGATCATTCGTGCCCGAATGATGATGCGGGAATAGTCACGCATGATTTCAAGTAGATTCATACATAGAAGGAAACATAAAGCAATAATTGTACCTTCCAATTCGTTATTTGCTGGTTCAAATAGGCTTGGGTATCTCAATTTCATGTTATGCTCCGACTCCCAAGTTGCTTCTTCAACTTTTTGATTTCTCCATAACACTTTCACTGAGGCTATCACTTTACTTCTCAATTTTATCACTTGACAATCTAGGATTTCCACGGGCTATTCCTCGTAAGACAAGGAATCGCCCACCTTGATCTCATCAATGGGCACCACCAAAGAGTGATCTCCGACGCACTTCTTCAACATGGATATGTGGAATACTGGATGAACAGAACCCAAACTTGCAGGTAATTCTAATTCATACGCAACTCCACCTATTCTCCTTACAATCTGATACGGGCCTATATAGCGAGGACTTAGCTTACCCCTCTTCCCGAAATGCATAACTCTCTTTATGGGAGAAACTTTGAGGAAAACCCAATCTCCAATCTCAAACTCTAACTCTTTTCTTCTGACGTCGGCATAGGATTTCTGACGACTCTGAGCTGTCTTAAGTCATTCCCTAATGAGTTTCACATCCTCCATTGCCTGATGAACAAGATCAGGCTCATACATCTGCATCTAACCTACTTTATACCAGCCTATTGGAGACCTACATCTCCTACCATATAATGCCTCAAAAGGTGCCATCTTAATACTAGAGTGGAAAATGTTGTTATAGGCAAACTCTATTAGTGGCAAGTGATCAACCCAACAACCTTTAAAGTCAATCACACAAGCCCTCAACATGTCCTCCAGGGTCTGGATGGTGTGTTTAGCTTCCCCATCAGTCTGAGGGTGGAATGTTGTACTTAAGTTCACCTGGGTGCCTAAACCTTTCTGAAACGATCTCCAAAACTGAGAAGAAAATTGCATACCTCGGTCAGATATAATCGAGACAGGCGCTCCATGCAAACGGATAATTTCCATGATGAACAGCTTAGCATAATCTTCCCCCGAATAGTTAGTCCTGACAGGCAGAAAGTGAGCTGACTTGGTCAGCCTATCTACAATCACCCATATAGAGTCATACTGATTTTGGGACTTCGGAAGTCCTGTAATAAAGTCCATATTGATCATTTCCCACTTCCACAAGGGCAACGCTATTTTTTGGGAAGTACCTCCTTGCCTCAAATGTTCTACTTTCACTTGTTGGCAATTCAAGCACTTAGAAACAAAGTTAGCCACATATCGCTTCATATTATTCCACCAAAACATAGATTTCAAATCATGGTACATCTTAGTAGAACCAGGATGGACAACATACCTCGAGGTGTGAGCTTCATCAAGAATTCTTTCTCGAAGCCCGTCGACATTCGGAACACATAATCTACCCTAAAAACTCAGAATGCCATCACCACCAATTTCAAAAGACATTACCTTCTGTTGACCCACATCTTTCTTGATTTGCATGAAGATGGAATCTTCAACTTGTTTCTCCTTCACTTCGGCATAAAGGGATGACTTAGCTAACTCATGAACAATCACCCCTCCGTCTTCAAAATCTAACAGTCGCACTCCCAGATTCACAAGGCTGTGAATATCCTTCACCATCTCTTTCTTTTCTTCTTCTACATGAGAAAGGCTGCCCATAGACAACCTGCTGAGGGCGTCGCCTACAACATTTGCCTTGCCCGGATGGTAATGCAGGCTCATATCATAGTCTTTCAGAAGTTCGAACCACCGCCTCTGCCTGAGATTCAATTCTTTCTAGGAGAAAACATGCTGCAGACTCTTGTGATCAGTGAAGATATCAACATGAACACCGTACAAGTAGTGCCGCCAAATCTTAAGGGCAAACACCACAGTCGCTAACTCCAAATCATGAGTAGGGTAGTTCCGCTCGTGCAAATTCAACTGCCTAGATGCATAAGCTACCACCTTACCATGTTGCATCAAAACGCAGCCAAGTCCCACACGGGATGCATCACAGTAAACCACAAAATCATCAACACCCTCGGGAAGAGTCAGAACAGGTGCAGTGGTCAGTTTGTCTTTCAACTTCTCAAAACTATTTTCACATAAATCAGACCACACAAACTTTACCTTTTTCTGAGTCAGTTTAGTGAGTGGGGCCACTATGGCTGAAAAACACTCTACGAACCTTCTGTAATAACCTGCCAAACCCAAGAAACTCCGAATATCGGTTTGAGTCGTGGGTCTGGGCCATTTCCTCACTGCCTCAACTTTCTCGGGGTCCACTCTAATCTCTTCACTGGACACAATATGCCCTAAGAAGGCAATAGAATCTAACCAGAACTCACACTTGGAAAATTTGGCATACAACTGATGATCCTTAAGGGTCTGAAGAATGATTCGAAGGTGATCGTCATGATCCTCCTTACTCTTAGAATAAATCAGAATATCATCAATAAATACAATAACAAATGAGTCAAGAAACTGACGGAAAACTCTATTCATAAGATCCATGAAGGCTGCAGGGGCATTAGTTTACCCGAAAGACATGGCAAGAAACTTATACTGACCATATCGGGTTCGGAAAGCTGTTTTGGGAATGTCTGACTCCCTAACTTTCAACTAATGATAGACCGAACGAAGGTCTATTTTTGAAAAACATCTAGCACCCTGAAGCTGGTCAAAAAGATCATCAATACTAGGAAGAGGATATTTGTTTTTAATTGTGACCTTATTCAATTGACGGTAATCTGTGCACATACGAAGGGAACCGTCTTTCTTACGCATGAAAAGTACATGTGCACCCCAAGGAGATACACTGGGGCGTATAAATACCTTATCTAGGAGGTCTGCTAGCTGCTCCTTCAACTCTTTTAGCTCTGCGGGAGCCATTCTATATGGCGGAATAGAAATGGGACGGGTATCTGGCAACACATCAATACCAAACTCTATCTCCCTATCAGGGGGTATCCCTGGGAGATCTTCGAGAAAGGCTTCTGGAAATTCATTCACCACAGGGATAGACTGACGAGGAGTATTTTCAACTTTAGAGTCCTTGACTTGAATAAGGTGATACAAGCAACCCTTAGAAATGAGTTTTCGGGCACTGAGATAAGATATAAAGTGCCCTCTGGGTGCTAAAGAATGTCCCTCCCATTCTATCATTGGTTCATTCAGGAAAGAAAAGGTAACTCTACGGGTTCTAGAATCCAATATGTCATAGCATGAATGGAGCCAATCCATCCCTATGATAGCATCAAATGCAACCATGTCCAACTCTATAAGGTCTGCCACCGTATCCCGACTACCAACAGTCACCACACAACCCCTATATACCCTTATAGCAACAACAGAATCCCCCACTGGGGTAGAAACAGAAAAGGGTTCAGAAATCACACTGGCTCAAACCCGAAACCAACAGCCACATAAGGGGTCACAAAGGATAAGGTAGATCCGGGATCAAGTAACACACAGACATCACGGGAAAAGATTTGTAATGTACCGGTAACAATATCTGGGGAAGCTTTCCCCTCCTGGCGGTTGGTCAAGGCATATAACCGGTTGCGACTGTTCCCGGCATCTGATGTGGCACCCTTCTGAGATGAGGGTGGCACTGTAGAATTGCCCTAAAACTTCACACCACCAGCACTCCTCCTAGAAAATGGACAGTCCCTCTGAAAGTGGCCTGACTTACCACATAAATAACATACAAGTGTGCCCAACTGACATTTCCCCGGATAATTCCTACCACAATTTTTATATCGCGGGTAAGTGCGATACTGCTGAGCCACACTACCCTGCGACTGAGTATCTGGTGCTCTAGATCCATGAGGAGTCTGAAAGCTCTGAGTTTGTCCGTCTGCAGGGGGTCTGGGCGCTGGCTGCTGACTGTGTATTATTCCAAAACCACGTCTTATTCGACCACCTATTTCCCCAATTACCACTCCGAGGCTGACTCTGGTGCCGATCCACAGATTTGACTCTCTTGGCCTATCTGTCCTTCTCTCTAGATTCAGCAATCTTTCTCTTCTTCTCTTCCACCTACTGCATGTGGACTGTCAGTCTAGAAAAGTCTAACTCCTTATTCAACATTGCCCCCTGGCACTCAAGTACCAGGTTATCAGCAAGGCCAGAAATTTCCTCATTCGGGCTCTTATATTGCTAGTCAATTCTGGTGCATAGCGGGCTAGTTAATTAAACTTCAAAGTGTACTCCTATACATTCATACTGCCCTGCTTCAGATTTATGAACTCTTCTTCTTTGGCCTCCCTCAACTCCAGAGGAAAGAATCTGTTAAGGAAAGCTTCTACAAACTCACCCCAAACTGTAGGCTCAGCACTCTCACCTTTTGCATCTTCCCAGTCTGCATACCACTGATTTGCAACATCCTTAAGCTGATAAGTTGCCAATTCCACTTCTTTAATCTCATCTACATGCATTACCTTAAAGATTTTCTCCATCTCATCCACGAACTCCTGTGGATATTCCTCCACCTTTGTACCAGTAAACTTAGGTGGATTCATCTTCATGAAATGCCCGAATCTAGTAGCCTCAGACGTACCAGATACAGACACAACATCTTCTGATCGATGAGCCTGGTTAGCTACGAGTTGTGTCAACATATGGATAGACCGTCTGAACTCTGCATTTGAGATATCTCTCTGAGCATTTGGTGGATGGTTGGCATTAGTCCACGGAGCCTGAGGTGAACTGGTTGGAACTGGAGGGACTCCCGAAGTAGGGACAGGTTCTAGCGTGGAAGCTCTATTATGGGTCCGCATCCATGGGTGGGATGGACCACATCTTCCTGAGCACTCTGATTGATGTTGCGACGGGGAGGCATAGTCGTGTTTCTGAAATACAAGAGATCATTGATTAGGGGACAGTTTAAACTCTGAAGCACGAACTAAATCACAAAGAAGGGAAACATTCCTAAACGCCTAGTAGCCTCCTGTTTATAAGTGTGGCGCGCTACACACCCATAAACAGAACTCTACTCGACGTGATTTCGCAGACACCCTGGGACCATGAACCGTGCTTTGATACCAAGTTTGTCATGACCCGATCCTAGGCCCTAGCCGGGATGAGCATCCCAAATCATGAAGGCCCGAAACACCCATTCTCTATCTGGTTATCATGCACAACATTCGTAATCATAATAAAATGTGAAATTTAAACTGAGTACGGAAAACATGGTCAAGTTCTGCAATATTTCTGAATAATACTATCTGACATCAGTCTGCGAAATCTCTACTAAGAACATAAACATCTGTCTGAAAAGAAACTGGGACAAGGACCCTAGTAAACCAAAAACTTAACAAATAAGATAATGTCGAACATAATTAGGCCTTCTGAATGATAGAAGGCTCACCACTGTAAATCAAGTCTGCAAATCCGAAAATGGCAACTGGGTAGCTGGACCCCTAGACTGTGCCTCAGAACCAGGAAGAGGGGGTCAGCACAAAAGTACTGGCATGCGAAGCACTCCAAAAATAGAATAACGGAACATACATATATATATATATATATTAAGTGAAAGCAATTCTTTTCATCAATACATCATGCATAAAACTGTTTCTAAAAAATACATGGACACTTTCTGAAAACATGACCATTCATTTCAAATCATGATTTGTGTTTTACTTCTGAGCTAGGTGGTATTCCCCTACAAGTCTGATATTCCACGGGCTGTATGGAATCCGCCATTGACTCGGCGGGGAAGCGCCCAACCCAAGTGTGCCGCAAGGGTTGGAGTGTCTGAGTCTGATACGCCATAGGACATTTAAGTCAACGCATAATAGTATACCCGGGTCGGCAAACCACGGTTTTAGGCAATGAGTCGCTTGAACTCAATCCCTCTTCGGGGGACCACCTAACATCTCTGTAGGACCATTTTTAACCTTTTCTGTACATGCAACATTCTGAAATTTCTAAATCATGAAAGTCTGATAAAAATCTGATTTCTGAACTAGTCTGTATCTGTTATGGCATTTGTCTGAGTTGGTATCATCATACGAAGACTTGCAATTCCTATTTCTGAGCCATAATACATTTACCATGATCTTTCATAAAAATATATTTTCAAACCACCGAAGCATGTAGTTTGCATTAAAGATGTCATGTTCCGAAACTCAAGTCAAATCCATGCAAAACTTTCATCAAACATATGGTGGTCATGTACGTTTTGGCAAAACCATGCATTCTTTCATTACATCCATATTCAACATTCACAACCCTCTCTTTCGTGTTCAAAATCATATTCCAAACATAGCAAGAGTCAAAGCGCTTCATATCATGATTTCCTTTTCTTTTCAAGATGTATTTCAAAACAATTTATATTACGTAAAACATGAAAAACTTTACATTAAGAGAGGAGTTTCATAAAAATCATGCTCTCAATTCATATTTCAGGACAAACACATATATACGTATACATAAATTTTTCAATCACTTTGGGGGAAAGCCAAAAGGCCAAAACAATATCATTAAAGCTTCTAAAACATGAGTATGTACATGAATTTGAAAACCCGATTCTTAAAACATGATTTCTATGCCCATGAGATTTTAGGAAAACCCCACGTACCTTTTTCTCCATGAATTTTGGGTGTCTATCGAAGCCTACGTTGAGAGGATTCCGAATCTGTAATTTGTTTCACGAAGAAGTTTCGGAATGATCGGACCTTCAAGCTTATTTTCTCAACCCTAGCTGCTTCTCCTCTTAAGTTCTTGAAGAATTAGATTTTGGGATTTTTATAGGAGGCTTCAATGTTTTTAATAGGTCCAAATCCGTTTAGGAGTGAGTAAGGATGATTTTGGGTTTTGTAAGGACTAAATTGCCCTTAAAATAACTCAAAACGGAGTGCTTTCATCACCTGAAACCATAAGTGCGCGCCGCCCTTTGCATTGCATAGATTAAGATAGGCACCGCATTGTGTATCGCCTAGACTAAAGTAGGCGCCGCATTGTGTATCGCACAACTAATTCAGTGGCTATGTGCGATCGGTTAGGCGACGCACTCTTCTTTACAAAGCCATAACTTCTTGCTCGAGTGTCGGATTCTTACAAAATTGGTATCGTTGGAAAGTTAACTCGAAGACCTATTATTTGACACCTAGTAGGTTCTCTAATTATACATATACAGAGAGTTATGGTCGATGGAAGCTGATACAATTTACAACATCCACTAAAACTTAAGTCTAAAGTTCAGAAATTACAGTCTATTACATGCATGACTTTTTATGGGGCGTTACACTGAGGACATGACCCTGGATAGTAATATAGGGAGGAAAAACATTGGGATAGAGGGCTAAGGGTATGGTTGAGTCTTAGTCAGTAATTAGGTGGACCTTGGTGTCCTTTGTTTGGAAATGTACATTATTTTTGTAGATGTCATTTCTATGTTATTTTATCATGTTCTATGCTTTTTATGTATTTGCATACTACATTTTATCTTGAGGTGGAGGTATATCGGAAACAACCTCTCTACCTCTTTAGAGGTAATGATATAGACTGCGTACACACTATCCTACCTAGACCCCACTATATGGGAATATACTGGGTTTATTGTTATTGTTGTTATTGTTGTTGAAGTGTCTATCAAAATGCATCAATGAATGAATGGTGATCAGGTAATTAGTTATCATGTGTCATGATTATGCTATGTCCTATAATCTATGCTATCGAGTCCTGGGGGTATTTAATACCCGACAATCTAGTTTTTACCTAAAGATATAGTAGTTACAAAATAGACTCAGTGGTATCATGATCAGTAGTTCAGTAATCAGTTCAAAACTCAATCAGTAATCAATTTAGAACTCAGTTAGAAATCAAAATTAGAACCCAGTGAATTTAGTTCAGTTCAGACAAGTAATAGGATTGGTAACAATGCACTCCATCCTAGAAAAGTTTAGAAATTAGTCCAATGTATATTCAGTTGGGAGTAGCATTCAGCACCGAGTGAACCCAAGGTTGGGGACGCACCTGCTAGGAAAGGGTGTCATCCTTAGAGCAGTCCTTTGATTTCATAACTACATAGCCAGCGTAGGTTGAGACATCGACCTGCAAGAACCTGCCAGTTGAGGGTACCACCATTCTTATTCAGAGCACCTGCTAGATGAGAATGACTCAGCACTTGTCTTTACCTGTGGCACGGTACTAACACCCTTCCAACTGGGGTTATAGGTTTGACCCTAAATCAGTTCAGAGAAGGAGAATATCGGTTAGATGATTACCTCCCATAGTCTCAATTTTAGTTTAAGTGTCAGTATAGAACTCACCTTAGCTCTACAAAAAATTAGGACTATAAAAAATAGTCACTCAGCTCAGTATAGAACTCAGCACAATTCTACAGAATTAGGACTGTCAGAAATAATCACTCAACTAATAGTATTTCAGTTATCAGTAAACTCAGATATTAGTTAATCAGTACTCAGAACTCAGTATTTATTGTTATCATGATCTCAATTATAGTTTATGTATTCATGTATGTGCTCTCATTTAGTTATCTTCATGTTATTCAGTCAGTTATTGTTCATGCATATGAACCCATGCATATCATCCTACCTCACTTAGCATACCAGTATATTCAAAGTACTGATGCATACCCTTCTTTTACTCCCTAGTGATGCGTCTGAGCTGTCTGAAGCATTTCCCCAATCAACTGAACTTTTTCTATGGTATCAAATACCAAGTTAGGCCCTACTACCGTGGCCTCACCTACTTTAAATCAACCAATAGGAGATATACATCTCCTCCCATAGAGCACCTCGAACAGAGCCATTTGAATACTAGAATGGTAGCTATTATTATATGAAAATTCAATTAGTGTCAAATGGTCATCCCAACTGCCCCTAAAGTCAATTGCACACGCTCGCAGCATATTCTCTAAAATCTAAATGGTTTTTTCTGCTTGACCATCTGTCTGAGGATGAAAGGCTGTAATACGGTGAAATTGGGTAACAAGAACCTTCTGAAATTCTTTTCAAAAATAAAAGGTAAACTGGGTACCTCTATCTAACCTTCTGACCAACTCTATGATATAGAGCTTAGCGTATTCCCCTATTGAATAGGTTGTATGGACTGGTAGGAAGTGAGCTGATTTGGTCATCCTGTCTACAATGACCCAGCATTTGTAGTCCCTATAGAGCACCTAAATATTCAGAAAAGTCTCTCTTATGAAGATGTTCCAGTCAAAATCCTTGATTTTCAGATTCACAAACTAAGGATCAAAGAAGTCTCTCTAGTCAAAGTTCTTTGGCGGAGCTAGTCCATTGAGGGATCTACTTGGGAAGCAGAAGCAGATATGCAAATCAAGTATCCTTACCTCTTCTTGGCGGAGATAGTCCATTGATGAATGTCCCTAAGGAGGAGATATTGTAAGATCCTACAAATTCATAAGCTTAACTCAGTCCCTTACAGCTTGATAAGGGGTCCCAGACTTCGAAAATTTTAGCTAAGTATTCATACTTAGTGTTATTTTAGCCTTTGAAAGTTAGAGACTCTATTTCACATCCCTTATAACATCAAAGTATCAATCTTTAGGTTGATTTATGATCAGGAATGTCATTAGGTATTCTCAAACAAATTTTATATTTTTCAAACTTCATTTGAAGAACCTTTGTAAGCTAAAACAAGTGAATTAATGTGATCTCGATGTGTCGCATCGCCTATCACATTAATGAATATTTTTCTCTAGCTCCCACTGCAAATTCCAGTGAACCGGCGCATCAATCTGCGCATTGCTAGACTAGTTTTTAGTTATTAAAAAGTCGCATCCACAGGGTTATTTGGGTCTTTTTCCATATCAATCAGCCCTCAAAACACAAAATTAAACCCTTCTAATAGAAAAATTTATTCATTTTTCACAAGTTTCTCTCAAGAACAAACCCTAGGATATTTAAATTCAAATTCAAGACTCAAGAACTTATCATCTATATTTTTATAATTCAATCATTAAGGTATTTCAAGTTTTTATCCAAGGGTTTCCTTCGACCTTTGGAGTTCAAAAAACCTTTTTAAATTACAAGTTAATAGATTTGATGAGTTTCATATTTCAATCATGAAGCAGCATGTCAGTTAGATAATTACCTCCTACAGTCTCAGTTTCAATTCCAGTCTTTATATAGAACTCAGTTCAGTTCTACAGAAAATCAGGACTATCAGAAACATTCACCCATCTCAGTATAAAACTCTGCACGTTTCTATAGAATCAGCATTGTCAGAAATAGTCACTAAGCTAAAATTATTTTAGTTATCACTAAACTCAGATAATAGTTAATCAGTACTCAGAACTCAATATTTAATGTTATCATGATCTTAGTTACAGTTTATGTATTCATGCATGTTCTCTCATTCAGTTATCTTCATGTTATTCAGTTAGTTATTGTTCATACATATGAACCCATGCATATCAGCCTACCTCACTTAGCATACCAGTACATTCAAAGTACTAACGCATACCCTTTCTTTTACACTTTTCCACTATGATATCTTATATCATAGGTTCAAACGCACGGGCTCCTGACTATTTGTAGAAGCCTAGGTAGCACGTTTAGTGGTGAGTCCTAATAGTTTAAGGACAGAGTTATCATTTAAGTTGATAGTATTCAGGTTGTTCTAGTAGTCAGAGTTACTTGGTGTAATACCCCGTACTTCAACTTAGCTTGAAATCATCCCAAGAATGTTAGAAACTTACTTTAAAATATGAATCTATATTTTTACACTGGAATTTTTAAAATTTTCACTTCTTATAAAATAAGAAATTGAATTATCTTTTCAATGATACCAATTTCGTCCAAATCTAGTATCGGAGTAAAACATTATGGACATTTACTCAAAGCTGTCAGAATCGTCCAGGTACGATGGCCAAGTTGATGGACCGTCGATCTAGAAATGGACCAACGCCTGGACCATCACAACCAAGGAAGTGAGGTATGCTTCTAGATAAGGTGCGACAGAGAGGTTGATGGACCATCAAACTTGTGATGGACCGTTGCCCAAGACGTCACTACTTAGTCATTGAGTCCTTTCTTGGTCCACGTATGACGATCGAAATGATGGACCATTGAGCTAGTGACTGCCATTTAGTTATTTTAAAGCTGTTTTTAAAAGGGTATTTGGTTCTTTTTCTACCCGATTTAACCCCTAATTATGCCTGACCATAGCTCATAAGTTTGTTATTAATTCACAATATCAAATTAGAGTTTCTCTCCATGATCTATCCTCAAAAACAAGAAACGCTAGGTGTTTAATTCTAAGTAAAGAATTCAAGTTTTCCTCCATCAATCTTCAAGAAATCACAACCCAAGTATGTCATGTATTGATTCATGGGTCCCTTTCACCCATGAAGCTCAAGAATCTCTTTTAAAATCCAAGATTTAGGTATTTGTGAAAGTTCATGATTTAAATTGAATTAAAATTTATGTCCATGATGCAGTGTGGTTTTGATTCATATTTTAAATTACATTTTCCAATGATTGACCTTAGTATGTGATGGTTGGCATAATAGCCATGATAAACCCCCTTTAAATTACAAGTTGATTGATGTATCCATGATTATTAGATGTGTTGATGATTTTATAACCAAAGCATGCTCCCCATGTGTTTAAATGCCTATGTGAAAGAAAAGTACCATACTAATATGATAATATGATATTCCTATTAATATACATGTTTATGTATGTCAAATATTTGATAAAATGTCTTACTCAATGAATTGTGGATTGTTGATATTAGTCATGTATGCAAGAAAGTCATGCTTTGTCAGTTTCTTTCCATGGAGTCCTGGGGGTACTTGTACCCGAGAAATATTGTTGTGAGCCTAGAGTCGGTGTCATGTTTTCACGATATCCTCAGTCAAGCCATAACTCATAGAACTTAGTCAGTCATGTGACTTGGGAAATATCAATAATACAGTAATCTCAGTACTATTTCGTCAATTAAAGAACTCAATTAATTAAGTTAAATTAGTTTAGTAATCCATGTTTAGTGTCTATTTAGATGGGAGTAGAAATTAACATGGAGTAAACCCAAGGATGGGAACTCACCACTATATGAGGGTGTAATTCTTAGAAGCAATCCTTGCATTCCAGAACTACGTAGTCAGCGTAGGTTGAGACATCATAGCCTATTATATGAGGGTAGATGAGGTGGCTTAACCTATTATGTAAGGGTTTCTACCATTCTCACTAGATTTACCAGTTATATGAGGGTTACTTATAGATTGTCCTTACCAGTGGTGTGATATTGAAACCTTCCAATTGGGGTTATAGATTGGACCCCAACTCAGTCATAATGGCGTATTAAGGGCATGTTGGTTCGATAAATACTTGCCATAGTTTCAATTACAGAATAAGGACTGTCAGATACAGTCATTCAGTATCAGTAATAGAATTCAGATAGGTTTACAAAATTTAGGACTGTCAGATATAATCGACTTAGAACAATACAGAACTCAGCTAGTTCCATCAGAAACTAGACTGTTAGATACAGTCGCTCAGTATTAGTTATTTTAGTTATATAGTTATCAGTATCTCATGTTATCAGTCCTTGAATTCAGTAATTATGTTATCACAGACTCAGTTACAGTTAATATGTATCATGCATGTATTCTCACATTAATCTTGTCCAGTCAGTTAATATAGTTCATGCATGTGAACCCTTTACATTCAGCCTACCTTCCATGCATACCAGTACATTTAAAGTACCTACACATTTCTACTATGGTGTTTTATACCATAGTTTTATAAGCACAAGCTCCAGAGCATCAGTAGCATTCCAGTCTCAGCAGTCAGAAATAGCAGTGATTCCTCATTCTCCGAGGACATGACCATTTCTTTATTATCTTGTTAATTAATTTATTAGTTGGAGTTAGTTGGGGACATATCCTATCCATTCCTAATTCAGACAATTCAGTCAGTTAGAGGTTTTTAGACTATCATGTTTAGATAGTTTATTTCAATTGTTTTGGGTATTCCATTCCCCATTCAGATATTATGTTATATCAATTATGTTTCAGTTTGAACATTAAGGCCTTTCAGTTTATGTTTCTCCATTTATACAGTATATTATGCAGTGTTTAAGTATAGATATCAATCATGGGTTAGGTTGTGTTCTTTTTGGGTCATGATCACCGTATAGCATTTTGGGTACCAGATTCGGGGCATTACAAACTTGTTATCAGAGCCTAATGTTTAATAGAGACCTAGGAAGTTTGAAAGCTACATGTAGTAGAGTCTTGTATATGGTGTGTTGTGCGCCACATTTATTTATAGGAGGCTAGAAGATGTTTGAGGAATAGTTACCCTTCTTTCAGTATTCATGTCGTGCCAGTGAGCATAATCTCAAGTCAATCTCTCAGTCTAATTTGTGTCTCCCTTTCTTCTACAGAACATGCCTCATAAGAGAAGAAACAGGAATCAGCCATCCCCCCATCTCGTAGATTCTTTGGGTGAACCTGTTCCACCTGCAGAGTTCAGAGCTATATTCACTACTCTTGCTCAGTTAGTTGCTACTGAGAATGAATGACCAGCTGTCGTTCTAGCCAACCAAGTTTATAATTCAACTGTACTCAGGATTTGGGACTTCACCCAAATGAATCCTTCATCCTTTCTTGGGTCTAAGTCAGATAAGGACCCTCAGGAATTTATCGATCGGGTTTAGAAGGTTACCGACGTCATGAGGGTTAAGACTGTTAAAAGTGCTAAGCTTTCTAAATATCAGTTGTAGGATATTGCTCATACTTGGTACAAGCAGTGAAAGTTAGAAAGGCCAGATGATGTAGGGCCGATTGAGTGGGAGGCGTTTGTCACCGCATTCTTAGATAGATTCTTTCGCCAAGATCTGAGAGAGGCTAAGGTGTTAGAATTCGTAAACCTCAAGTAGGACAATATAACAGTGAAAGAGTGTTATCTTAAGTTTTATCAATTAACTAGATATACTCCTTATGTGGTTGCAGATAGCAAGACGAAGATAAGTAAGTTTCTTTTTGGGGTGAATGATAGTATGGTCAACGAGTGTAGGTCTACGATATTGAATTGTGACATGACCTTAGCCAGGCACATGACTCATGCTCAGTAGATAGAAGATCAGAAGATTAAGGTGAGGGAGAAGCAGAATGAGAGAATAAGGACAGGTAGTTTCACCTTTTCTCAACCCAAATCAGAAGGAGAAAACTGTTCTCAGTGTTGTCCTAAGTCATCTGTTCCATCTCCTTCTTCATCTAACACTCCATCTCCTAAGTTTAGGGATGGTAAAAAAGATAGAGAACTAGGATCTAAGTCTCAGGGTAGTGTTAGCAGTGTCTGCACCTATCCTTTTTACCAGACTTATGGGAAGCACCATCAGGGTATTTGCAGATATGGCAGTGGTATTTATTTTAGATGTGGCAAGCCAGGCCACAATGTCAGAGACTATCCTCTGCCAGGTTCTCAGGGTCAGCAGAACCATTCCTCAGCTAAGTTCGGTCACCCAAATCAGCAGGGTGCCACTTCCAGTACTACTAGTGGGCAACGCCGAAACAGAATCTATGCTCTCTAGTCACGGCAAGATTAGGAAAAATCTCCTAATGTGGTTACTAGTACGTTACATATATTTTATGTGAATGTTTACGCTTTGCTAGATCTAGGATCTTCTTTGTATTTTGTTACGCTATCTATAGTAGGAGATTTTGGAATCAATCTTGAAATACTAGCAGAACCTTTTTAAGTCTCTACCTCAGTGGGTGAAACTATCATAGCCCGATGGGTATACAAGAACTGCCCGGTTATAATATATTAGAAAGTCACTTTAATAGACTTAGGCAAATTATAGATGATTTATTTTAATGTCATTCTCGGCATGGATTGGCTTCATTCTGGCTATGCCACAATCGAATGCAAAAATAAAATAGTCTAGTTTCAGTTTTCAAATGAACCTGTTCTAGGGTGGAGGAGTAGTACTACAGCTTTCAGAGGTCAACTTTCTTCTTACCTTCAGGCATGGAAAATGATATTTTAGGGGTGTGTCTATCATCTTGGTCGAGTTAAGGATGCTAGTTTTGAAACTCTCAATCTTGATTCAGTCCCAGTTGTGAATGAATATTAAGATGAATTTCTCAAAGATCCTCTAGGAATTCCTCTCGAATGAGAAATACACTTCGGCATTGATCTTCTTCCAGATACTCAGCCTATATCTATTCCGCCATATAGAATGGCACCAGTAGAACTTAGAGAATTGAAAGAGCAGTTGAAGTATCTCTTAGATAAGGGATTCATCAATCCCAGTGTGTCCCCGTGGGGCTCACCATTTTATTCTTGCGCAAGAAAGATGGTTCTCTCAAAATGTGTATTGACTACCGCCAGCTTAATAAAGTCATGGTAAAGAAAAAGTATCCTCTTCCCAGAATCGATGACTTGTTTGACCAACTTCAGGGTGCCAGCTATTTCTCTAAGATTGAACTCAGATTCAGTTATCATCAACTCAGAGTTAGAGAATGTCACATTCTGAAAATAGGCTTATGTACTTGGTATGGTCACTTTAAATTCCTAGTCATGTCCTTTGGTCTTACAAATGCCCTAGCAGCTTTCATGAACTTGATGAACCATGTGTTCAAGAAGTACTTGGATATGTTTGTCATAGTCTTCATAGATGATATTCTGGTTTATTCCATCAGTGAGCGTGATGATGTAGACTATCTTAGAATCATACTTCACTCTCAGAGATCATCAGCTATTCGCCAAATTAAATAAGTGCAAATTTTGGCTAAGGTCAGTAGCATTCCTTGGCCATATCATTTCAGGTGATGTTATTAGAGTAGATCCTCAAAAGACTGAAGCAGTAAGAAACTAGCCCCGCCCTGTCTCTATATTATATATCAGAAGTTTCTTGGGTTTGTCGTCTATTACAGATGGTTTGTAGAGGGATTTTCTTCTATTGAATCCACGATGTCTAGATTAACTCAGATAAAAGTCAAGTTTTAGTGGTCAGATCCTTTCGAAAAGAGTTTTCAGGAGTTGAATACTCGACTACCTCAGCCCTATTCTTAGCTCTTGCAGATAGTTTAGATGGGTTCATGGTGTATTGTGATGCATCTAGAGTAGATTTGGGTTGTGTCCTCATGCAGCATGGTAAGGTGACAGCCCATGCCTCTAGGCAGCTTAAACCCTATGAGAAGAATTATTTGACTCATGACCTTGAGTTAGCAATCGTAGTATTGTAAAACCCCAAAATTGGGTCCCGAGACGTCACATGGTGCTTAGGGGGCACAAGTGACCCCAAGGTAACCCTCCTACTGGCATAACTCATAAGCAACTAGATAAAATGCTTAAATCTATATAAAATCAGCCAAAACATAGAACTTCTCTGAACTTGATCAATATAAACATAAACTTTACAAGATTACAACTCTACTTTTAAAAAACAAAACTAAAAGTGAATATATTAACTTCTACTGACTGTCTATAAAGCCTCTACAGGTACTGACTTTAGATAGACGGGTCATGACTCCCAACTATCTAAGCTTAATACGACTAAAATAAGAAAATACAATACTTCTCTAACTGTATAACCAACTCAAGACCTCGAATCAAAAGGACTAGTCACCTGCTGACTTGGAGCAGCGGACAGACTGAATGCAGTATCTGTACTACAATTTGTACCCACATTATAAGACACTGTAGCACATAGAAATATATGGGGGTCAGTACTTTAAGGAATGTACTGAGTATGTGGGGGTGCAATGCAACATTATAAATAATATCATAAATGATTATGAAAATAATGCATGCTGACGATAACGACTTTCTTTGCTTGAATTAACTGAAATATATTCCTTGTAAATCATCAATAGTAATACAAGAATTATATATCTTATAAATCATTATACTCAACTCAAACTCTTTAAATCATGACTTAGAGTGACTCGGTAACTCATGAAACTTGAACTCTTATGTACTTGGGAGGTTCTTATAATCGACATAAACCATGTGAGATACATGGAGTTTACATTTTGCCCTCCTAAGGAGAGAACCCAACATTGACTGGAGCATCGTACTCTTTCCAGGAAGTACAACCTAAATTTAGTGATCACAATATCATACTCGGCCTCCGGCCCACAATTATCAATATCAATCATATGGTTGCACGTAGTTTTGGGAGAAATACCATATTTCCCGCTCGATGCTAAATACTACTCCTAGACACAAGCTCAGAACGCATTATGAAATCTACCACAAACATCACAAGGGTCTATCATGAAGACCAAATCAAATCTCTTTCTCATTTATCAAATCATAATCAATTTGTAGATTCTTAAATCGACTCAAATCAAATCAATCTTTCTCAATATCAAAATGTATCAATTCATTAAATCATGGAAAAATCAATAACAAGGAAATACCATGACTCATTGTAATAACTCAATCTCACGAATCAATATACTCTATAATCTAATTTGTCATAAGGAAGCTAAAAGCTTGACACATGTCTTGAAAGTACTTGAAATACCAACTCATGGTAGAAACATGAAATTCACAATATTAAATATCAAGTCATAATTTAGAAATTGTAAAATAATCATATTTCAAAAACTTCAAGAAAACAACATAGAACTCATTCTTGACTCTCAAGCTCAAATATCAATATACATATATTCAATAATCAAACTTCTCATAGAAAAGCTTAAATCATGAATCTTATCTCAAATCATTGGGAAATCATCAACTCATAATAACAATATTCAACTCATGGCATAAGTTCTCAATTTAAGAAATAAAATGATGAAATAGTCATGTGTATCAATCTTGAATAGCTCAAATATCATAAATCATTAATAAAGTAATTTGGGTGTAAACCCACTTTGCAAAATCATGAATTTAAATAGTAGAAATTAAATTTTGGGGCACAAGAACGAAAGAAGTGTTCTTGTTCAAACCCCACATACCTTGGATTATGATTTTAAGATGAGCAAGCTTGATTGGAAACTCTTCTTCACACTTTTGAGCTAAGCTCTTGATGCCTTTGACTTGGAGAACTTGATTCTTGAACAACTTGGTGAAATCTTTGGAAGATTCTTGAATTTTCTTGTAGAAGATTTGATTTAGGATTTTGGAAGAAACATTAGTTCTAGATCTTTCTTGGAAGAAAAATGAGAGAAAATAAACTTCTCTTCTCTACTATCAAGCCGTCAGGCCCGTGATAGGCCGTCACGAATTGTTGTCACAAAAAGGGTGGATTTTATGATTTTTGGCTTAAGGTTGACGACATTTTATGAAAAGTCGTCAAACTTGTGACAAGCCATCACAAAATATCGTCATAAAAGGTTGGATTTTGTTACTTTCTGCCTTAAGGTGATGACATTTTGTGACAAGCCGGGCTTGTAACAAGTCGTCACAAAGGGTCTTCACAGAGTTTCCAGGCTGACACGCTGGAGTAAAATAAGCATAACCTTTTGCTCCGATATCAAATTTTGGTGAAATTTGTATCATTGGAAAGCTAATTGAATTATATATCTTTTGGTAGGTTATGGGATCAATGATTAGTATTATAATGAGAGATATGATTATTTGAATTTGGATATGGAAAAATCCTTCTCGAGAATTCAAT
This sequence comes from Capsicum baccatum var. pendulum, assembly GCA_030864225.1. Lineage (NCBI taxonomy): Eukaryota > Viridiplantae > Streptophyta > Magnoliopsida > Solanales > Solanaceae > Capsicum > Capsicum baccatum. The sequence continues at coordinate 16,107,851 of CM061554.1, forward strand.
CGGTAAGGAATGTTTTGATTCACCTAATCGCTAGGACATATTTGAGGCATTAATACACATAACCCTTGATTAGAAAACAACCAAAGCACTATAATTTATTTCTCATGAGCTTTATTCATTGTTGCACTATTGGTTAGAATCTTGAGGTATTACAAATTGTCTCTAACTCCCTCACCAGGTGTCCGATTCGGGTGAATTTTATGTCGATGGAAAGCTTATCGAATTCACCACATGATAGAAAGTCGCATTTAGGGAAATAAAACACTATATAAACAACAATCACATTATAAGTCATCTATATTCACTCAAAAGATGGATTTAGGCTTAAGAAATGATCGGGTATTACAATATCTCCCCCTTAGAAACATCCATCCTTGAATGTTGTTGTTTGGCCAAGAATACAGAGAAAACTGAAGACACATAGCTTAAACAACTTGCTAATCTGAATCTACATCTCTCTAAACTTTGAAGTACTTTGTTGAATGTATAAAATCATGATGATAATAGCTATACCGCTGGATCCGAGATAGGAAAAGAATAGATAGAGGACAACTGTAGTTCTCGACTGAATTTGTGCTGATTTGTCTTCTGCTTATATTAAAGAGCGGGTTCATGCTGAGAGTTTAGAATTCACTTGATGTGATAAAGGTGTAATTGTACTCATAGATGGCGAAGAGATAATTTATACAGGCATAGGTCAAGAGAAACAAGGATAAGACTACACAATGGGAATTACATTGTCTGGATTAGAATACTTGGAAAACAAAGATTGTTCAATGAATACTTATAGACTGAATCACAATTATATATCCAAATCAAAAATTGATGCCTGATACACATACGGAACTGAATTTGTTGATTTTGGGTGCGAGCAACTACTTACCGAATTGCCCGTACTTATGAAACTTTAAGTGGTAAGACCAAACTAGTTTGAAAAAATGGAAGTCCATAGAAATCTATTTGCCAAATTTTAAAAACTGGGTTGCTAACTATGCAAACTGCATCGTACAAGATTCTCATACTTAAGTAGAAGATTTCTTCAACACCCTCCCAAGGAATTCTAATGGTCTGAAGGAGCAAAGAACTTTAGGCAAGATCTAAACAAGACATCTGAATCAGAGATCATAGAATTACCATAATCCCATAACTTGAAACCTAAACCTATGAATCATAAGTCAGGATAAAAGTACTAAACTTCAAGCAAGGCAATTCCTTACTCTCAAACTCAACCACACTTCTCAAATACTCTCTCGACTATACTATACCCTTTTGATACTATACTTGATCGATTTGTCTTACAATCCTCACATGACACCGATGCTTCCATCTACTCATATCCCTTCGAACCAAACACCCTCATCGTCTTCATGCCTAACCTAGAACCACAAGATTTACCAAATAACCCCATTCTGAATCATGAGGTCCCATACATCTATGTTCTTACAACCTCTCACTTCAAGAGTAATTCTTATTACCAGTTCGACAACTCCAATCCACCTAGTACTAGCCATTTACTAATGCACAATGCACTCATCCGCATGCACACAAACACAAAATTCAAGCCTATCTTCATACCCTACACACCTGTTATCAAGAAAAATTTCCATGCACTCATGTCAAGCACACCTGACATACTCCTAGCTAATCAAGACCTACACAAACGCTTCACTCTAATATTCCTTCCAACTCATGGAATTACACAAAATGAACAAACCACAATCTTCCTAATCATAACACATTAAACTTCAACTAACCATAACATGTATCAAAGACTTAGCCTCAATCTTACTTCACATTACCGCCAAGCTAAAGTAGGTATGCCACCCTCTATCTTTAATAAGGAAATATCTCCTCTCTCCTGACTAAAACTATTCACCACCACTATCTTGGGTAAGGAAAGATAACTAAAAGATTAGAGCATGAGGATCCGCCACATGAATAGATGCTATGAATAACTTGACACTCAATTGAGGCTTGACGAATAGAGGATTTAACATCATAAACCCATCAAAGAAATACGGTCCGGGGACATGCACTATATAAATCTGAATTCTTTTCTTTGCTGATCATTAAAAGTAGTGCTTGAACATTGCAAATTAACATGTCACAAAACTTGAGTATATAAGTATTGTGTTGCATGACCTAAATTGGGAATTTGTAACTATGAAATGTGATTCCAACCGATGAAAGGTCTGAAACTTCATATTTTGGTAACTAAGTGAGGACAGGATTCTTTATGGCATGCCTGGACATGAATCATGATCATGGAATCAAAATTCAAAGAATGAATCAATATTTGAATGACTGAAAATACTAAAACAAAATGGGTCAAGCAGTAACCCTTCTCACAGCTGTTCCACAACTTACTGGCACACCTACTAGAACCTGACAAACTAACCTAGTTACTCGTTCTACTATCTCCCCCTGAGAGTAAAGCCATCACACTCCTTGACTCAATTATTAGGAACATCATTCATTACCTAACTAGTCTTCCTCCACCTAGAAACTCCACAGCACTTACTAATTATGCCACATACAATGACCCTAGAAAATAAAGTAGACCTATAGCACCTTGGGAAAGATTTCTCAAGAAGAACACAAAATCAAACTTAATTACAAGTTGATCAGACTCAAGCTCTTCCATACATTGCCCAAGCCAATTAGATCACATCTCTATAACTAGCACCATTAACCAAGAAAGCATCGCATCCATCTTCATAGCCACCAATCATCCAAGCTTAATGCCTAACGCTCAGCATAACTTACAACTCTACCTCACACACATAATTCTCACTTGGAAACTATTAAACAAAAAGTCAATAAACACTAGCCCACTTAAACAACCTAATAACAATAATTGGTCATAATCATATGGCCTCTCTCATTATAATCCATAAATACACCCCCTTGTACCCATCATTACTATCTGTCCTTCATACAGAGTTTAACTTAGTTCATAACTTTCTAAGCCTCAACATAACTTCCCTTTGAAATATCAGGAGTACCTAAGTTAACAACACTCATCTATTAAGTATCCTTATCCATCACCTACACTTATCTTGTGTAACACACCATCAATAACTCTTTTCATACCTTAAGCAAACTATTATTTACCTCTACCGATAAAAACTTCTCTTTCTTCCTTGAGCTGACACACAAGAAAAATATCACTTCATCACTAACTTGATCACTTGCAAAAGGCTCGGCAATACATACTTCTAATAAGTCACACTTTCTACCTTTCTTTACACTACACCTCTAAACCAAGTTCCAACCACTACGAGGAAACAAGATATATAAAGATTCGCTAGTGAATCAAAATAGGTCTCACCTAGCTTCACTTGTCTTTGATTTTGTATTTTGAAAAAGAATTTGAGATGGATAACAAAGCAATTATGCTAGTGAATTGAAAGATCCCCACACGGCTTCACTAGACTTTTAGTTCCAACATCATGATGATAACAAGGTTACGAGAGGTAGAAACTCACCATACAATATTTGATAATCTAAGAATACACATCTTACTCTGTCTTAACTGAACGAATCATAAGGGACAGGGCATAACATTGAACTTAGAAAACTTATAACACGTTGGTAAGCTCTTCTCAGGCTACTTTGTGAGACTTCTAGAATTTCTCACTTGCAACTCTAAGGTCATTATCAGGGAAGGAAATTAAAACTTGTAGATCATGTTACCTCAAGAACAGAACATAGATAAAGAAGTATAGATTATCATTATGGATTCTGAGAAGGAATCTGGAAGCTCAACTGACTTGGGCTTATTGCACGATTAATAAGCAAGGCATGATAAGACACTAATAGGATACTTTCTAGCTCATTTAAAACTCTGTAACTATTTGTGGAGACTGCTTAAGAAATTACTATCTGCACGGAGTTAAGCTTGACTGAATTTAATACCTTGAAAATAAGGTGGGGATGCCCTGAATAAAGGAAGATGAGAATCTGCATAAGTTTCTCAAAGAACCTTTCTATAGCACGATCTAAGACATGAAAGAATGGAGACCTTTTATAAGTGTCTTGTAGCATCTCAAAGAAAAGTACAGACGTCTCCATACCATTCCACAAGACTCTCCTAGACACGACTTTACATACACCCTAGAAAACTTGAACTCTGTGCTCTGATACCAAGTTTGTAACACCCCAAAATTGGGTCCTGAGACGTCACACGGTGCTTAGGGGTACAAGTGACCCTAAGCTAACCCTTCTACTGGTATAACACATAAGCAACTGGATAAAATGCTTAAATTTATCAAAAATTAACGAAAACATAGAACTTCTCTTAACTTGATAAATATAAACATAAACTTTACAAGATTACAACTCTACTTTTACCAAACAAAACTAAAACTGAATCTATCAAGTTCTACTGACTATCTATGTAGTTTCGGGGGAAATACCATATTTCTCGCTTGGTGCTAAATACTACTCCCAGACACAAGCTCAGAACGCATTAGGAAATCCACCACAAACATCACAAGGGTTTATCATGAAGATCAAATAAAATCTCTTTCTCATTTATCAAATCATAATCAATTTGTGGATTCCTAACTCAACTCAAATCAAATCGATATTTCTCAATATCAAAATGTATCAATTCATTAAGTAATGGCAACATCAATAACTATGAGGATATATCAAGACTCATTGTAACAACTCAATATCATGAATCAATATACTCAATAATCTATTTTTTCATGAGGAAGCTTAAAGCTTTACACATGTCTTGAAAGCACTTGAAATACCAACTCATGGTAGAAACATTAAATTCACAATATTAAATATAAAGTCATAATTTGGAAATTATAAAATAATCATGTATCAACAACTTAAAGAAAACATCATACAACTTATTCTTGACTCTCAAGCTCAAATATCAATATATATATTCAATAATCAAACTTCTCATAGAAAAGCTTAAATCAGGAATCTTATCTCAAATCATCAACTCATAATAACAATATTTAACTCATGGCATAATTTCTCAATTTAAGAAATAAAATGATAATAGCTTAAATATCATAAATCATTAATAAAGTAATTTGGGTGTAAACCCACTTTGAAAAATCATGAATTTCAATAGTAGAAATTAAATATTTGGTCACAAGAACAAAAGAAGTATTCTTGTTAAAACCCCACATACCTTGGATAATGATTTTAAGATGAGTAAACTTGATTGGAAACTCTTCTTCAAACTTTTGAGCTAAGTTGTTGATGTCTTTGACTTAGAGAACTTGATTCTTGAACAACATGGTGAAATCTTTGGAAGATTCTTGATTTTTCTTGTAGAAGATTTGATTTGGGATTTTGGAAGAAACCCTAGTTCTAGATCTTTCTTAGAAGAGAAATGAGAGAAAATGAACTTCTCTTCTTTACTTGGATATATATATATATAGGACCAAAATGGGCAAAAGTGACCAAAATACCCTTGAAAAAACATCCCTTAATTGTTGAAAAAAAATAGTTGAAGACATCCGTGACAATCCGTCAGGACCGTGATAGGCCTTCACGAATTGTCGTCACAAAAAGGGTGGATTTTATGATTTTTAACTTAAGGTTGACGACATTTTGTGACAAGCCGTCAAACTTGTGACAAGCCATCACAAAAGTTTGGATTTTATGACTTTCTACCTTAAGGTGATGACATTTTGTGAAAACCTATTAGGTTTGTGACAAGTCATCATAAAAGATCGTCACAGATTTTCCAGGCTGACACACTAGAGTAAACTAAGCATAACTCTTTGCTTCAATATTGAATTTTGGAGAAATTGATATCGTTGGAAAGAAATTCAATTATATATCTTTTGGTAGGTAATGGTATCAATGATTTATAGTATAACAAGATATATTACCATTTAAAGTTGGATATAGAAAAATCTTTCCCAAGAATTCAATCGATAAGGAATGTTTTGATTCACCTAATCGCTAGGACATCTTTGAGGACATAATACACATCTCCATTGATTAGAAAACAAACAAATAAATATAATTTATTTCTCATGATCTTGATTCATGGTTGCACTATTGGTTAGAGTCTCGGGTATTACAAAATGGCTCTAACTCCCTTATTGGGTGTCTGATTTGGGTGAATCTTATGTCGATGGAAAGCTTATCCAATTTTTCACATGATAGAAAGTGTAATTTAGGGAAATAAAATATGATATAAATAACAATTACTTTGAAAGTCATCTATATTCACTCAAAAGATGGATTTAAGCTTAAGAAACGATCGGGGTATTACAAGTATTTGCCTTAAAGATTTGGAGGCATTATCTATATGGAGTTCATGTGGATGTGTTCATAGATCATAAGAGCCTTCCATATGTGTTTTCTTAGAAATATCTCAATCTTTGTCATAGAAGTTGGTTACAGCTCTTGAAAGATTTTGACATGAGGATCCTTTATCATCCGGGCAAGGCCAATATAGTGGCTGATGCTTTCAGTAGACTGTCTATGGGTAGTGTTGATTATGTTGAGGATAGTAATAGGAAGATAGCTCAAGAAATCCATCATATTTTGAGACTAGGTGTTCTCTTAGTCAATACAGAAGAGGGTAACATATGGGTTCAGAGTAGTTCAAAATCATCTCTTGTTTTTAAGGTAAAAGAATAGAAAGATAGAGACCCTAGCCTTTTCAAATTAAATGAGTTAGTCAAGGATCAGAAAGTAGAGGTTTTCTCCCAAGGAGGAGATGGTATTTTGTGTTGTCAGGGTCGTCTGTGTGTTTTAGGTGTATATGAATTAAGGTAGCAAATTGTTGTAGAAGTATATGGTTCGTGCTACTCTATTCATCTATGGGCCACAAAGATGTATTGTGACTTGTGGTAAATCTATTAGTGGAGTGGGATGAAGAGAGATATTGCAGAGTTTGTGGATAGGTTCTCTACATGTAAGCAGGTTAAAATAGAGCATCAGAAATCGAATGGGTCATGCAGGAGTTCAATATTCCTAGTTGGAAGTGGAAATAAGTGAATATGGACTTCATGATGGGTTTACCTCATACTCATCGCTAGCATGATTTAGTCTGGTTCATTATAAAATAGAATGACCAAGTTAGCTCATTTTTTTCCAATTTATACCTCTTATTCAGCTGAGGATTATGCCAAACTCAACATCAGAGAGTTGGTTAGATTGCACGGTGTTCCATTATCTAATATACAAAGGTTCTCAGTTCACCACTTATTTCTAGAAATCATTCTAAAAGGGTATTGGTACCCAAATTCATCTCCCTATATCCTTTCATCCTCAGATAGATGGTTAAGAAAAAAGGATCATTCAGACCCTATAAGATATTCTAATGGCGTGTGGAATTGAGTTCAAGGGTAGTTGGGATAACCACTTGGCTTTGATTGAGTATCCATATAACAATAGCTATCATTCCAGTATTCGGATGGCTACATTTGAAGCTCTCTATGGTAGGAGGAACAGATATCCAATTGGTTTGTTTGAAGTTAGTGAGGCCTTATTTATTGGGCCTGACTTAGTATTCAATCCCTTAAAGCAAGTCCAGTTGATGAGAGAAAGATTTTGGGATGCTCAAATCCGACAAAAGTCTTATGCAGATATGTGCAGAAAGGATCTTGAGTTTGAGATTGGTGATTTTATATATCTAAATATCTCTCCCATGAAGGAAGTGAAGAGATTCGGCAAGAACGGAAATCTCAGACCCTGATATGTCGGTGCCTTCAAGATTTTCAATTGATTTATCAAGGTAGCTTATGAGCTCGACTTTCCTTCAATCTTGCCTCAGTTCATCCAGACTTCCATGTCTCTTTACTTAATAAGTGCATAGGTGACCCAGTAGTTGTAGTCCCAATTCAAAGCATAGATGTTCAGAACAACCTCTCTTATGACGAGATTCCAGTCAAAATACTCGTAGACTGAGAAACAAAAAAGTTCTTCTAGTCAAGGTTCTTTGGCAAAATCAGTCCGTTAAAGGTGCTACATGGGAATCAAAAGCAAACATGAATACCAAATATACTCACCTCCTCTCCGCTAACTCAGATCAAGCTCAAGATAGATCAAGGTAACAGTTTTTCTTAAGCTTTTCAGTCTCACGTTTAGATCTAAGTTACCATTGCATATTTAGTTATGCATTCATATGTCAGTTTAGTCATATAATTAAGCATCAAATATGCATTCTCATTGTGAGAACTGTAGTTCATCAGAACACTCAGTCATGCATTCATGAATCAGTTACACATGCATCAGATATGCATGTTTAGTATGATATATTCAGTTATCAGTCATGTCAGTCATGAAGTCATGTTCCAGTCATTCATTCTTAGTATGTACATCAGTTTATCTTCTCCACTCTCACTCAGTCTTATTCGAGGATGAATGTTCTCAAGGGGGGGATATTGAAATACCCTATACTTCAACCTAGCTTAAAATCATCCTAAGAATGTTAGAAACTTTCTTTGAAAGATGAACCCAGTTTTGTACACATGAAATTTTTAAGATTTTAACTTTTTATCATGTGGGAAATTGAATTAGCTTTCCAACGATACTAATTTTGTCCAAATCTGGTCTCGGAGTAAAACGTTATGGATGTTTTACCTAGAGCTGTCAAAATTGCCCTGGTGCGATATCCAAGTTGATGAACCATCGATCTAGCGACGGACCATCGCCTAGATCATCGTAACCAAGAAAGTAAGGCAACCTTCTAGATAAGGTGCGATGTACAGATTGATAGACCATCAAACTTGCGATGGACCATCGCCCGATCCATCGCTACTTAAGAAGTGAGTTCTTTTCTTGGTCCATATACGACTTTTGAAAGGATAGACTATCGAGCCAGTGATGAACCATTGAACGAGCCATTGCAGATCCCATTCATTTATTTTAAATCCATTTTTAAAAGGGTACTTGGGACTTTTTCTATCCGATTTACCCCCTAATTACACCCGACCATAGCTCATCAGTTTATTATTCATTCACAATATAAAATTAGGGTTTCTCTCTAAGATCTATCCTCAAGAATAAGAAAAACCTAGGTGTTTAATTCCAAGTCAAGAATTCATGTTTCCCTCCATCAATCTTCAATAAATCATAACCCAGGTATGTCATGAGTTAGTTTATGGGTCCCTTTAACACATGAAGCTCAGGAATCTCTTTTAAGTCCAAGATTTGTGTATTTGTGAATGTTCATGATTTAAATTGAATTGAAATTTATGTCCATGATGTTGTGTGGTTGTTATTCATGTTTTAAATTGCATTTTCCAATGATTGACCCTAGTATGTAATGGTTTACATAATAACTATGATAAACTCCCTTCAAATTACTAGTTGATAGATGTTTCCATGATTATTATATGTGTTGATGATTTTATAACCAAAGCATGCTCCCCATGTGTTTGATTAAATGCCTATGTGAAAGAAAAGTGTCATACTAGTATGATAATATGAAATCCCCATTCATATACAAGTTTATGCATGTCAAATGTTTGATGAAATTTCTTACTCAATGAATTATGGATTGTTGATGTTAGTTATGTATTCAATAAAGTCATGCTTTGTCAGTTTCCTTTGATAGAGTCCTGGGGGTAATTGTACCAGAAAAATGTAGCTGTGTGCCTAGAGTCGGTGTCATGTTTCATGATATCCTCAGTCAATCCGTGATTCATAGAACTCAGTCAGTCATGTGACTAAGGAAATCTCAGTAATATAGTAAAATCAGTACTATTCCATCAGTCAATGGAACTCAGTTAATTCAGTTAAATTAGTTTAGTAATCCATGTTTAGAGCCTATTCAGATGGAAGTAGGAATTAGCACAGAGTAAACCTAAGGATGGAAACTCACCTATTATATGAGAGTATGATTCTTAGAAGCAATCCTTGCATTCCAGAACAACATAGCGTAACACCCTGGGAAATGTTTCGTTGAGATTTTGTGTGTAAACGTGATGGGTTCTATCTTCTAGAATTAATTATAAATTTTCTGTGAGTAATGTCTTAGATTATGACCCACCATTATGTAGAGTATCCAATAATATTTCCAACGATATGTGGATCATCCAAAACGGACACCCGAGCGACGAGTTATGAATATTCCGATCGAACCGTGAATAATAGTGAACAGTAAAACGTGCACTAAAAAGTACTGGGCCTGACGTATTTTTGCTCCAAATTTAAACGATCATAACTACTTGTACATAATGATATGGGTGATCTACTATATATCAACGGAAAGCTCTGTGAGTCCTCTTTCCAATGAAATTCGTTTCATCCAAGTTTTCTATCGAAGCAAAAAGTTATGGTTAATCTACTTCAGCCTATCAAAAGTAAATTTTTGGGTCAAATTTAAACAATTATAACTCCTTGTAGACAATAATCTGGGTGAGATACTATATATAAATAGAAATATATCAGAGTCCTCTTTCTAATGAAATTGGTTTCATCCAATTTCGATATCAGAGTAAAAAATTATGGTTGATCTACTTCAGACTATCAAAACAGTCCACCAAAGGACAGATTCGAGAATTATTTAATTTTTAGGGGCATTTTGGTCATTCCTCCTCACCCAAAATCCATCCAAACCCTATATTAAAGCCTATTAGAAGCATTATATGTTATATTCCATCAAATTCACTCAAAAAGAAAACCCTAAGATCCTACATCCAACTTCAAGAACCTCCAAAGTTCACTATAGATTCTGAAAATTTATTCAAGATTCCATGTTCCTAGTTCAAGTACTCCAAGAACCATCATTTAAAGGAAATGAGTATCAATCTAAAATTCATCATTCAAGGTATGTGGGGTTTTCAACAAGAACTCTCTTTCATTCTTATGCCCAAAAGTAATTTTCTTTACAAAGGCATGATTTTTATTTGATTTTTAAGAATTTGAAGCATGAACCCATATATTATGATGATTATTATGAAATCTTAATGTTTATGATTTTGAAAGATGAATTTACATGTGTGGAGATATAAAGCATGAATCTTGAACGATATTTATCATGATTTTGATATTTGGGTCATGAATCCCCATTGAAAATTGTGTTTTTTTTAGAAAGTGTGTGTTATAAGCACGTTGATGTTGAATATTTGAGATATTTTGAATAGTTTGACCTTTTGGTCTTAAGGGAGTTATTTTAACTCGTGTGTAAAAGAAATCCACAACGTGGTTGATTTTGATAGATGGGAAGCATGATGGCTCCCGATGTATATTTATATATTACTGAAATTTTTTTATTGTGGATTGTCTTTAAAATGATCTGAGCTAAGTCTGGGAGAAATCTTTAGCATCGAGTGGGAGGTATAAAGTGACCTTACTTCCCTAGAACTACGTGCCCCCGTAAGAGTGAGCCTGAGGCTGATTTATATAGTGATCACTAGTTTGTATGGATTTGATATCTATAGTCCTACTCTGATGGCAAGGATAGGATGGCTTTCCTCAATGTGGGTTAGACGTTGGACTCCATGTGGCTCACATGGTTTATGTCGGTTATAGGATCTCCCAGTGTGTGTGTGTTTACTTGTGTCTATGGTGAATGGTGAAGTAATTTGAAAGTGAAATTGTGAAAGTTATTCTTTCGAAAGATTTAAATGATATTTACATTATGAGAATTGAAATTCTTGATGAACTGAAAGTGATTGACAAATTATATGATGACTCACATGTGTTATTGTACTTATTTCACCCTCTTATGATTATGATGATTTTCTTCGGGCTATGTGAGTCTTTCATACATCCTGCATATTTCTTATAAGTATTTATGATGATGATGTTTATACAACTGCATACACCCTCATATACTCGATTCCTTTCCATGGTACTGACCCACATCTTCGGATGTGGGCTATATTTTCTCGGAATGTAAGTTTAGGTGCTCAGTTTTAGGTTCGACAATGATTCTTCAGGAACGTTGTTCTACATCCTCTGTTATGGTGAGTCCTTATGATCCGAGGATGTAATGTCTCATGTTGCTTTCACGAAATTATTTATATTTGATAACTGAGCATGAGTCAGTTGGGGCATGTCTCAATGGCTCATTGGTTTTATTGATTTTCTTAGAGGCTTGTCAAACTAGTATAGATGTTGGGAGTTGACTAATAAGTCGTATTTTGTTATCTTCCTAAAATTCTTTTATTCTTGGATGATGATTACTATGTTGATATTTGAGGGTTATTTATGGAAAGCCCGTTGATTTATGTTGAACTAAAGAAAATGGATTAAAGGGTTAGCTTCGGGCTACTCGTAGCTTCAAGCACCGTGTGACACTCCAGGACCCATTTGTATCTAAGTGTGCAACAAGCCAACAGGTAAAGATTGAACACCAAAGACCTGGTGGTATGATGCAAAAGTTTAGTATTCCCACCTGGAAGTGGGAAGAGATAAATATGGACTTCGTGATTGGTTTACCTCCTTCCCGATGCCATTATGATTCCATTTGGCTTGTGGTTGATAGGTTGACTAAGTCTGCTAATTTCTTGCCTATTCAATCTTTATATACTGTTGAGGATTATGATACTTTGTATATCCGAGAGTTATTCAAACAGCAGGGAGTTCCCTTGTCTATCATTTTGGATAGGGGAACTCAGTTTACTTCACAATTTCGGAAAGCTTTTCAGAAAGGTCTTGGTACCCAAGTGCTTTTGAGTTCTGCTTTTCATCCGCAGACCGATGTTCAGGCTAAGCGGGCCATCCAGACCTTAGAAGATATGTTAATATCTTGTGCACTTGACTTTAAAGGAAGTTGGGATGATCACTTACCGTTGATAAAGTTTGCTTACAATAACAGTTTCCACTCTAGTGTTGCCATGGATCCGTTTGAAGCCTTATATGGGAGGAAGTATAGATCATCCATAGGTTGGTTCGGGGTGGGTAAAGCGGTTGTGAGTGATCCTGATTTGGTATTTGAGGCTATGGAAAAAGTTAAGTTAACTAGGAAAAGTTTGAAAACTGCGCAGAGTCATTAGAAATCATATGTGGATATTAGAAGGAAAGACCTTAAGTTTGAAGTTGGTGACCTAGTATATCTCAAAATTCCACCCATGAGGGAGGTGAAGGGATTTGGAAATAAGGGGAAGCTTAGTTCGCGTTATGTTGTTCCTTATAAAATTCTTAGTTGTGTCGGTAAGGTAGCTTATGAGGTCGAGCTGCCTTTCGAGTTGTCCTCAGTTCATCCAATATTCCATGTCTCCATTCTTAGAAAGCATATTAGCGATGCTTTGGTAATGGATTCATCTGTGACTACTGACATTTAAGAAAATCTTTCTTTTGATGAGATTCCTGTTGAGATTATTGATTTCAGTGTCCGAAGACTAAGGAACAAAGAAGTTAACTTGGTCAAGGTGTTGTGGGAAAACCAATCTGTTGAGGGTGCAACTTGGGAAGCTGAGGCGGATATGCGATCCAAGTACCCACACCTATTTTCTGCGAACTCCGATCAAGATGAAGGTACCATACTTTCCTAAATCATGCACTTTTGATAAAATTTATAGCAGTTCAGCTGTCATTTATTATGTGTTCAGCTGTAGTTTCTTGAATTTATGCATTCTATGTTGCATTCGGAGTGAGAAACGATGTGCTGATGAGTCTAACGAATGGTTTCAGCTGTATGATCTATTCCCTATCTAATCTTGGCATGTCTAGCATTAATCTAGGATGAATGTTTCCAAGGAGGGGATGATGTAATACCCCGAGAAATTTTTCATTGAAATTTTGTGTGTAAAGATGTTGGGTTCTATATTCTAGAATGAATTATAAATTTTCCGTGTGTAATGTCTTAGATTATGACCCACAATTCCATATATTATTGAATAATATTTCCAACGATATGTGGATCATCCAAAACGGACACCCGAGCGACGAGTTAAGAACATTCTGATCGAACCGTGAATAGTAGTGAACAGTAAAACATGCAGGAAAAAGTACTGAGGCCTGGCGTATTTTTTCTCAAACTTAAACGATCATAACTCCTTATACATAATAATCTGGGTAATCTACTATATATCAATGGAAATCTATGTGAGTCCTCTTTCCAATGAAATTAGTTTCATCCAATTTGTTTATCGGAGCAAAACGTTATGGTCAATCTACTTCAGCCTATCAAAAGCAAATTTTTGGGTCAACTTGAAACAATCATAACTCCTCGTACATAATGATCTGGGTGAGATACTATATACCAACAGAAATATATTAGAGTCCTCTTTCTAATGAAATTGGTTTCATCCAATTTGGATAGCGGAGTAAAACGTTATGGTTGATCTACTTTAGACTATTAAAACAGTCCACCAAAGGACAAATTCAAGAATTATTTCATTTTTAGGGGTGTTTTGGTCATTTTCCCTCACTCAAAATCCGTCCAAACCCTATATTAAAGCCTATTAGAAGCATTATATGTTATATTTCATCAAATCCACTCAAAAAGAAAACCCTAAGATCCTATATCCAACTTCAAGAACCTTCAAAGTTCACCGTTAATTCTGCAAATTTATTCAAGATTCCAAGTTCCTAGTTCAAGTACTCCAAGAACCATCATTCAAAGGAACTATTAACATCTCAAAAATGAGTATCGATTAAAGTTCATAATTTAAGGTATGTGGGGTTTTTCAATAAGAACTTTCTTTCGTTTTTGTGACCAAAAGTAATTTTCTTTAAAAAGGCATGATTTTTATTTGATTTTTAAGAATTTGAAGCATGAACCCATATCTTGTGATGATTATTATAAAATCTTGATGTTTAAGATTTTGAAAGATGAATTTACATGTGTAGAGATATAAAGCATGAATCTTGAACGATATTTATCATGATTTTGATATTTGGGTCATGAATCCCCATTGGAAATTGTGTTTTTTTTTAAGAAAGCGTGTGTTATAAGCACGTTGATGTTGAATAGTTGAGATATTTTGAATAGTTTGACCTTTTGGTGTTAAGGGAGTTATTTTGAACTCGAGTGTGAAAGAAATCCACAACGTGGTTGATGTTGATAGATGGGAAGCATGATTGCTCGTGATGTATATTTATATATTACTGAAATTATTTTATTGTGGATTGTCTTTGAAATGATCTGAGCTAAGTACGAGAGAAATCTTTAGCACCGAGTGGGAGGAATAAAGCAACCTTACTTCCCTAGAACTACGTGCCCCCTTAAGAGTGATCCTGAGGCTGATTTATATAGTGATCACTAGTTTGTATGGATTTGATATCGATAGTCCTACTCCGATGGCAAGGATAGGACGGCTCTCCCCAACGTGGATTGGACGTTGGACTCCATGTGGCTCACATGGCTTATGTCGGTTATAGGATCTCCCAGTGTGTGTGTGTTTCCTTGTGTCTATCGTGAATGGTGAAGTTATTTGAAAGTGAAATTGTGAAAGTTATTCTTTCGAAAGATTTAAATGATATTTACATTATGAGAATTGATATTCTTTATGAACTGAAAGTGATTGACAAATTATATGATGACTCACATGTGTTATTGTACTTATTTCACCCTCTCATGATTATGATTATTTTCTTCAGGCTATGTGAGTCTTTCATACATCCTGCATATTTCTTATAAATATTTATGATGATGATGTTTATACAACTGCATACACCCCTATATACTCTATTCCTTTCCATGATACTGACCCACATCTTTGGATGTGGGCTATATTTTCTCGGAATATAGGTTCAGGTACTCAGTTCCTGGTTCGACAGTGATTATTCGGGTACGCTGTTCTACATTCTCTATTGTGGTGAGTCCTTATGTTCTGAGGACATGATGTCTGATGTTGGTTTCACGGAATTGTTTACATTTGATAACTGAGTATGAGTCAATTGGGACATGTTTCAATGGCTCGCTGGTTTTATTGATTTTCTTAGAGGCTTGTCAGACTAGTATAGATGTTGGGAGTTGACTAATAAGTCATATTTTGTTATCTTTCTGAAATTCTTTTATTCTTGAATGATGATTACTCTGTTGATATTTGAGGGTTATTTATGAAAACCCCGTTGATTCGTGTTGAACTGAATAAAAATGGCTCAAAGGGTTATCTTGGGGCTACTCATAGCCTCAAGCACTGTGTGACGCTCCAAGACCCATTTTTGAGGCGTTACATATAGCCAGCATAGGTTGAGACATCATAGACTATTATATGAGGGTAGATGAGGTGGCTTAACCTGTTATGTGAGGGTTCCCACCATTCTCACTAGAGTTACCAGTTATATGAGGATTACTCACAGATTGTCCTTACCAGTGGCGCGATATTGAAACCCTTCCAATTGGGATTATAGCTTGGACCCCAACTCAGCCATAATGGAGTATTAGGGGTATGTCGGTTAGATAACTATTTCCCACAGTTTCAGTTACAGAATCAGGACTGTCAAATACTGTCATTCAGTCTCAGTAATAGAAATTAGATAGTTCTATAGAATTCAGGACTGTCAGATACAGTCTACTCAGAACAATACGGAACTCAGCTAATTCCATTAGAAATTAGACTGTCAGATACAGTCACTTAGTATCAGTTATTTTAGTTATACAGTTATCAATACCTCATGTTATCAGAATTCAGATTCAGCAATTATGTTATCACGGACTCAGTTACAGTTATTATGTATTCATGCATGTATTCTCACATTTATATTGTCCAGTCGGTTAGTATAGTTCATGTGAACCCTTTGCATTCAGCCTACCTTCCATGCATACCAGTATATTTAAAGTACTCACATATTTGCGCTATGGTGCTTTATACCATAGTTTCAGAAGCACAAGCTCCAGAGCATCAGTAGCATTCTAGTCTCAGCAGTTAGAGATAGCAGTGAGTCCTCATCCTTCGAGGACATGACCATTACTTTATTATATTATTAATTAATTTATTAGTTGGAGTTAGTTGGGGACCTGTCCCATCAATTCCTGATTTAGACAGTTCAGTCAGTTAGAGGCTCTTCAGACTATCATGTTTAGACAGTTTATTTCAGTTGTTTTGGGTATTCCATACCCCATTCAGATGTTATGTTTTATCAGTTATGTTTCAGTTTGAACCTTAAGGCTTTTCAATTCATGTTTCAGCATTTACACAGTATATTATATAGTGTTTAGGTATAGATATCAGTCATGTTTTAGGTTGTGGTCTTTCGGGGTCATGAGTACTGTATACCATTTCGGGTACCAAATTTGAGGCATTACAAACTTTGAATCAGAGCCTAAACTTCAATAGAGTCCAAGGAAGTCTAAAAGCTATATCTAGTAGAGTCTTGTTGTAATGCCCCAAAATAGGGTCCTGAGACGTCACACGGTTCTTAGGATCATAAGTGACCCCAAGTTAACCCTTCTACTAGCATAACTCATAAGCAACTAAACAAAAGTATAAATCTATACAAATCTGCGAAAAATAACTCTTTTTTGAATATGATAGATACAAAACTAAATTTACAAGATTACAACTCTGCTTTTACAACCAAAACTGAAATGGAATACATCAACTTCTACTGACTGTCTATGAAGCCTCTACTAGTACTGACTATAAGTAGCTGGTTCATGACTCCCGACTATCCCAACTCAATACGGTTGGATAAAGAAAATACAACACTTCTCGAACTGTATAACTAACTCAAGCCCTTGAGTAGAAATTACTCATCACCTGCTGACTGGATGTCGCGAACTGACTAGATCTGAAGATGTACACTATACCTTGTACCTGCATTCCGAGAAAATGTAGCCCGCATATGAATATGTGGGTCAGCATCATGGAAACGTACAGAGCATATGGGGGTGCAATGCATATATAAAATAATATCTTAATATCATCACAGTTTATAAAATTATGCATACTAATATAAATGACTCACTTAGCTCGAATTAAATCATCGAAATCATGGATAAATAATACATGTAAAGTAAAACAAGTGAGTCATTACAATAAGTTCTCAATTCACTTCTTCCTTGGTTACAAACATATAGAGTAATCAAATTTTAAAACAATTCTCTTTAGAACATAATATCTCAATCTTTCAGAAACAATAACTTTCTGAAAACCAATCCTTCAAAACATACACATTCATCTTAGATAGGAGGGTACACACACGCACACGTTGGGGAGAGTCGCCCTATTCCTTGCCATCGGAGTAGGACCTTAAATCATCAATCAAAACACTAGTGATCACTATATAAATCAGCCTCAGGATCACATCCTATGGGGGAACATAGTTCTATGGAAGTACCAAAACAACTATACCTCCCGCTCAGTGCTAAAGACTACTCCCGGACTTAGCTCAGAACTTTTCAAAAGAAAATCCACTAATAAATAGTTCAACAATTCACAATGGGAGCCATCTTGCTACCCTTTTCATAATAATCAATAAAAGTGGATTTTTTTTTCTCATCTCGGGTTCAAAAACACCCTTTTTTATGACCGAATGGTCAAAGCTTCTTCATCATCTCAAATCATTCAAACTCAAGGTGTTTATAACACATGATTTCTCAAAAAGGACAATCTCAAATAGAGTTCAAAACTCATGTCTCAATATTACATTAAAACTTATCAATATTTAAGCTTTACATTATAAACATATATAAATCCCTTCAAAATCTGGAAAATTCAGTTATAAGGCACAAAATATCATCATTCTCATATAATTTCGCTTCTAAAATATCAAAAATATCATAATCTCATGATAATCAATATAAGATAAAAGTTCATGCTTCTTAATCATAGTAAAACATATGAAATTCATAACTTCGTAAAAGAAAGTATTTTTTGGCACAAGAACGAAAGAGTGTTCTTGTTGGAAAACCCCACATACCTTAAACTTGAAGCTTTTAATGACTTTCCAAAGGACGTAATTTAGGGGTGTTTTTGGCACTTAGAAGTAAGGTATGCGGCACACAACCCATGGCAGACCTTAAGTTGTGTGTCGCACACCTTATGGCAGACATTTAAGTGTGCCTCGCACTCCCAATTGCACACATTTGATTGGGCGGCACATTGCCCATCGCACACCCTTACTGCCTCTCACAAAAATGGTCATAACTCTTCGCTCGGGTATCGGATTTTTGTGAAATTGGTATCGTTGGAAAGATAATTCAATTATCTACAATTTGATATGTCTTGAGATGAATAATTCCATGTGTATTAATAGATATTCATGTTTGAATTTTACCCTTGTAGAATCGAATGTCAAACTTTGGATGAATCAATTGGTCTTAGCTCAACCTTGTTCTAGGTCATTGCTATAAATATTTTCTACCTCTAAACTACTCCGTATACTAGGATAATGATCATGCAACTTGTATTCACGTGAGAATCACTTGTATTAGAGCTTATATGCATAGGAACGACGGTTAGAATTCTAGCATGAAAATACGGGGTACTACATTATCTCCCCCTTGGGAACATTCGTCCTCTAATGTGGATAATTAACCTGAAACACAGAGGAATATTAGTCTTCAAGCTATCATGTTTAATTGATAGAACTGAATCACTAGATCTCAAGAACAATGAGCTACTGAACTAGTCTGCAAGTGCATGAATCCTCAAGAAAAATAACTATATGGCTAAGATAGAAAAGAGAGTGTCAACTTATGAGTAACCATTACTTTACACTGGATATGATCTCATGAGAAAGGATGAGAGGTTTATGACATAAAAACTCAGGGTATTACAACATCCCCCTCTTGGGATCTTTCGTCCCCGAATGATAATAATTTGATGAAAATACTAGGAAGAGACTATGATACTACATAGGATACTTATGAAATGAATCATGACTTAATATCTGAAACTGAAACTGATGCATGAACTGAGCTGAATTCATAATTTAATTGGACACAAACACATTGCCTCTTGGAATGTACATACGTATAAGACTGTGAATAGTAAGACTAGCTGGAAAATTAAGAATCTATAGGAGCTTATCTCCTTGCTTGCTAAACTAGATTACAGGCTATATAGACTAGATCATACTGAATAACCATACTCAAATGGAGTATTTCTTTAGAGCTTTTCTATGAAATTCTATTCACATTAGGGAGCAAAGAATTTTGGGCATGCTCTGAACAAGACATTTAACTAAGGAATTACAACATTGATATAACTCTATAGCATGGAATATAATTATATAACTCATAAACTAGGATAGGATTTCTAGGTCGTAGGCAACGCAACTTCTTACTTTCAAGCTTAGCATCACTTCTCAAATGCTCTCTCAACTATACTATTCCCCTTAAATACCATACTCATTTGATTCAACTTATAATTCTCATATTGGCATTGGGAAATCTTTCTACTAAGGTCTAAACTAAACTAAGTTCTCTCACCATGATCAATCCTAACACTAAATCACAAGATACGACATGCCAAACCACAATACTAGTCTAAACCACAAGGTTCAATATTCTATATCTTCTTAGAGCTTACACCCTAAGCATAACATGCCTAACCACTTCAATGACTAATTTAAAAATCTTGATATGAATTCACTAGTGCATATTGCATTCATCATCTTACACCCAACATGACATTCAAGCCTATCATTAAAAATCACATATAACTTTGAGGCAAGTACCCCTAAAGGAATACTTCGCATATTCTCTAAACCTTTATCAACAACAATTTTCTTGCACTATTCTTAAAAACATACACACAATTTCTAACTAACCATGACATGTATCAAAGACTTGGCCTCAATCTTATTTCACACTTTAGCCTTAAATGGAAAAGCATAAATAATCTTTCTTAATGAGGGTCATCAACTCTCTCACATCTAAGCCATTGCTTATCCACTATCATCACCACTATCTTAACATAGGAAGAGGTCACCGAAGGGCTAACACATATGAACCAGAAGCACGAAAACTACAATACCTAACATTAACACTTATCTTTGTCCTGAGGAAAAAATATCAAAGGCATGAATTCATTAAAGACATCTAAGTTGAGGACATGCATGATATAATGCGAACTTCACTAGTATCATGAGTTTAAAAACTGATCATACTCTAAAACATGAGTTTATACTTATCATGAGATATTCAACATAAGACTGGAGTTCATAGATTTATAAGAGATAACTCAAATCACAGAGTGAAGCTGTTTCATGCATGCTAGAAGCTGAGAATAAGCTTGAGCACACATGATAGGTACAAGCATAGACCTGTGGTATGGATTTGTCAAGCAAGTGATAGATTTGGTGTTGTAATGACTGAAATCCAAGGAATACTCTAGAGTAAGAAGGGATCACTATCTCATCATAACTCATTATTGACATGCATCACAAACTAATTCTCAAAACTTGGTTTGGTTCTTCTCTAACCATCTCCCCCTTAGGACAAAGATGGTATTCTAAGCATGATGGTTTACTCCATATATTTGAGATTAAGCCATAATTTCATCATTCTAATATCTACAAATAACTGCTAAACTAACAAGAATAAATGAATTTCGAACTTACGGACTTCATTCTTGAACAACCCATCGATATGTCATCCTTAATCCCTAGCTTCAATAATCATCATCAAAGACTTACACTCTCAATTGCAACCATACTTACTTCTCTAATCACATAATCATAGCCTACCAAGATCACACTTCTATACTTATATTTTTCCCAAACCATGAGAATAATAATCATAATTAAAAGGTGCAACATCTTCAATTATAACTCCTTAACTTAGCTATCAAGAACATCATAAATTATCTAACTAGCCTTTCTCCACCTAGCAACTCAACGTTACTACTAACCACACAATATGCAATAATCCTCCAAAAATAATGTAACCCCATAGCACCTTGGACACACCTCTACACCATACTTAATTATGAACACTTGATCTTACACTCTGGCATACATTGTTCAGGCCTACTAGATCACCTCCATATAACTAGCATCAACAACCAAACCATCAACTGTTCAAACTCAATGTCTAGAGCTAAACAAGATTTACAACCCAATCTCACACACAATTCTCACTTAAACATATAGTACACAACATTTGGAAACACTAGTACTCTAGAACCCCATAAAATGACAATTGATTATAATATGCACAATCTGTTAACACATCCTCCTTCTACACATCATCACTATTTACCCATCTATACACCTAAACTTCTTTCATAGCTCTATAAGTTTCAACTAAACTCCCTCTTTCCACCTCAGAGAAGCCTAAATTAACAACACTCATCCACCAAGGACTTTCACCAAGAACCTATACTTTTCTAGCACCACAAACACCATCAACAACTTTTTTCATACTTCAAGCAAACAACAATCCACCTTAACTAATAATCTCCTTCTCTAACTTCACTAAACTAACAAACAAGGGTATATCACTTCATTACTAATTCAATCATAAGAAAAAATTTACCTATACATATTCAATAAATTGCCCTTACCACCATTCTTGCCACTACACTTCTAAACCCGCAAGTTTAACTAATGCAAGACTTTCAACTAAACTTTACTACTTCTGTCACTACACAGAAACCCACACTTTCAACTAACACCAGAACAACAAGATAAACAACAAGTTTATAGTGAATCGAAATAGGCCTCACACAGCTTCACTAGACTTTTGTTTTGTGTTTTGATTAAGAAAATTATATGAATAACAAAGCAACTATGCTAGTGAATTGAAATAGGCCTCACACGGCTTCACTAGACTTTGATTTTTCATAAATATAATGATAACAAGATTACATAATACAAGAGATAGAAACTTGACACACAATATTCAATGATCTAAGAATACACCTTACTCTGTCTTAATTAAATAACTCATAAGAAAGAGGGAATAACTTAAATTTAAAGTACTTATAACATACTAAAAGGCTCCTTTTAAGCCACTTTATATAACTTTTGAAACTTCTGCTAGCAAATATAAGAGCATTATTTGGGGAGAAAATTGGAACTTGCTGAACATGTTATCTCAAGAATAGTACATAGATAGAGAAGTATAGATTTCAAAACTCAAAAGTACTGATAGGATACTTTTGTAGCTCTCTTACAATTCCATAACTATCTATGGAAAATTAAACTCAACTATTTCTGATACCTTGGAAATAAGGTAGAGATGGCTTGACTAGAGTAAGATAAAAATCTGTATAAATTTCTTGAAGAACTTTTCTATAGCATGATTTAAGACTTGAAAGAATGGAGACATTTCCTAAATGTCTTGTAGCCTCTCGAAGAAAAGTACAGAAGTCTCTGTACCATTCCGCAAGATTCTACTAGACACGGCTTCATAGACACCCAAGGACACTTGAACTCTATGCTCTTATACCAAGTTTGTAACGCCCCAAAATCAGGTCCCGAGATGTCACACAGTGCTTAGGATCACAAGTGACCACAAGCTAAGCCTTCTACTGACATAACTTATAAGCAACTAAGTAAAAAGAATAAATCTATACAAATCTGTGGAAAATAACTTTTTTCTAAATATGATAGATACAAAACTAAATTTACAAGATTACAACTCTACTTTTACAACCAACACTAAAACAAAATACATCAACTTTTACTGACTGTCTATAAAGCCTCTACTAGTACTGACTATAGGTAGCTGGGTCATGACTCTCGACTATCCCAACTCAATATGGCTGGATAAAGAAAATACAACACTTCTTGAACTGTATAACTAACTCAAGCCCTTAAATCAAAAGGACTCATCACCTGCTGACTGGATGCCGCGAACTAAGTGGATCTGAAGATGTACACTATACCTTGTACCTACATTTTGAGAAAATATAGCCCATATGCAAATATGTGGGTCAGCACCATGGAAACGTACTGAGCATATAAGGATGCAATGCATATATAAAATAATATCTTAATATCATCACAATTTATAAAATTATGCATATTGATATAAATGACTCACTTAGCTAGAATTAAATCATCGAAATCATGGATGAATAATACATGTAAAGTAAAACAAGTGAGTCATTACAATAAGTTGTCAATTCACTTCTTCCTTGGTTTCAAACATATAAAGTAATCAAATTTCAAAACAATTCTCTTTAGAACATAATATCTTAATCTTTCAGAATTTTATAAAACCAAGCCTTCAAAACATATACATTCATCTTAGATAGGAGGGTACACACACACATACGTTGGGAGTCTCTTACAACCGACACAAACCATAAGAGGTACATGGAGTCCAACGTTCTACCCACGTTGGAGAAACTCGCCATATTCCTTTCCATCGGAGTAGGACTTTAAATCATCAATCCAAACACTAGTGATCACTATATAAATCAACCTCAGTATCACATCCTATGGGGGCACATAGTTCTAGGGAAGTACTAAAATAGTTATACCTCCCGCTCGGTGCTAAAGACTACTCCCAAACATAGCTTAGATCTTTTCAAAAGAAAATCCACTAATAAATAGTTCAATAATTCACAACGGGAGCCATCTTGCTATCCTTTTCATTATAATCAATAAAAGTGGATTTCTTTTCTCATCTCGAGTTCAAAAACACTTCTTTTTATGACAGAATTGTCAAAGCTTATTCATCATCTCAAATAATTCAAACTCAAGGTGTTATAAACACATGATTTCTCAAAAAGAATAATCTGAAATAGAGTTCAAAACTCATGTCTCAGTATCACATTAAAGCTTATCAAGATTTATGCTTGACATCATAAACATATATAAATCTCTTCAAAATCTGGAAAATTCAGTTATAAGGCACAAAATATCATCATTCTCATATAATTCCACTTCTAAAATATCAAAAATATCATAATCTCATGATAATAAATATAGGATAAAAGTTCATACTTCGAAATTATAGTAAAACATATAAATTCTATAACTTCGTAAAAGAAAGTATTTTTGAGTACAAGAACGAAAGAGTTTTCTTGTTGAAAAACCCCCACATACCTTAAACTTGAAGCTTTGAATGACTTTCTGAATGACGTAATGCTATTCACAAACTTTTGGGTGTCCCTCGTAGCCTTCGCAACGAGGATTCCAAATATGTAAGAATTATAGAATTTTCACGGTTGAATCTCTATATATTGGGTTTTTATGTTGAAACCCTAAAGGTTGTTCTTGGTGATTTTGATAGAAAGTAAACGTATTTTGATGCTTTGGGTGTTTAATCACGTGTTATAGACATATATAGGGGTGTCTCCCTTTCTTCTACATTATATGCCTCATAAGAGAAGAAATGGAAATCAGCCAGCCTCTCTGCTCGAAGATCCTTTGGTCGAACATGTTTCATATGCAGAGTTTAGAGCTGCATTTACTACTCTTTCTCAGTTATTTGCTACTTATAATGAATGACCATCTATCATTCTAGCCAACCTAGTTGCTAATTCAGTTGCATCCAGGATTTGGGACTTTACCCAATTGAATCCTTCCTCCTTTCTCAGGTCTAAGTTAAATAAGGACCCTCAAAAATTCATCGATCAGGTTTAGAAAGTTACCGAAGTCATGGGGGTTACTCCTATTTAGAATGCTGAGCTTGCTAAATATCATTTGTAGGATGTTGCTCATACTTGGTACAAGTAGTGGAAGTTAGAAAGGACAGATGATGCAGGGCCTATTGAGTGGGAGAAGTTTGTCACCGTATTCTTAGATAGATTCTCTCCCTAAGAGCTGAGAGAGGCTAAGGTGTTAGAGTTTATCAACCTTAGGCAGGGCAATATGATAGTGAAAGAGTATTCTATTAAGTTTACTCAATTAACTAGATATGCTCAACGTGTGGTTACAGATAGCAGGGCCAAGATAAGTAAGTTTTTTTCTGGGGTGAATGATAGTATGGTCAACGAGTGTAGGTCTGCAATATTAAATTGTGACATGACTTTAGCTAGGCTTATGACTCATGCTTAGAAGATAAAAGATTAAGGTAAGGGAAAAGCAGAATAAAAGAGCAAGGACAGATAGTTTCAACTTTGCTCAGCCCAAATCAGAAGGAGGAAACCGTTCTTAGTGTTGTCCTAAGTTATCAGTTTCAGCTCTTTCTTCATCTAGTGCTCTAGCTTCTAAGTTTTGGGATGGTAACAAATATAGAGCACCAGGCTCTAAGTCTCAGGGTAGTGTTAGCAGTGCCCCTACCTATCCTTTTTGCCAGACTTATTGCAAGCACCATCAGGGTATTTGCAGAGCTGGAAGTGGTATTTATTTCAGATGTGGCAAGCTAGGCCACAAAGTCAGAGATTATCCTCAGTCAGGTCCTCAGGGTCAGCAGAACCATTCCTTGACTTAGTCTAGTAACCCAAATCAACAGGGTTCCACTTCTAGTGCTACTAGTGAGCAACGCCTTAATAGAATCTTTGCTCTTCTATCGCGGCAAGATTAGGAAAATTCTCCTGGTGTGGTTACTGGTATGTTATAGATCTTTCATGTGCATTTTTATGCTTTGCTAGATCCAGGAGCTTTTTTGTATTTTGTTACTCCATATATAGAAGGTGATTCAAAATCAGTCCCAAAATTCTAGCAGAGCCTTTTTTCAATCTCTACCCCAATGGGTAAAACCATCATAGCCTAGCGGGTATACAGGAACTGCCTCACTATGATATATCAGAAAGTCACTTCAGCAGACTCAGTCGAATTAGAGATGACTGATTTTGATGTTATTCTCAGTATGGATTGGCTTCATTCCTGCTATGCCACAGTCGAATGCAGAAATAGAATAGTCCAGTTTTATTTTCTGAAAAAATTGTCCTAGAGTGGAGGGGTAGTACTTCAGCTTTCAGAGATCAGCTTGTTTCCTACCTTCAGGCAAGAAAAATAATATCTAGGGGATGTGTCTATCATCTTGTTTAAGTTAAGGATACTATTTCTGAATCTCCCAATCTTGATTCAGTCCTAGTTGTGAATGAATATTCAGATGTCATTCCTGAAGATCTTCCAGGAATTTCTCCCGAAAGAGAAATAGACTTTGATATTGATCTTTTTCAAATACTCAACCTATATCTATTTTGCCATATAGAATGGCATTAACAAAACTCAGAGAATTGAAAGAGCAGTTAATAGATCTCTTAGATAAGGGATTCATCAGATCCAGTGTGTCCCCGTGGGGCGCACCAATTTTATTCTTGTGCAAGAAAGATGGTTCTCTCAGAATGTGTACTGATTACCGCCAACTCAATAAAGTCATGGTCAAGAATAAGTATCCTCTTCCCAGGATCGATGACTTGTTTGACCAGCTTCAGGGTGCTAGCTATTTATCTAAGATTTACCTTAGATTCGGTTATGATCAACTCAGAGTTAAAGAATATGACCTTTTAAAAATAGGCTTCTGTACTTGGTATGGTCACTTAAAATTCCTATTCATATCCTTTGGTCTTACAAATGCGCCAGCAGCTTTCATGGACTTGATGAACTGTGTGTTCAAGAAGTACTTGGATATGTTTGTTATAGTCTTCATAGATGATATTTTGGTCTATTCCCTCAGTGAGCGAGATCATGCAAACCATCTCAGAATCATACTTCAGACTCTCAGTGATCATCAGCTATTCTCCAAATTCTATAAGTGCAAATTTTGGCTAAGTTCAGTGATGATAGGAGAATTTACGTGCCTATATCAATATATTTTGCCCATATTTTAGCCTAGTTTTGAGAACTAATTATCTATTTCATGCACTTTTAGTCCTTTTTCCTATAAATGAGCTAACGAACATGATTAGTAAAGTTTCAGGTATAAATGATGCAAAATACAGCATTTTATGGCTTACTTGACGCAAAAGAAAGCTCACGAACGAGATGGAAAGGAGCTGGACGCCTAAAGGACCAAATCTGCTGCATGGAAAATCTGTCCCGGGCTAAAACAGCATTTCTGAAGACTTTGGGGACTTACAGACACAAAGCTGGATTTTTACAAAGATACATTAACCTAGTATAATTAGGTTATGTGTTTTACTAGTCTATTTGGATTATGATATTGTAACCTTACCCTAGTACATTTGGGTCAAGGATTTCATTAGTATATTAGGATTTGGTTATTTATTTCATTAGCTTAGTAGGAGTAGGATAGGAGTATTATAAATACCCTATCATGTTAGAGATTTTTATTACTTCATCAACTATCAATTCTTCACTTAATTCATCTTCTTACAATACAATTCTTCCATCCCTCTCTTCTTCCACTACAACACTTTTATTCACTCTTCTAATCTTTCCATTAATTCTATTATTTTTCTATTCATCCATTCCACAACAAGAGAATCGTTACTTGCTAGGGAATCACCAAAATCACACGCCTAAACACCCACTTCTCACGCCATCCACCATGCAAAACGTGATATCCTTCGCACTCATGGGTAACTAAACCTCTTAGTTGGGGTTATGGAAGCCGAATGAGTTACTATCTATAGCTGTGAGTTTGTGAGTTCAATACACGTATATTGCTTATATCATTACGCTCTTCATCTTAATCTACATTCTTTGCGGTTGCAAACGCAAGAATACGCCAGTCTAACATTTAACTTGTTCGAGAGAAAGGTTATTTGTCTGGAAAAGAGATAATGTCAAGGTAGTAGGACATCCTTTCCTATTAAAAAGCTAGTGCCGTAACTGGACTAACCTCTTGGAGAATTCGTACCATTAGACATGCTTTAAGCTCGAGAGATTTAAAGTGAAATAGTCCTTGTTCAGGTCGAGAGACGCTTGGATTTACCATCGACTACAATTCTCTATAAGCAATTGCATGTCAAGACTCTACACACTCATAGCCAATAGAGACGTATACCTCAGAAGGTGGACATAACCCCAACGCTTCAATTCTCATTGTTTACAACTCACGTAACAATCTCTTTCTCTTTTTACTTTGCTATTTTCAGCTTTTATTTCATTACTTTGGTTACCTATTACAATCCCCCCTTCTTATGAGACTTGTACCTATGATTGTATGTTTGCTTGTTTACTTTGTTTTTTTAGTCCAATTTTTTTCGTTTGACGTTTTTTTCAGTTTTTTTAGGAGTCAAATTTTTCTAGCTTCGCATGAAATTATTTTGATAGGCAGCAGCATGAGATTAGAACAAGAGTATGTGCTACAATTGTGAATAGTGAGACGTTTAGGCTCTAGTTGTGACTTATTATGTGATATTATGTGATTCAATTCCTTCACTTGTTGGGTCGAGAGTCTATATTACTTCCAATCAAGTCGACCATGTGCCTTGTGTGTGTGAGATAATAGTATATTCTATGTTTGTAGCTGATGCTAGAACTTGCCTAGTATGTATGCAAAGCGAAAATAAGGAATGTAAGTTTAGGATATGATTTAGGCATTTCTTTGGCAACCCATACATGTTTACCTTCAGTTTTACCTACCCATGTACATCATCCTAGTTAACCCTTTTGAGCCTTTAGCCTATTTCTTTGACAACCTTGTATGTAAGCCTAATCCATTTTTTTCAAGACCGTAATTTGATCCAAATTCCTAAGTGCTTTAAATTAAAAAAGTCATGTGACAACATAAGAGGAAATTGGGTGAGTATGATGCTTTAAATTGTAATGGTGCTTGAATGTGTTATGAAAAAGAAAGTGTTATCATAAGAGGTATGTTGTGAAAAGAAAAAGGAAAAGAAAGCTGAAAAGTGAGTTGTGCTTAAAATTGAAAAACAAAAGATGAGAACAAGGGTGGAAGAATAAAATAAAGAAAGGTTGAAAGAAAAAAGTGTCAATGATACAATGTGATGTATTAAAGTGCTTAGGAACTTAGTCACTATTTCTGGCCAAAATAGCTGATCCTACCCGTCCCTTAGCCTACATTACAACCATCAAAAGACCTAATTGATCCTAAGCTTAGCATTCTGACATTTAGTAGAGTACTACATTAAGGGCAAGCCTATGGTTATCAGTTGCTACATATGAAATTCTTTGTGAGAGTGAGAGCAAGGATACGTTGATACCCATGTTTGAAAAATATGCTATACTTGTGAGTGATTATGGGTACTATATTGTGAGACACACATGGTTGATGAGCTTTGGATAGTTGTATATGATTCTATGTACCTTAACGTTTGCATGCGAGTTGATCACCATCACTAGTCTACGCTAGAGGTTAAACTGTTTCTACTTATAATCAGAAAGCTACTCTTTATTGATAATTGTTATGCTTGTCTTGATAAATGTTTTGCGTTGTTGCTGTAAAAACCTTAAGTCGATACTTAGAAGGACATGATATGTTGTTCGAGGACGAACAAAGCTCTAAGTGTGGGGTGTTGATGA
Organism: Capsicum baccatum var. pendulum; assembly: GCA_030864225.1. NCBI lineage: Eukaryota > Viridiplantae > Streptophyta > Magnoliopsida > Solanales > Solanaceae > Capsicum > Capsicum baccatum. The sequence continues at coordinate 16,137,986 of CM061554.1, forward strand.
TAGGCGAATTTACGTGCCTATATCAATATATTTTGCCCATATTTTAGCCTAGTTTTGAGAACTAATTATCTATTTCATGCACTTTTAGTCCTTTTTCCTATAAATGAGCTAACGAACATGATTAGTAAAGTTTCAGGTATAAATGATGCAAAATACAGCATTTTATGGCTTACTTGACGCAAAAGAAAGCTCACGAACGAGATGGAAAGGAGCTGGACGCCTAAAGGACCAAATCTGCTGCATGGAAAATCTGTCCCGGGCTAAAACAGCATTCCTGAAGACTTTGGGGACTTACAGACACAAAGCTGGATTTTTACAAAGATACATTAACCTAGTATAATTAGGTTATGTGTTTTACTAGTCTATTTGGATTATGATATTGTAACCTTACCCTAGTACATTTGGGTCAAGGATTTCATTAGTATATTAGGATTTGGTTATTTATTTCATTAGCTTAGTAGGAGTAGGATAGGAGTATTATAAATACCCTATCATGTTAGAGATTTTTATTACTTCATCAACTATCAATTCTTCACATAATTCATCTTCTTACAATACAATTCTTCCATCCCTCTCTTCTTCCACTACAACACTTCTATTCACTCTTCTAATCTTTCCATTAATTCTATTATTTTTCTATTCATCCATTCCACAACAAGAGAATCGTTACTTGCTAGGGAATCACCAAAACCACACGCCTAAACACCCACTTCTCACGCCATCCACCATGCAAAACGTGATATCCTTCGCACTCATGGGTAACTAAACCTCTTAGTTGGGGTTATGGAAGCCGAATGAGTTACTATCTATAGCTGTGAGTTTGTGAGTTCAAGACACGTATATTGCTTATATCATTACGCTCTTCATCTTAATCTACATTCTTTGCGGTTGCAAACTCAAGAATACGCCAGTCTAACATTTAACTTGTTCGAGAGAAAGGTTATTTGTCTGGAAAAGAGATAATGTCAAGGTAGTAGGACACCCTTTCCTATTAAAAAGCTAGTGCCGTAACTGGACTAACCTCTTGGAGAATTCGTACCATTAGACATGCTTTAAGCTCGAGAGATTTAAAGTGAAATAGTCCTTGTTCAGGTCGAGAGACGCTTGGATTTACCATCGACTACAATTCTCTATAAGCAATTGCATGTCAAGACTCTACACACTCATAGCCAATAGAGACGTATACCTCAGAAGGTGGACATAACCCCAACGCTTCAATTCTCATTGTTTACAACTCACGTAACAATCTCTTTCTCTTTTTACTTTGCTATTTTCAGCTTTTATTTCATTACTTTGGTTACCTATTACAATCCCCCCTTCTTATGAGACTTGTACCTATGATTGTATGTTTGCTTGTTTACTTTGTTTTTTTAGTCCAATTTTTTTCGTTTGACGTTTTTTTCAGTTTTTTTAGGAGTCAAATTTTTCTAGCTTCGCATGAAATTATTTTGATAGGCAGCAGCATGAGATTAGAACAAGAGTATGTGCTACAATTGTGAATAGTGAGACGTTTAGGCTCTAGTTGTGACTTATTATGTGATATTATGTGATTCAATTCCTTCACTTGTTGGGTCGAGAGTCTATATTACTTCCAATCAAGTCGACCATGTGCCTTGTGTGTGTGAGATAATAGTATATTCTATGTTTGTAGCTGATGCTAGAACTTGCCTAGTATGTATGCAAAGCGAAAATAAGGAATGTAAGTTTAGGATATGATTTAGGCATTTCTTTGGCAACCCATACATGTTTACCTTCAGTTTTACCTACCCATGTACATCATCCTAGTTAACCCTTTTGAGCCTTTAGCCTATTTCTTTGACAACCTTGTATGTAAGCCTAATCCATTTTTTTCAAGACCGTAATTTGATCCAAATTCCTAAGTGCTTTAAATTAAAAAAGTCATGTGACAACATAAGAGGAAATTGGGTGAGTATGATGCTTTAAATTGTAATGGTGCTTGAATGTGTTATGAAAAAGAAAGTGTTATCATAAGAGGTATGTTGTGAAAAGAAAAAGGAAAAGAAAGCTGAAAAGTGAGTTGTGCTTAAAATTGAAAAACAAAAGATGAGAACAAGGGTGGAAGAATAAAATAAAGAAAGGTTGAAAGAAAAAAGTGTCAATGATACAATGTGATGTATTAAAGTGCTTAGGAACTTAGTCACTATTTCTGGCCAAAATAGCTGATCCTACCCGTCCCTTAGCCTACATTACAACCATCAAAAGACCTAATTGATCCTAAGCTTAGCATTCTGACATTTAGTAGAGTACTACATTAAGGGCAAGCCTATGGTTATCAGTTGCTACATATGAAATTCTTTGTGAGAGTGAGAGCAAGGATACGTTGATACCCATGTTTGAAAAATATGCTATACTTGTGAGTGATTATGGGTACTATATTGTGAGACACACATGGTTGATGAGCTTTGGATAGTTGTATATGATTCTATGTACCTTAACGTTTGCATGCGAGTTGATCACCATCACTAGTCTACGCTAGAGGTTAAACTGTTTCTACTTATAATCAGAAAGCTACTCTTTATTGATAATTGTTATGCTTGTCTTGATAAATGTTTTGCGTTGTTGCTGTAAAAACCTTAAGTCGATACTTAGAAGGACATGATATGTTGTTCGAGGACGAACAAAGCTCTAAGTGTGGGGTGTTGATGATAGGCGAATTTACGTGCCTATATCAATATATTTTGCCCATATTTTAGCCTAGTTTTGAGAACTAATTATCTATTTCATGCACTTTTAGTCCTTTTTCCTATAAATGAGCTAACGAACATGATTAGTAAAGTTTCAGGTATAAATGATGCAAAATACAGCATTTTATGGCTTACTTGACGCAAAAGAAAGCTCACGAACGAGATGGAAAGGAGCTGGACGCCTAAAGGACCAAATCTGCTGCATGGAAAATCTGTCCCGGGCTAAAACAGCATTCCTGAAGACTTTGGGGACTTACAGACACAAAGCTGGATTTTTACAAAGATACATTAACCTAGTATAATTAGGTTATGTGTTTTACTAGTCTATTTGGATTATGATATTGTAACCTTACCCTAGTACATTTGGGTCAAGGATTTCATTAGTATATTAGGATTTGGTTATTTATTTCATTAGCTTAGTAGGAGTAGGATAGGAGTATTATAAATACCCTATCATGTTAGAGATTTTTATTACTTCATCAACTATCAATTCTTCACATAATTCATCTTCTTACAATACAATTCTTCCATCCCTCTCTTCTTCCACTACAACACTTCTATTCACTCTTCTAATCTTTCCATTAATTCTATTATTTTTCTATTCATCCATTCCACAACAAGAGAATCGTTACTTGCTAGGGAATCACCAAAACCACACGCCTAAACACCCACTTCTCACGCCATCCACCATGCAAAACGTGATATCCTTCGCACTCATGGGTAACTAAACCTCTTAGTTGGGGTTATGGAAGCCGAATGAGTTACTATCTATAGCTGTGAGTTTGTGAGTTCAAGACACGTATATTGCTTATATCATTACGCTCTTCATCTTAATCTACATTCTTTGCGGTTGCAAACTCAAGAATACGCCAGTCTAACATTTAACTTGTTCGAGAGAAAGGTTATTTGTCTGGAAAAGAGATAATGTCAAGGTAGTAGGACACCCTTTCCTATTAAAAAGCTAGTGCCGTAACTGGACTAACCTCTTGGAGAATTCGTACCGTTAGACACGCTTTAAGCTCGAGAGAGTTAAAGTGAAATAGTCCTTGTTCAGGTGGAGAGACGCTTGGATTTACCATCGACTACAATTCTCTATAAGCAATTGCATGTCAAGACTCTACACACTCATAGCCAATAGAGACGTATACCTCAGAAGGTGGACATAACCCCAACGCTTCAATTCTCATTGTTTACAACTCACGTAACAATCTCTTTCTCTTTTTACTTTGCTATTTTCAGCTTTTATTTCATTACTTTGGTTACCTATTACAATCCCCCCTTCTTACGAGACTTGCACCTATGTTTGTATGTTTGCTTGTTTACTTTGTTTTTTTAGTCCAATTTTTTTCGTTTGACGTTTTTTTCAGTTTTTTTAGGAGTCAAATTTTTCTAGCTTCGCATGAAATTATTTTGATAGGCAGCATGAGATTAGAACAAGAGTATGTGCTACAATTGTGAATAGTGAGATGTTTAGGCTCTAGTTGTGACTTATTATGTGATATTATGTGATTCAATTCCTTCACTTGTTGGGTCGAGAGTCTATATTACTTCCAATCAAGTCGACCATGTGCCTTGTGTGTGTGAGATAATAGTATATTCTATGTTTGTAGCTGATGCTAGAACTTGCCTAGTATGTATGCAAAGCGAAAATAAGGAATGTAAGTTTAGGATATGATTTAGGCATTTCTTTGGCAACCCATACATGTTTACCTTCAGTTTTACCTACCCATGTACATCATCCTAGTTAACCCTTTTGAGCCTTTAGCCTATTTCTTTGACAACCTTGTATGTAAGCCTAATCCATTTTTTTCAAGACCGTAATTTGATCCAAATTCCTAAGTGCTTTAAATTAAAAAAGTCATGTGACAACATAAGAGGAAATTGGGTGAGTATGATGCTTTAAATTGTAATGGTTCTTGAATGTGTTATGAAAAAGAAAGTGCTATCATAAGAGGTATGTTGTGAAAAGAAAAAGGAAAAAAAAGCTGAAAAGTGAGTTGTGCTTAAAATTGAAAAACAAAAGATGAGAACAAGGGTGGAAGAATAAAATAAAGAAAGGTTGAAAGAAAAAAGTGTCAATGATACAATGTGATGTATTAAAGTGCTTAGGAACTTAGTCACTATTTCTGGCCAAAATAGCTGATCCTACCCGTCCCTTAGCCTACATTACAACCATCAAAAGACCTACTTGATCCTAAGCTTAGCATTCTGACATTTAGTAGAGTACTACATTAAGGGCAAGCCTATGGTTATCAGTTGCTACATATGAAATTCTTTGTGAGAGTGAGAGCAAGGATACGTTGATACCCATGTTTGAAAAATATGCTATACTTGTGAGTGATTATGGGTACTATATTGTGAGACACACATGGTTGATGAGCTTTGGATAGTTGTATATGATTCTATGTACCTTAACGTTTGCATGCGAGTTGATCACCATCACTAGTCTACGCTAGAGGTTAAACTGTTTCTACTTATAATCAGAAAGCTACTCTTCATTGATAATTGTTGTGCTTGTCTTGATAAATGTTTTGTGTTGTTGCTGTAAAAACCTTAAGTCGATACTTAGAAGGACATGATATGTTGTTCGAGGATGAACAAAGCTCTAAGTGTGGGGTGTTGATGATAGGCGAATTTACGTGCCTATATCAATATATTTTGCCCATATTTTAGCCTAGTTTTGAGAACTAATTATCTATTTCATGCACTTTTAGTCCTTTTTCCTATAAATGAGCTAACGAACATGATTAGTAAAGTTTCAGGTATAAATGATGCAAAATACAGCATTTTATGGCTTACTTGACGCAAAAGAAAGCTCACGAACGAGATGGAAAGGAGCTGGACGCCTAAAGGACCAAATCTGCTGCATGGAAAATCTGTCCCGGGCTAAAACAGCATTTCTGAAGACTTTGGGGACTTACAGACACAAAGCTGGATTTTTACAAAGATACATTAACCTAGTATAATTAGGTTATGTGTTTTACTAGTCTATTTGGATTATGATATTGTAACCTTACCCTAGTACATTTGGGTCAAGGATTTCATTAGTATATTAGGATTTGGTTATTTATTTCATTAGCTTAGTAGGAGTAGGATAGGAGTATTATAAATACCCTATCATGTTAGAGATTTTTATTACTTCATCAACTATCAATTCTTCACTTAATTCATCTTCTTACAATACAATTCTTCCATCCCTCTCTTCTTCCACTACAACACTTCTATTCACTCTTCTAATCTTTCCATTAATTCTATTATTTTTCTATTCATCCATTCCACAACAAGAGAATCGTTACTTGCTAGGGAATCACCAAAACCACACGCCTAAACACCCACTTCTCACGCCATCCACCATGCAAAACGTGATATCCTTCGCACTCATGGGTAACTAAACCTCTTAGTTGGGGTTATGGAAGCCGAATGAGTTACTATCTATAGCTGTGAGTTTGTGAGTTCAAGACACGTATATTGCTTATATCATTACGCTCTTCATCTTAATCTACATTCTTTGCAGTTGCAAACGCAAGAATACGCCAGTCTAACATTTAACTTGTTCGAGAGAAAGGTTATTTGTCTGGAAAAGAGATAATGTCAAGGTAGTAGGACACCCTTTCCTATTAAAAAGCTAGTGCCGTAACTGGACTAACCTCTTGGAGAATTCGTACCGTTAGACACGCTTTAAGCTCGAGAGAGTTAAAGTGAAATAGTCCTTGTTCAGGTGGAGAGACGCTTGGATTTACCATCGACTACAATTCTCTATAAGCAATTGCATGTCAAGACTCTACACACTCATAGCCAATAGAGACGTATACCTCAGAAGGTGGACATAACCCCAACGCTTCAATTCTCATTGTTTACAACTCACGTAACAATCTCTTTCTCTTTTTACTTTGCTATTTTCAGCTTTTATTTCATTACTTTGGTTACCTATTACCATCCCCCCTTCTTACGAGACTTGCACCAAAAGTTTAGTAATTTTGCTTACTTGTTGGCCAAGCTATTCCCTGTGGGATCGACACCCAACCCAGGTTGGGTTCTATATTTGCTAACGACCGCTTTACACTCAAACAAGAGCTGTAGATTGAGCGTTATCATTCAGTAGCATTCATTGGCCATATCATTTCCGATGATGGCATTATAGTAGATCCTCAAAAGACTGAAGAAGTAAGAAACTGGCCTCGCTCTATCTCTATAGCAGATATCAGGAGTTTCTTGGGTTTGTAGGTTATTACAGATGGTTTGTAGAGGGATTTTCTTCTATTTCATCCCTTATGTCTAGATTAACTCAGCGAAAAGTCAAGTTTAAGTGGTTAGATCCTTTCGAGAAGAGTTTTTAGGAGTTGAAGACTTGACTCACCTCAGCCTCAATCTTAGCTCTTCCAAATGGTTCAAATAGGTTTGTGGTGTATTGTGATGCATCTAGAGTAGGTTTGGGTTGTGTCCTCATGTAGTATGGTAAGGTCATAGCCTATACCTCTAGGTAGCTTAAACCCCATGAGAAGAATTATTCGACTCATGACCTTGAGTTAGCAGCCGTAGTATTTGCCTTAAAGACTTGGAGGAATTATCTATACAGAGTTCATGTGGATGTGTTCACAGATCATAAGATCCTTCTATATGTCTTTTCTCAGAAAGATCTTAATCTTTATTAGAGAAGGTGGTTAGAGCTCTTGAAAGATTACGACATGAGTGTCCTTTATCATTCGGGAAAGGCCAAAGTAGTGGTTGATGCTTTTAGTAGACTGTCTATGGGTAGTGTTGCTTATGTTGAGGATAGTAAGAGGAAGCTAGCTCATAAAATACATAAGTTTGTGAGACTAGGTGTTCGCTTAGTCGATACAGCGAAGGGTGGCATATGGGTTCAGAGTAGTTCAGAATTATTTCTAGATTTCAAGGTAAAAGAATAGCAAGATAGAGACCCCAGACTTGTCAAATTCAAAGAGTCAATCAAGGATCAGAAAATAGATATTTTCTCGTAAGGGGGAGATTTTGTTTTGCATTGTCAGGGTCTCCTGTGTGTTCCCGGTGTTAAGGAAGCAAATTCTTATAGAAGCATATGGTGCATGCTAATCTATTCATCAAGGGCCCACAAAGATTATCATGACTTGCGGGAAATCCATTAGTAGAGTGGGATGAAGAGAGATATTGTAGAGTTTGTGTCTAAGTGCTCTACATGTTAAAATAGAGCATCAAAAACCTAATGGGTCCATGCAGGAGTATAATATTCCTACTTGGAAGTGGGAAGAAGTGAAAATGGACTTAGTGACGAGTTTGCCTCATACTCATTGCCAGCATGATTCAGTCTAGGTCATTATAGATAGAATGACCAAGTCAGCTTATTTCCTTCCAGTTCATACCTCTTATTCAGCTGAGGATTATACCAAACTCGACATCAGAGCATTGTTCAGGTTGCCCGATGTTCCATTATTTATTATATTAGATAGAGGCACCCAATTTACCTCTCATTTCTAGAAAGCATTCCAAAAGGATCTTGGTACCCAAATTCATCTCAGTATAGCCTTTCATCCTCAGACAGATGGTCAAGCAGAAAGGACCATTCAGACCCTAGAATATATGTTAATGGAGTGTGCAATTGATTTCAAGGGTAGTTGGGATGACCACTTGCCTTTGATTGAGCTTTCACACAATATTATCTATCTTTCCAGTATTTGGATGGCTCCATTCGAAGCTCTCTATGGTAAGAGGAATAGATCTCCAATTGGTTGGTTCGAAGTTAGTGAGGCCTCAGTTATAGGGCCTGACTTAGTATTCGATGCCTTAGAGAAAGTCCAGTTGATCAGAGAAAGACTCTGGCTTTACAGAGCCAATAGAATTCTTATGCAGATGTATGTAGAAAGGATCTCGAGTTTGAGATAGGTGATTTTGTATAACTAAATATATCTCCCATGAAGGTAGTGAAGAGATTCAGTAATAAGGGAAATCTCAGTCCCCAATATGTCGGTCCCTTCAAGATTCTCAGTCAATTTGTCAAGGTAGCTTATGAGCTCGAGTATTCTTTAGATCTAGCCTCAATTCATCCAGTCTTCCATGTCTCTTTTCTCAAGAAGTGCATAGGTGACCCAGTAGTTCTAGTCCCTATTCAAAGCATAGATGTTCAAAATAGCCTCTCTTATGAAGAGATTCTAGTCAAAATCCTAGACTATCAGACTCATGTAATGAGGAATAAAGAATTCCCTCTAGTCAAGGTTCTTTGGTGAAATCAGTCCATTGAGGGAGCTACTTGGGAAGTAGAAGAAGACATGCGTACCAAGTATCCTTACCTCTTCTCCTCCAACCCAGATCAAGCTCAAGGTAATAGTTCTTCTTAAGCTTTTCAGTCTCATATTCATATTTAAGTTACAAGTTTGGCATCCATGTCAAAATTACATTATAAACTTGGTATTAAATACCATTGCATATTCAGTGATGCATTGATATGTCAATTTAGTCATATAATCATGTATCAGATATGCATTCTCATTGTGAGAACTTTAGTTTATTAGAACACTTAGTTATGCATTCATGAATTAGTTACACATGAATTAGATATGCATGTTCAGTATGATATATTCAGTTATTAGTCATATCAGTCATGAAGTTATGTTCCGGTCATTCATGCTCAGTATGTATATCAGTTTATCCTCTCCCCTCTCACTCAGTCGTATTCGAGGATTAATTTTCTCAAGGGGGAGATATTGTAATACCCTATACTTTAACCTAGCTTGAAATCATCCCAAAAATGTTAGAAACTTACTTTGAAATATAAATCCATTTTTGTACACGTGAAATTTTTAAGATTTTCACTTTTTATCATATGGGAAATTGAATTAGCTTTCCTACGATACCAATTTCGTCCAAATGTGGAATCAGAGTAAAACGTTATGGATGTTTTACTCTAATCTGTCAGAATCGCCCAAGTGCGACGGCCAAGTTGTCGGACCGTCGATCTAGCGACGGACCGTCGCCTAGACCGTCGCAACCAAGAAATTAAGGAAACCTTCTTGATAAGGTACGACTGATAGGTTGACAGACCGTCGAACTTGCGACGGGCCATCGCCCAAGCTGTCGCTACTTAAGAAGTGAGTCGTTTTTGTCATCCACGTACGATGGTCGAAACGATGGACCATCGAGCCAGCGATGTACCATCGCACAAGTCATCGCAGATCATATTCTGTTATTTTAAAGCCATTTTAAAAGGGTATTTGGGTCTTTTTCCATCCGATTTAAACCCTAATTACACCCGACCATATATTATAAGTTCATTATTCATTCACAACTTTAAATTAGGGTTTCTCTCCAAGATCTATCCTCAAGAATAAGAAAACCCTAGTTGTTTAATTCCAAGTTAAGAATTTAATTTTTTTCCTCCATCAATCTTCAATAAATCACAACCCAAGTACGTCATGTGTTGATTCATATGTCCCTTTCACCCATGAAGCTCAAAAATTTCTTTTAAAATCCAAAATTTGTCTATTTGTGAATGTTCATGATTTAAATTGAATTGAAATCCATTTCCATGATGTTCTGTGGCTTTTATTCATGTTTTAAATTGCATTTTCTAATAATTGACCCTAGTATATGATGGTTTGCATAATAACCATGATAAACCCCCTTCAAATTACAATTTGATTAATGTATCCATGATTATTAGATGTGTTGATGATCTTATAACCAAAGCATGCTCCCCATGTATTTGATTAAATGCCTATGTGAAAGAAAACTGCCATACTAGTGTGATAATATGAAATCCCCATTCATGTACAAGTTTATGCATGTCAAATATTTGATGAAATATCTGACTCAATGAATTATGGATTGTTGATGTTAGTCATGTATTCAAGAAAGTCATGCTTTGTCAGTTTCTTTCCATAGAGTCCTGGGGGTACTTGTACCTGAAAAATATAGTTGTGTGCCTAAAGTCAGTGTCATGTTTCATGATATCCTCAGTCAATCCATGATTCATAGAACTCAGTCAGTTATGTGACTCGGGAAATCTTAATAATATAGTAATCTTAGTACTACTCCATCAGTCAACGGAACTTAGTTAATTCAGTTAAATCAGTTCAGTTATACATGTTCAGTGTCTATTCAAATAGGAGTGGGAATTTGTACCGAGTAAACCCAAGAATGAGAACTCACCTGTTATATGAGGGTGTGATTATTAGAAGCAATTCTTGCATTCCTGAACTATATAGCCAGTGTAGGTTGAGACATCATAGACTATTATATGAGGGTAGATAAGGTGGCTTAACCTGTTATGTGAGGGTTCCCACCATTCTCATAAGAGTTACCTATTGTATGAGGGTTATTCACAGATTGGCCTTACCAGTGGTGCGGTATTGACACCCTTCCAATTTAGGTTACAGATTAGACCCCAAATCAGCCATAATGGCATATTAGGGGTGTGTCAATTAGATAACTACTTCCCACAGTTTCAGTTATAGAATCAGGACTATCAGATTTAATTATTCTATCCTAGTAATAGAACTCAGATAGTTCTACAGAATTTAGGACTGTCAGATACAGTCGACTCAAAATAGTACGGAACTCAGCTAGTTCTATCAAAAACTAGACTATCAGATACAGTCACTCAATATCAGTTATTTTAGTTATACATTTATCAGTACCTCATGTTATCAGTACTCAAATCCAGTAATCACGTTATCACAAACTCAGTTAGAGTTATTATGTATTCATGCATGTATTCTCACGTTCACGTTGTCCAGTCAGTTAGTATAGTTCATGCATGTGAACCCTTCCATGCATACCAATACATTCAAAGTACTAATACATTTGCACTATGATGTTTTATGCCATTGGTTCAGAAGCACGAGCTCCAGAGCATCAGTAACATTCCAGTCTCAGCAGTCATATATTGCAGTGAGTCCTCATCCTTTGAGGACATGACCATTACTTTATTATCTCATTAATTAATTTATTAGTTGTGGACATATCCCATCAACTCCTGATTCAGACAGTTCAGTCAGTTAGAGGCTTTTCATACTATCGTGTTTAGATAGTTTATTTCAGTTGTTTTCGATATTCCATACCCCATTCAGATGTAATGTTTTATCAGTTATGTTTTAGTTTGAACCTTAAGGCCTATCAGTTCATGTTTCTGCATTTATATAATATATTATGCAGTGTTCAGGTACAGATATCAGTCATGGGTTATGTTGTAGTCCTTCGGAGACATGAGTACCATGCAGTATTCTAGGTACCAGATTTAGGGCATTACAGTTATAGACTTTTCCCATCAACTCTATGTTCAGATCGTAAACGCTTTTCAGATTAGAGTATTTTCAGACAGATGTTCAGTTTCAGTATGGATATTCAGTATTTATTTCAGATTTGAATCTTATCCAAATTTTTACATTTATTTTAGTTATATTGTTATTACAGTATTTCTATTACTCAGTGCTCACAGCAGGTACCAGTCATGGGTTAGCTAGTGATCCTTCGGGGCCACTGGTGATGTGTGAGCAGATGCTAACACATTTGAGGTTTTTAACTAAGAATAATCATAAATTCTTAAGCAACTGTTGTCGTTTTTGATTATTTTTTATTCAATATTGCAGCAAAAGTCACGATACAAGAGAACCAACAATAATGGTAGTAAAAGAGTTGATTTCTGAGCAAGTAGAGAGAGAAGTTTAGCTGACGACCTATCTAATTAGTCGTCAGCCTTGTGATAATCTATCAGAGTTGTTGTCAGCCTTAGACAAAGAATGAGCTTTAGCTGGAATTCATGAAGACATCTGTGATAGGCCATCAAAGTGTGATAAGCCACCAGGCTCATCATTAGGCTTAGGCAGGGAATGGGATTTAAAGTGAAGAAGCATCGACAATTTTGATAAGTCATCATATATTTGATAAGCCATCACATCTCATTTTTAACCTAAGTCAGAGATTCTCAAAAGTGAAGAGGAGCTGACGATATTCCTAATAAGTCGTCAGACTCCTGATAAGCCGTCACACATGTTGTCACCTATCCAAGAAAATACTGTGATCTATGATTTTGTTTCCAGAATTAGGCTAAAGTATTTAAAGTGTATGTTAGGGTTTTCTAATCATGGGGGAATGGAAGTTTTGAGAATCTCTTCTCTATTTCTCTGATTTGAACTTTACAATTATTTTTGGAGAGATTATTACAATTGTTTTGGGATTTTCTACTGTGAATCAAATCTGAGAAACACTTGTTGCTATTTATATTATCGTAAGTTCATATATCAAACTATAAATTCAAATTGTTGTCTTGATTATTTTATTATGAGTAGCTAAATTCCCTTAACCCGAGTTGTGGGATCTATGGGTTTTGGTTTGTAACGTAACTAAGTGTTCAAGATTCTAACGGTGGTAGAAACTTCTTATTAATTCCATTATTTTACACTCTAACTATTAGTTGCAAACAATAGGCCTTGTTTACTGGTGATTTTCTTAAGATAAGAAATCAACCCTAGTAAGAAATAAATTATCAACAGGGACTTAGAAGCATCAAGCTTTCATTTATAATTAATGTTGTAACAAGATTAATTAACTTGAGATAACATCCTGTTATGGATTATAAATTTCCAAAGTTTGAGACAATTAGGTGGTTAAATGTCTAAATAGGTTGAGAAACATTCAGACACAACTTCAGCAAGGATAGTCTGTTGTTCCTACCTACCACAAGAATCTTGAAACTAGCATCTGTCAAATCCCAACACCCATAGTGAGCATAACTCTAGTTTTCCTTATTATATTGATTTCAAACACTGAATTAAGAAGTAATTATTTGTTACCTTTCCAAAAATCCCCATTCACATGAAACTAATAACTATCAGTTGATTAACCCACAAATAACTCAAATTCACACCATATTCCCTGTGGGATTCGACCCCAACCTAATTGGGTTATATATTGACAATGATCGCTTATATCCTCATAAGAGAGGTGTAATTTGAGTGTTATCAAAAATAGAGTCATTGTCGGGGAACAATTTGGCGTATTGAGTTGGTTTGGAATTTTAGCCTACTTGCTTGAATTCAAACTTGTAAATATTTGTTTTTAGTTTTCTTTTATTTTTTGTGTTAGGTAGATTTTTATTTTATTTTACTTATTACTATGGCATCATGTAATGAACATGAGCTTGGTGGTTAGAAATCTTATCTTGATGATCCATGTCCATATTGTGATGGACCTCACTTTTGGCAAGATTATAAATATGCTCCCCAGAGAGAGATGTGTGTAGCATCTCCATCCTACTGGGAGTATGATTTTTTTATATGGTGTTCAAGATGGACATTAGAGTGATTGCCCAATTACCCCTCCCCTTATTGTGCTAACCCAAATTTTAGTTATTCATAAGAGTTTGATAGGTCTTATGGTCAAGAAAAGAAAGAACGAAGCACCGGGAAGAGTGGCATTGAAGCTATGTTTCAACGAATGTTGGATCTCCAGAAAGAAATATATGATATCATATGTGATATGTGTCAAGACATGAAGCCAATAATTCATGATGAGATGGATATAGAGGTCAATTATTCAAAGCATTCTTCTATATTATGTTTAGATGATATCTTGTCTATGGAATCACTTAAAATAATGGAAAAGTGTGAAGATGAGGAGCAAGAACCCTATATTCATGTTGTGATTGATGTTGAGCAACCCTCAGTGATTTCCCAACCAAACGAACCAACCATGAGAGATGATGTCAAGATTGAGGACATGGTGCTCGAGGCAAAAGAAGAAATAAAGAAAATCTCTAATAAAGACTCTAGCCCAATTCAAAGTGAAGATGTCAAGAAAGTGAATAAAAGTGAGTGTGTAGTAGATAGTATAAATTTTAAAGTAGGATTGAATGAGCCTCATTCAAAGCACTTTTCTACATTATGTTTAGATGATATCTTGTCTGTGGAATCATTTACAAAGAAGAGTGTGAAGATGAGGAACAAGAATCCTATATTCTTGATTTTACATTATACAAGCAACATCAAAACACACCTTACTTTAAGGCAGAGTGGTTTACCACACTCAATCCATTACTCGACTTCTTAATTTTTGTACCATCCCCTATAATCGAGGCAAGATGATAGACTCTAAGTTGGGGGTGAAATTCATATCCTCAAGCTAAATAAAAAAGTTGAGTTGGGTTATGCCGTGGCACTAAATTATGCACTACTTAGGAGGCAACCCAAGGTATTTTGTTGTTTGTATTTGTATCATGTGATTGACATCAAATCTTTGCACCCATGGTTCCACAGGTATGTTTCTAAATCTCTTATTTTGGTTTGACACATTGGGAATATTGCATGATTTTAAGTTGAGGGTGTGGCTACTTGTGGGTGATGATATCCTATTGGGGTTTTTGTTGTCGTGCCTCTTTTCCCCATAGTCTTGTTCCTAGTAGAGCCATCATATTTAGGTGTATTGTGATTTGTTGTAAAATATTGTAGTTGACTTGGAGAAATACAAGTACCTTAGACAGTTAACATATTTTTGTTGATTTTTGAATACCTCTCCAATGTTCTATTTTATAACTGTGTGATATGCATTTATATGTGACCACTGTGCATTTTGTTATGGCATTAGTACTAGTGACATGATAACTATTTCTAAACAATTGCATGAACCGAATGGGTAGTAGCTTGTGATGTACCTTTGTGCCATGTCTGTGTGAGATACTACCTAGTTCCCGTTGTATTTTAAATTTAGAACTTTCCCAGTTGGTCTTGCCTTGGTTATAGGATAGCGGTTAGGAGAGGATCATAGGTCGTTGTTGATATTAGTCCACTTTTAGCCTAAATAACCTTCTATGTGTGAATAATATCCCTTGATCTTGATTTTGAGCCTGAATGCCTATTCTTTTTATTATACATATCACCTTCCCATTTGCATCACAATAAATCTATTTTGGCCCTGGTTCTCCTTGGACATTGTGCACTTTGACTTAGGCAAATAGCCTAAGTTGATGGTAGCTATCATAGGGATGTATGGTGTAAAATGAGTATGGAGAAGGGTAAAAAAAAATATGCAATGTTGGTGTGGTAGAAAAAGAATGAAAAAAAAAAGAAAAGTTGTGAAAAAAAAATAATGAATAAAAACTGAACCCAGCTTGAATGTGCTTTAATCAAGAAAGAGAGAAGTAAGGTATAGGTTGATAAGTGAGAACCCAAAATAGTGTATTTCCAAAGAGGGTTAGTTAATTTAAATATCCTTGTGTATCATACCAGCCCCAAGCCTACATTACAAGCTGAAGAAAAGTCCTATAGTGATCCTAACTTAAATATCTGAAAGCTTCGCTAATGAAAATAAGTGAAAGCTTATAGTATTTGGCATACATTGACTAGAACTTCTTTCTGAGAGTGAGTGTCTCTTGACCGTCCCTGTATTGACATGCTTGGTTCACATATGAGTAAGGAGGGACCTCTTTGTTGTAAGGGCACACTGATTACGTTGCTAGTTGCTAACTTGTTTGGATAGTATAATCTTGGTACATGTATGGTTGTTGTTGCTGAATTGATGCCATATCTTGATTCTTGTGTGTCACATTGTTGTCTTTCAATAATATGCATAGTTGTTTTTTAAATTAATTGACCTTGGAGATAGTGACGATGTTTTGAGATAATATGGATGGTTGACTGCCGAATGTACTTTGTATCCTCTTTGTTATGTTTTAGTTGCTTGAGGAAAAGAAATTATTTTAAGTTGAGCGTATTGATGTATAAGCAGATGCTAACATATTTGAGGCATTTAACTGAGAATAATTGCAAAGCCTTAGTAACTTTTATCGTTTTTGATTGTTTTCTCTTTGATATTGCAGTAAAAGTCAAGATGCAAGAGAACCAGCAATAATGGAAATAAAAGAGTTAATTTCTAAGCAAGTAAAGAGGGAAGTATAGCTGACGACTTGTCTGATAAGTCCTCAGCCTTGTGATAAGCTATCAGAGTTACCGTCAACCTTAGACAGAGAATAAGATTTAGCTGGAAGAAGTGATGACAACCTGTGATAGGCCGTCAGAATTGTGATAAGCTGTCAGGCTCATCGTCAGGCTTAGGTAGTGCTTGAGAACTTGAAGTGAAGAAGGGACGAAAAGTTTGATAAGTCGTCACATGTCTGATAATCCATCAGGCTTCATCGTCAGCTGAAGATAGAACTTGTTCAAATATGAATAGGAGCTGACGACATTCTTGATAGGGCCTTAGACTCCTGATAAGCCATCACACATGTCATCATCTGTCTGAGAAAATACTGTGATCTTTGATTTTGTTTCCATAATTAGGATGAAGTATTTAAAGCATATGTTAGGGTTTTCTAAAGAGAAGGTGGCGGAACATCTTGTACTTATTCCAAAGGAAAAGACACCTCTTTTGGGGGCTCAAAACTTTGAATTCAATTTTCAATTCTTTGATTTAGTTGTGGGATATTCTTGAATTTGGGAAGAGAATCAATTTCTGACTACATCTTTTGTAAGTTTAATCAGTTTGAGTTATGAATTCAGTTATTGTTATCACTTTCTCTTTCGTGTGGAACTAAAACCCACAACTAGGGTTGTGGGATCTATGATTACTCCTGTATTGTCTTAATAGTTGGTTAGGGTTTGAGTGATTGTGGGGACATCTTGATAATTCCTTTGTTATAATTGTTATTTATTGGTTGCAAACAATAAATCCTGCCTTATGTTGATTTTATCAAACTGATAAATAAAATAAAGGTAGCAAATTATTAACAAGGATTTAGGAAGGTTAATCTCCCATCTAATGATTAATGTTGTAACATGATTGATCAACTTGAGATAAAATTAGTATGAATAGAATGATTTCCTAAGTTTGAGAGAATTAGGGAGTTCAACATTTAAGTAGGTTGAGAAACACTTAGATGGACTGTCGAAACTGATAATTTGGTATTTCCCACAAGTCATGAGAACCCAATACTATAGTTATTATTTAATGGGGATTAATAATCATAGTGATCACAACCATAGTTCCTCTCTATCACTAATTTGAACTATTCAAATTTTAGTTTTGAGCTCTGAAGTAAGTTAAAACTTTAATCATTGTTTGATCATCAAAAACCCCCATTTGATCTTTTCGTATCATTTATTTGAATTCAACTTATAGCTATAGTTTCAAATTAGTTTAATCGTCACTTACATTGTTCCTCGTGGATTTGACCCCGACTCTAAAGTTGGGTAAATATATTCACGATGACCGCCTTGTACTAAATTTTCCCTCATTTGATCATCATCCTGTTTCTCAGCAGAAGGGGACTTAGATAGTGGTGCCTCAGATTTAGGTTGCTCAGATTCAGGCTCCCCAAACTTGAAATGCTCAGACTCAGGCTGCTCAGAAATGAAACAAATCCTTCAGATGTTATGTTTACCACAGAATTTGCATTCAACCCGATGAATTTTAGAAGAGTTCCAAAACAAACCAAGTGATGCGAGGCTCAGCTGCAACGTTTTGCCAAGCAATTTGCCTCTGCGGTAGACAAGAGGATTAAGGTCTCACTTGAGCCCTTACGAGCCTTGCCCGATCGAATAGATGAGTTAGAAAACCATTTCAATACACGGTTAAGATAAATGACGATCTTAGACCTTGCACAACTTAGATCAGCCCTGGACAAGGTAAAGGTGGATGTTGGAGTATTATAGCAGCACCAACTTATGGTTTCGACAGACCCGGTTGTTGATGAGTCTGAGGGTGAAATCCCATTGCTTGATCACACAGAGGAACAACTGAAGAAAAAAAAAGGTCTAGAAGAAAGGTAAGGGTAAGAGAGAAATACCTGACAGCGATGAAAAAAGAAAAGTGGAGAAGAGAGCGAGAAAGAAGAATGAAAAAGAGGAGACAAAGAAGGCGATGTTCGAGTCCCTAGCTGACAATGAGAAATAGTAGGAGGCCCTACGAGCAAGAGTTGTAGGTACCTCAACTAGTAGGCCTCCAACAACTGCTAGGCCAGATGTGTCAGAATGGAGGGAGGCTCCCGAAAGAGATAAGGCAGTTGAGGATGCATCAGTAGGGTCAAGGACCCATGATTCCCATGCTTGATCTACTCCCGGGATACCCTATACCTTAGTTCAACTTTTCTTTGATTTAAGTTGAGGATGTAGGGTGAGTTATTATTGTAACATTTTGTAGTTGACTGGGAGAAATACAAGTACCTGAAGCAGTTAATGTGGTTTTGTTATTTTGTTAACACCTCTCAAATGGTCTGATTATTTAATTGTGTGATTTGAATCTAATTGTGACCACTATACATCTTGTTATGATATAAGTTCTAGTTACTTGATAATCATTGCTAAACAATTGCATGAACTAGATATGTAGTAACTTGTGATATACTTGTATGCCATGTGCGTGTGAGATCTTACTGAGTTTCCTTTGTATGTTGAATACAGAACTTGCTCAGTTAGCCTTACCTAGATTGAAGAATAAGGGTTAGAAAAGGATCATAGGCCGTTTTGATATTAGCCACTTTTAGCCTAAATGACCTTCCCTGTATGCATAATATCCCTTGATCTCTATTTTGAGATTGAATAGCCTATTTCTTTTTTTTATGATGCCTATCACCATCTCATTTATATCATAATGAACCTGTTTTGGCCCTAGTCCTCCTTGGACACTATGCACCTTGACTTAGGCAAATGGCCTAAGTTGAAGGTGGCTATCATAGGGGTGCGTGATATAAAATGAGTATAAAGAAAGGTAGAATAAAAGAAAAGAATAAAAATCTAGATGTGGTGAAAAAGGACAAGAAAAGAAAAGTTGTGAAAAAAAGAAGTAATTATAGAAAAGACCGCACTCATCTTGAATATGTGTGATCAAGAAAAGAGAAGAATAGAAAAAGGTTAATAAGTGAGACCCCAGAAGCTAGTGTAGTGTCAAGGAGGCTCAGTCACATTATCGAGTATCATACCAGCCCCTAGCCTACATTACAATCCAAAGAGAAGACCTATAGTGATCCTAGCTGGCCTGTCTAAAAATCTTGGTAATGAAAATAAGGCAAGCCTATGGTATTTGGCATACATTGACTGGAACTTCATTCTGAGAGTGAGTGTCTTTTGACTGTCCCTATGGTTACATATGTGATGTCTGATATAAGCAGAGTGGGACTTTTTTGTAGTAAGGGCACACTGGTTATGTTGCTAGTTGCTAACTTATTTGGATAGTGTAATCTTGGTGCATGCATGGCTGTTGTTGCTGAATTGATGTCATATCTTGATTCCTATGTGTCGCATTGTTGTTCTTCAATAATATGCACAGTTGTTGTTTTTAAATTAATTGACCTTGGATATGGTGAAGATGTTTTGAGATAATATAGATGGTTGACTGTTGAATGTACTCTGTATCCTCTTGGTTGTGTTTTAGTTGCTTGAGGACAGGCAATTGTTTTAAGTTGAGGGTGTTGATGTGTGAGTAGATGCTAACACATTTGAGGCTTTTAACTAAGAATACTTGCAAAGTCTTAAGTAACTTTTGTCATTTTTGATTATTTTCTATTCGGTATTGCAGTAAAAGCCAAGATGCAAGAGAACTAGCAATAATGGAAGTAAAAGAGTTGATTTCTGAGCAGTAGAGAGGGAAGTATAGCTGATGACCGTCTAATAAGCCGTTATCCTTGTGATAAGATATCAGAGTTACCATCAGCCTTAGAAAGAGAATAAGCTTCAGCTAGAATTCATGACGACATCTATGATAGGCCGTCAGAAGTGTGATAAGTCGTCACGCTCATTGTTAGGCTTAGGCAGGGAATGAGATTTGAAGTGAAGAAGCAATGACAATTCTAATAAGTCATCACATGTCTGATAAGCCATTATGTCTCATTGTCAACCTACGATAGAGATTTTCAAAAGTGAAGAGGAGCTGACGATATTCCAGATAAGTTATCAGACTCCTGATAAGCCGTCACACACGTCGTCGCCTGTCCGAGAAAATATCTATGATTTTGTATCCATAATTAGGCTGAAGTATTTAAAGCATATGTTAGGGTTTTCTAATTATAGGGGAATGGACATTTTGAGAATCTTTTCTCTCTAGTTTTCTAACTTGAACTTTACAATTATTTTTGGAGAGATTATTACAATTGTTTTGGGATTTTCTACTGTGAATCAAATCTGAGAAACACTTGTTGCTATTTATCTTGTTATAAGTTCATATATCAAACTATGAATTTAACTAGTTGTCTTGATTATTTTATTATGAGTAGCTAAATTAACCCGGGTTGAGGTATCTATGGGTTTGGGTTTGTAACGTAACTAAGTGTTCAAGATTCTAACGGTGGTAGAAATTTCTTGTTAATTCTATTATTTTATACTCTGACTATTGGTTGCAAACAATAGGTCTTACTTACTGGTGATTTGCTTGATATAAGAAATCAACCCTAATAAGAAGTGAATTATCAACAGGGACTTGGAAGCATCAAACTTCCATTTAATAATTAATGGTGTAACAAGATTAATTAACTTGAGATAACATCCTGTTATGAAATATAAATTCCCTAAGTTTGAGAGAATTAGGTGGTTCAATGTCAATGAGATACATGTCAGAGTTAGTTAGATTTAGTCATCTATTAAATTTAGTTAAGTTAGATTTAGTTATTTATTAAATTAATTATGAGAAGACCATTTAAAAATAGAGAAGCTTTTAGAAAAATTAAAGAATCTTTAGTTAGTAATTATTCAGAATATATAAGTCTAAATAAAACAAAAGAAAATCCACAAAGATTAGCCTATCTAATTACATTAATATCTAGTATTGAAGCAAAATTAAAAATCCATTTAAAATCTAGAAGAATGAGACACATACCACCTAATTATGATAAAATTAGATTTAGATATCCACCAAGATATTATAAATATAATTTAAATGAATAAAGAGCAAAAATACAAAGAATTAAAACAATTTATCTCTGAAAAACGTAAAGAATTAAAAATAAGAAAAGAAAGACTACATTATAATATATTTGTCGGAGTTAGTAAAAATTCAATAAATATACAAAAAGATGAAATATCAAAATTAGAATCACAAATAGATAGTTTAGAATATATATACCAACATGAACTATTCACAATAAAATGAATAAAGAAGAATTTATAATAGGTGAAAAAATATATGAAAATCACGAAGGATCAAAAATAAAAATAGTATTTTCTAATCTAGGAAGAAGATATAAGAAAATAGGAGAACATTTATATCTAATGTTAGAAAAAGAAGAATTAAAATTAGAAGATAAATTAACAACAATGGTAAGAATAGAAAAAGAAAATGAAGAAATAGATAGAAAAAAGGAAATAGAAAAAATTAAACAACAAACTACGGAAGAAATATGAAAAATAGAAGAAACTAAAAATAGTAGAATTGCTGAATTAGAAAAAGAACTACAAATGTTAAAAGATTTATACGAACAAAGACAAAAAGAAAAGGAAGAAAAAGATAGAGAACAAAAATTAATAAACGAGATAAATCAATTTAAAGAAAAATTAGAAATAAATAATATAGAAATAGAAGAGACAAATAATTTTGATTCAGAAGATAGTGAAACATATACGGAAATATTAACAAATATAAAAAATTTAGAACTTAATGAAAAACAAGAAATAATTAATGAAGAAAATTTGGAAGATAATAACACAGAAATAAATACTCTTGATAAAAAGAACATGAAAACATAATACCTAATACAACAGAAATAAGAAAACCTATATATTATAAAAATCAATTTAAAAAATATAATAAATATGACAAATGGACACCAGAACAAATAGTTAATAAAAATTATAACTTTTTAGATCTAGACTGTGTAATAGATACAGAAAAAACAATACAATTATGGATAGGATATATGACAAAACAATTATTAGATAATAATATAAACATAACAGATGTACCAGAATATATAGAAAGAACATTAATAGGATCAGTAAAACTATGGTTTTCAAATTTAACAGAAAATAGTAAGAAAGTATTAAAAACCAATAAACCTATGAAGGAACATCATCAACAACAACTAAACTAACACCTATAGAATTATTAAAAAAATATGAAACAGCTATAAAAGATGAATTTGGTAGTATGACAACAATAGAAGAAGAACAAGATGAAGAAAAAGATACAAATAGGAATTTAATGTTAAAATTAACAATATGTAATATGTGTTATACAGACGAATATACTTGCGCATTTAAAGAATATTATTATAAAGGAGCATATAGTATAGAAGAAAGTAAAGAAATAAGGAAATTATATTTTAATAAATTACCCGAACCATTTAGTTCAAAATTAATAAAAAGTTGGGAAAAAGCAAAAATAGTAGATACGTTAGGAGCTAGAATAAAATTTTTACAACAATGGTATAGAAATTTATGTGAAAAATATAGAGAAGAATTAAAAATGGAAAAAACATTAATAAGAAATTTAGCATGCTGCGAAAATAAAATAGCACCTCAATTCGGATGCAAAGAAAGATATTATAAGAAAAGAAAAAGACATAAGAAATATAAGAAATATAAAAAATCAAAATATAAATATAAGAAACCAAGAAAAAAATATTATGTAAAAAATTACAAAAATAAAAGACCATATAGAAGGAAAAAATCTATAAAAGAATGTACATGTTATAATTGTGGAAAGTTAGGACATTTAGCTAGAGATTGTAAATTACCCAAAAATCCAAAAAATAAACAAATATCCGAAATAAAAATAGAAAATACAGAATATATGCAAATAGACTATATAGATTATGAATTAGAAAGTGAAGATAGTATATATGAAATTTCAGAAAATGAAACAGATACAGAAATAGATAGTGAAATAGATGAATCGAATGACTGAAGAAGATATAAAAATAATAACAAAGGAAGAATATTTAAATGACGAAGGAACAGAACAAAATATAATATTTGATAGTAATATATTTGATGAAATAAAAGGAAAAGAGTTAGATCTAAGTGTAGAATAAATATTTAAAATACCAACAATAAAAAATATTTGTATTAGGAAAAAAGAGGAATATTATGTAGTATGTTAAAAAGAACACGTAATAGATTGCAGATATGCAAAAGGAAAAGCTAGTATACCACTTGTAACAAAAAGAATAATTAATAAAGAGAGAAATGATATAAAAAGTAAAGGAGATCCAATAAAATATGTACACCTTGGAGGTACAGAAATATTAATAAAAGCATGTTTTAGAGAAGGAATAGATACACCAATAGAATTATATTTAGCAGATAATAGAATTAGAAAACCTATAGAAAAAAGCATAATAACTGCCGTAAAAGGAAATTTAATATACCAAAAATTTAAATTTATAATAAGTGCAAATTATTCAGTAGCAGTAACAGATAGAAATATAGATAAATCACTAGTATTATATTGGAAAATATCAGGAATAGAATTAACCCCAGGAAGTAAAATATTTACAGTAAGATGTAAAAATTTATATGTATTAACAACAAAACATAAAATAACAGGAAAAAATAAGATTAACAAAATATAAATAGATAGCCCATTTGAACAAATTGTAAAAACAATAGATTATAATGATTATAGCTATAGAGACATAGATATAGAAGAAAATTTAAAAATAGTAAATGATAAAATAAGTACAACAAAAAGAATAGCTAATGAAAAACCAGAATCATCAAGCTCATCAAAAAGAACAAGTTATGAAACAAATTCAATAAGTAATTCAAACCAATATTACATAACAGGAAAAACAAATGAAAAAGAATATTTAATATTATTAAACACAGGACAAGAAGAAAATTATATAGCAAAATATTTAGCAAAGAATGAAGAAATAAAAACCGATAATGATATATGCCCAGATCTACCGAGAAGTTTAATAAATAGTAAAGATATAGCAGAAAAAGAAATAATAATAGGAGGAATTAGAAAAATAAAAATAGAATTTGAGGTAAAAGAAGAAATACGAAAAGCAGATATAATATTAGGAATAAAATGGTTAGAACAAGTAAAACCATATAATATAGAACATACACAATTAGCCATAACATATAATAGGAAAAGATTATTCTTAAAAAGAGCTTTAACATAAAATGAAAATATACGTATTAATGAAGATAATAGTGGAAGGAAATTACAGTAGATATTATACGCCTATGATAGATATAGGAGCAGAAGCTAATTTATGTAAATATAATTGCTTACCAGAAAGTAAATGGGATAAATTAAAAATATCAATAGTAGTTAAATGATTTAATAATGAAGGAAGCTTAATTACTTATAAAGCTAGGAATGTAAAAGCACAAATATGGGATAAAATATTGACAATAGAAGAAATTTATAATTATGAAC
The DNA here is from genome assembly GCA_030864225.1 of Capsicum baccatum var. pendulum. Classification (NCBI taxonomy): domain Eukaryota; kingdom Viridiplantae; phylum Streptophyta; class Magnoliopsida; order Solanales; family Solanaceae; genus Capsicum; species Capsicum baccatum. The sequence goes on from CM061554.1 coordinate 16,162,990, forward strand.
TAACGTCAAAAGATATACTTTTAGGAATGCCATTTTTAGATAAACTATACCCACATGTAATAACTAAAAACGATTGGTGGTTTACAACACCATGTAAACAGAAAGTAAGAGCAAAAAGAGTTAATAATAAAATAAGAAAGAAAAATGATTGGATTAAAGGAAGTGAAAAAATTACACAAAAGTTAGAAAATATAAAAACCACTGAAGATACAATAGAACTAGTAGTATTCTCGATAAATAAAACAGAAATAACTATATTTTCAATAAATAAGATAGAAATAGTTAAGAAAAAATTAGAACAATTATATAGTGAAGATCTATTAAAAGGATGGGAAAAACATAAAACTACCATAAAAATTGAATTAATAGATAAAAATAGTATAACAACCCAAAAACCATTAACATATAATTTTGAAGATTTAAAAGAATTTAAAATGCATATAGATGAATTATTAGAAAAATAATACATACAAAAAAGTAATAGCAGACATAATAGTCCAGCATTTAAAGTAAATAAACATAGTGAACAAAAAAGAGGAAAAAGTAGAATGATTATTGATTATAGAAATTTAAATGCAAAAACTATAACATATAATTATCCGATACCAAATAAGATAGATACAAGGATATAATTATTTTAGCAAATTCGATTGTAAATCAGGATTTTACCATCTAAACCTAGAAGAAGAATCTAAAGAATTAACCGCATTTACGGTACCACAAGGATTTTATGAGTAGAATGTATTACCCTTTGGATATAAAAATGCACCAGGTAGATATCAACATTTTATGGATAATTATTTTAAACAATTACCTAATTGCATAGTATACATAGATGATATATTATTATATACAAAGACTAAAGAAGAACATATAAAATTATTAGAACAATTTACAGATATAATAGAAAATTCAGGAATAAGTTTAAGTGAAAAGAAAACCGAAATTATGAAAAATCAGATAGAATTTTTAGGAATACAAATAGATAAAAGTGGAGTAAAAATGCAACAACATATAGTACAAAAAATAATAAATTCGAAAGAAGAATTAGATACAAAAAAGAAATTACAATCATTTTTAGGATTAGTAAACCAAGTAAGAGAATATATTCCAAAATTAGCAGAAAACTTAAAACCACTACAGAAAAAATTAAAAAAGGATATAGAATATAATTATAATGAAGAAGATAAAAAAAAACAAGTTCAAAAAATAAAATTACTTTGCAAGGAATTACCAAAATTACAATTTCCAGATGAAAATAGAAAATTTACATATATAGTAGAAGCAGATGCCAGTGAATATAGTTACGGAGGAGTACTTAAATATAGATATGAAGCAGAAAAAATAGAACACCATTGTAGATACTACTCAGGTACGTTCAACGAGACATAAATAAAATGAAAAATAAATAGAAAAGAATTATGTTCATTACATAAATGTTTGTTAGCATTTGAGCCATCTATTGTATATAACAAATTTATTGTGCGAACAGATAATACACAGGTATGTTGGTGGCTAACAAAGAAAATACAAAATTCAGTTATAACAAAAGAGATTCGGAGACTAGTTTTAAACATATTAAATTTCACATTTATAATAGAAGTGATCAGTACTAACAAAAATGTTATTGCAGATTACATATCAAGACAAAGCTACACAGACTGAAATGATAGAAGAAAATACTCTTGAAAAGATACTCAACGCCTTAACTACGCTTTCATTGAAAGTGGACAGTATGGGTACTAAGATAGAAAAGCTAAAGCTAAAGGCTAGTGAAGATAAACTGAAGTCTATAGCTATGAATCAGCTAACTCAGCGATGCGCAGAGCTATGTCGATCGGAAGACAGTAAAATTCCAGAGCTAGAAGGAGACGTTGGGATACTCCATAAAACCCATAACGTTTATCAATCTACTTCTGCAGGTACAAGCAAAGGAGTTAGAAAAAATATGAACCTAAACAAGTTATTTGATAAACCATATACACCAAATACATCAAAAGATCCCATGTTTATACCCCTACAAGTTACCACATACCGAGATAGTTTAAACCAAGACAAAAAGACTTACAACTACACAGCCCGTACATACATAGAAAATATCTACAATGTACAAACCTTTTTAAATAGCAACCCCAAAGCTACAAATATCCAAGAACCAGATACAAACTATATAACCCAGAGATTGACCGGATATAATAAACTAATTGCCTTACCTAAAACCAAACCAAGCTTAGTTAAAACTTTCTACGAATATGGACTACTTAGTACCGTATATACCACAGACGAAACTGAGAAATCCACCATACCAGAGATATATGAAGCATTTATCACTTTTAAAAGAATAACCAAAGGTGCGTTGGATGGTTTTAGGCGGGGTAGGGGTAGGCCGAAGAAGTACTGGGGAGAGGTGATTAGGCGGGACATGGAACAGTTACAACTCACCGAGGACATGACCCTAGATAGGAAGGTCTGGAGGACGCGAATTAGGGTAGAAGACTAGGGCAAGTTTGGGTTGCTAGTGTAGGGAATTATTTGCTAGGGGTAGTATCCTTATTACGATTCCGTGTTCCTTGTTTTAGTACGAATCTGGACGCTTTACTCTGTTTGCTTTTACGTATGGCTGTCGTATTTATGTTATGTAATCTTGTAACCTTGTTCGGTGCTTTACTATGTATTTATGTACTATGTTATCATATACTATGTATTTGCGTGGTGTCTCGTGTCTTGAGCCGGGGGTCTATTGGAAACAGCCTTTCTACTTCTTTAGAGGTAGAGGTATGGACTGCGTACATCTTACCCCCCCCCAGACCCCACCAGGTGGGAATACACTGGGTTTGTTGTTGTTGTGAAAAGAATAACCAAAGGTACTTTGTTTTTTATAAAAATTTACACGGCACCAGCAGAGATATTATTTGATGAAGTTAAAAAACCTATACAAGTTGTAAAAATAGGGATGACACGAGATATGATTATACCACAAGATATTATTTCACAACCAGAGATACCTAGAATCGAGATACCAAAATTTTATGCGAACAAAAGAATTATCGGACTATCTACAATTTTGCAAGAGCTAGCAAATACATATTGCAACCAAAATCCTATATGGAGCTACTATTCAAGAAATCATGTATTAATATATTCAAATTCAAAAGAGTTATGAGAAATAGATATGGAAACTATTAGGCAATGGATCATCACGTTGCTTAAACCAAAAACGGAACCTATCGCCAGAGCTATCAGAGAAAAATTTATTTCGGAAGAATTATTAACCAGATATTGCAAGACTATTGGACATAAATATCCAGACCACAAATGTTCAAAATGTAATGGAGGAGATAATGATGTCCCAGCAGTTCAGCTAGAATAAAAAGAGATAAGACCTCCAGCTGGAAAGATAAGAGGAGCAATAATGGAGATACAACAGATACGACAAAAACCACGGAGACAAGATATTTATTACAAGTTACGTAAAGTCTTCAAAATAATTGTACTTTACTATTTATGTAAAGACTTTTTTGTTTTAGGCCTAGACTTTAGGTAGTAGGCTTTAGGACTTTTTGTAACCTTTTTTGTTTTCTCTAGCATTATTAGTCTTATCTTTTAGAACACATGTAGAAAATACTTTGTAAAGTTGTAAAGTTCACTTATAAATAAAAGCTCAGAAGGCATTGCAGAGGGCAATCCTTCTCATATTAGCCAAAATTCTCTCCGTCAAAAATACTTTTGCCCAGTCAATTAAATATATACACTGCAATGGAAAAAGCTATGGAGCAACAGACCTCAGAAATATCAAAGCTACCGGAACAGGTATATCTATTTATGATTATGAATAGCTAAATTCATAATTCCCGACAATCATGATATGATAAAATAAATTAATATTAGTTACTTTATAGTAGAATTATTCAAAAAATAATATGTTAAGAAGTTTATTAGCAAAGTGGAAATGGAGAAAAATCCCTAAGAACTATGCCATCCTAAAGGTGAAACCAATGAGGCAAGAAGCCGTGGTAGAGAGTAACCAGAGTTGAGGCGCTGTTTAAGAGAAAAAGTATTCGAATTACCATGCTAATAGTGACCGAAGAACATGTTATTTAAGAATAATCTAGTACATAGTAATCTGAGATGACTATATTTTATTATGTACATGGTTGAAGGAAATATTTTGAAAAAAGCAATTTTATGATAATGAATGGTAATATATCTGATGTGATGGTAGATAAATTTAAGATACTTATTTTGTATGCACTTAGAGATATAAATGTTGCAGATATAAGGAAAATTATATTAGAAAAAGCATTTGGAGAATATTACATGACTAGAGTAAATTATATACCATGTCTACCTAGCTACTCTTATAAATACTTATTATGTTAAAATCACGTAGAATTTTTAAAGATATACGAAATATACAGTTATTAGAAAAACAGATAAAAATAAATATAGACAGATACATGAAAAATAAAAAATATATAAAATCTCTTAATAAAAATATGCAAGAACTACTAAGACTAAAACAAACAACTATAAAATACCAATTTTAGAAAATAGCTCATTTAGACTACCTTAAAGTTTTAATCTTATATATACTAATCTTATATATACTTAAAGATATAGAAATAATAGATATTAAGAAAATGATATTAGAAGAAGTAATAAACTACGAAATTGAAATTATAAATTCGCTAGAACGGATATACGAAGACATTTACCCAGAAGGATATTATTCATATCAAGATTGTGGATGTTAGAATATATTAGAAAAACTAGAGAAAACCAAGATAATCTAAATAACGAAATTAATTATAGAAACCGAATTAGGAAAATAATGGAAGATCTAAAAGAAAAGTTAATATGGATAGAAAAAACCTTAGAAAATTTAGAGAAAAGCACATGTGATAGTTTATATACTTTAAAAAACTCACTACGAGAAGAACAACACAAGATAATAAATGACATAGAAAATTTAGAATTAGATATATAGTACAGTACAGATAGAATAAATTATTATACAGAAATTTGTAACTCAGCAGTTACTACAGGATAAAATAATATACCAAATAAATTAATGAATACATCTTTCAAAAAGAATAATTTATTAAAACAAAATCTAAAAAATATCCACGCACTAAAAAGAATAGATTCATTAGTTATAATAAATCTATTTATTAGCCTAGTTATCCGCAAAATCTATTTATTAGCCTAGTTATCCGCACCCCCCCTAAAAATGAGAAACATTTAGACATAATTTCGACAAGGATAGTCTTTTGTTCCTACCTACCACAAGAATCTTGAACCGTTACTAGCGTCTGTCAAATCCCAATACCTATAGTGAACATAACTCTAGTTTTCCTTATCATATTGATTTCAAACACTGAATTGAGAAGTAATTATTTGTTACCTTTTCAAAAATCCCCATTCACAGGAAAATGATAACTATCAGTTGATTAACCCACGGATTACTTAAATTCACACCATATTCCCTGTGGGATTCGATCCCAACCTAGTTAGGTTATATATTTACAACGATTGCTTACATTCTAGTAAGAGAGGTACAATTTGAGCGTTATCAGCTGGCACCGTGTAGCGTTCGGGGTACAAACTCGGAGTGTTACATTAATCTTAGAACCATGGAGTCTGTTTTTGAGTTTTCTTGAAGATAGTGAAGTGGTTATAAATCTTACGTGGTAGGTAATAGTTTTACTCCCTTGAACAAGGAGGTTTCCACGTAAATATTGTGTGTGCATTACTTTTTGATGATGCACTTTTTATTTACGCTTGTTCATTACTACATACGTTAGTTAGGCACCATGTCCCTTAGTTGGTAGGCTAGTCGTACAGTTCTTCAAGGGTAAATATGTTAAGTTTAGCAATGACACAAGCATATTTGATCCTATAGTATAATGACAAGGGCATATTTGGCTCCATGGTATAACTAGGAGTAAATTAAGCCAATATCGTGTTAAACTATGTGACGATCTTATTATTTAAAAGAAAGTGTTATTGTATAGAGCACACTTTTATTTAATTATACTTGGCTTTCAATGATTATGTAAGTATTTCACTACCAAAAATTACCTCTATTACAACGAAATTTTTACCAACGATTCCAAAAACGTTGCTATAGAGTGTCTATTGCAACGGTTCCAATCATTACAAAAAAATTATTTTAGTTGATGCTATAACCATTGCTATTGATATATAATCATTGTAATAGGGTGTCTTATAGCAATGCTTACATAAAGCATTGCCATAAAGCCACCTATGACGACACTTAATTGGGGTAAAAAGCTATTGCAACACTTAAATTTTTTCTCTCCCTAATTTTTCACAAAGTGCCAACAAAATTTGATAAAATCTATAACAAAAATTAAACAAATAGTGATGACTTCGGGGTCTTAACAAAAACCTAGGTTAACAAATTAACTCGTTGGGTTAACAAAGAAAAGTTTCAATGACCACGTTTCAAATGACTGCTCCAAATCGGACACTCTCCGATCTTCAAATCAGTGCACCAAATTTTCAAATCAGTGCTCTGAAGTACTCCACTGCATCTCAAAATTAACAAAAACTTCACACCAGTACCGACGGCATCTCAAATCGGTGCTCCAATCAACTGCTCCGATACTACTCCTACTATCACTCCGACCACAATGCTCCGATCGACTACTGCTCCGACTATGAGTGCTCCGACTGCTTTCTATTAAACTCTATCCGTCTATTAAAATAGGTATTCATGCTTCGTGCAGCTTCTCCGATTTGCGGAAATACTTGGCAGCCACACCGGAAGAGTACGCCAAGATAAACTATGCCAACAATAAGGTACTAATTTGATTGAATTATTTTGGTTTGGGGAATCGATTTATCATATTATTATTCTTGCCCCCTTGTATGTATGCATGATTATGAATTAGGCATTACTTGTTGATGGATGTTTATGATGACATGATGTTGGATGGAGTAAATCCAGGGAGAGATACATTTCATTCCCTTCTTATTAGCACCATGAAAGGTGCTCGCTTGCAAGATGCTTTCATTTTTCGCGACCAATCTATAGTCTTCATCCCTGATGTATGTCTCCTTTCCTATGCTTCTTCATCATCATCATCATCATAATAGTAATAGTGGACAACAAGTGGTATCTACCCGAAACAGTTTTACTACATTATCCCCAAAAAGGTAGGGGTAAGATTTGCGTACACCCCACCCTCTCCAGACCCCACTTGTGGGATTATACTAGGTGGTTGTTGTTGTTGTTGTTGTTGTGTGCGGCAATTGGCGTAGGTGTAAAATGGTTTTGGCCTAGTTTAACTAATTGTGCATAACTGATTAAATATGGATGCATGTGTAATCCTCGGTAATTTCTGTTGAATAAGAACTTGGATTAGCAATACTGAGTAGGTAGTAATTTTAGTCTGTTACTCTTACCGGGAAAAGTAAGAAGTTGATGTGTATATTTTGGTTAATTATGCAGCGATTCGTAGCGCTGAAAGTACAAAAGAGTGCGCCGCATTACACGAAAGCAGCGATGGATGAGATCACCATTTTAAAACAGGTCGAAGAGTGTGATCTGGATGATAAAAAATGTGTTGCGAAGTTACTGGATAATTTTAAACACTCGGGTCCAATTGGGCAACATGCGTGTATTGTTTTTGAGTATGTGGGTGATAATCTCTTGACTCTTCTTAAGTATAGTGATTATCATGGACTGCCAATTCATATGGTCAAAGAGCAATGTTTTTATGTTCAGTGGGATTGGATTATTTGCACAAACAGCTTTCTATAATACACGCCGATTTGAAACCCGAGAGTGTACCACTCTGCTCAACAATTGATCCATCTAAGGACCCCAGAAAATCTGGATAACCTCTTATACTTCCTAATCATAAGGATAAAACCACGCTGGATGGCGGAGCTCTGAAGGGTTATGTAACATCAGATGAAAATTTGATTAAGAACCACCATAAGAAGATTAGAAGAAAGTCCAAACAAGCAGCCCAATGTTTTGCGGGAAATGAAAATTCTCTCGTGACTAAGGCTGGACAACATACCTCAGCTTCTGCGGAGTCAACAAATGGTCCGTCCGCTTGATTTTTCAGTTAATGCTAATAGAACGTCATATGCCAGTGCTGCAACAGGCAGCAGGAAAGAATGAGGGTCCTAAGAAGGGAAGCCATTCTACAAGGAGGAAGTTGTTGGAATTAATCGACCTAAAGTGCAAAGTCGTTGACTTTGGCAGTGCATGTTGGACATACAAACAGTTCACAGATGATAACTTTGGTCTTTCGCTTGCATTTGTTCTGAGCTTGAAACTGGCGACGTGCTATTTGATCCTTACTGTGATGATAACTTTGACAGAGATGAGGTAAAGGAAAGGTTTATTACTTCGCTATTACTTATATTCTGGTTTGTTTGTTTAATGTTATTCTTCTACGCGCATTTGTGTACTTTGAGAGGAAACTTTTTCTGGACTTAGATATGGATCGTTTCTCTTTAAGATGTTATAAATTGCATTAAATTTTGGTTTGTTAAGTCTATGATGCCCATGTCTATACTTTTATGTTTTATTTACATTATCAATGTACGTTTTATTTTCCTTATAAATATGGATATGACTAGTCTGGTGATGCTTTTGTAACTTGTAACTAGTCCGATTTTGTCCTCAAGCATGGTTGTATAAAATATCCGGGATATTTCTATGCAGCTCGACCATCCCATCGCATACTTAGAGGTACTAGTAGTAATTCTACTTCATGGTGTAAGATAATTTGACTTGAAACAAGATTATTCATAATCGAAATTCTTAATTATGGTGTGATTATGAATAAATTCTATACAATATGAAATTAACATGATATATTAGGCTATATTCTAACACTCCTCAAGTAGGACAGAATAGATCATAAGCTAAAGGTTCCTTCGTTAGGCTCATAACTGTGTTAATGGTCGATTGTCAACCAATCAGTTTCATCTGATACTTTAATAATATTTTCTTTGTGAGATGATCACACCTTATCTCGATTTGGCCACCTCTATTACAAGAATATTTGAGCTAATGCAAAACTTGATATGTAGTGAATAAAAAGATGTTTAAGTGTTCCACTTCCTTGCTGATCATTGCAATCAACCACAAGATAGATATAATACAACAACAACAACAAACCCAGTGTATTCCCACCTGGTGGGGTCTGGGGAGGGTAAGATGTACGCAGTCTATACCTCTACCTCTAAAGAAGTAGAAAGGCTGTTTTCGATAGACCCCCGGCTCAAGACACAAGATACCACACAAATACAAAGTAAAGCACCGAACAAGGTTATAAGATTACATAACATAACATGCATAACATAAAGACGGCATAAATACGACAGCCATAAGTAAAAGAAAAAGAAAACAGAAAGAAAACAGAGGAAAACACCCAGATTCGTACTAAAACAAGGAACAAGGAACACGGAATCATAATCAGGATACTACCCCCAGCAAGTAATTCCCTACACTAGCGACCCAAAC